>RYFJ01000566.1:0-242456 GCA_003991445.1 Oryza meyeriana var. granulata
CAGCCATCCATGCTAATGCTAGGTCGAGTACCTTCTTCTCACAACTCTGTCAATCAGGTACGCCCAGAGCGGCTCGCCACCGTAATACCCTATCTTAGCAAGGTTCGGGTAACCTATTGGCATAGGCTCTTGGATATGTACGCCCATGAGGGCGCTAGCTGAACCCTATGTATAACGCAAGGTTCGTACCTCATTCGCTTTATCCCAAGTCAAGAAGCTTGTCCACGTCGTCAAAGCACACCGATTCTCAGGTACTCGCCACACCTGAGCCGAGGGCAAGCAGATGCTGCAACATACTTACCCAGCACATGTACGGCAGCTAGTTGCACTCCAGAACGATTAAGTCAAGAAATGCCGCAGACAAGTTTCTCCATTGGCTGCTGATTGCAATTACCAATGCTGGAGTACTCCGTCTTACCATGCGATGGAGATGCTAGCTTCATTAGAGCTATGCTGGCACTCATAGGTCAGTTCGGGTTAGCTTATTTGGTATCAGCCAACAAGATATGAGTTCTACAGTAGCAATGCTCAATTGGCTGCCTCGCATCTAGGTTAAAATCGCAGTGCTGATGCTACCACAGGAATCGATGAGGTGAAACAGATATGCTTCATGAAGGCTAATTGCTAAACACATGTGTTTGGGTATCTGTCTTATCCACCCAGGTATCGAGGATATATCCTTATAAGATCACACAAGCTGGTCTTCATTAAAATTGGGGATGCAGGTATCTTTCTCAAGTACACCTGACCACGCAATGGATTAATTTTCATAAAGTGGTACTCGGCCTACATGCTGGGCCACCAGTTGCCATGAGCAACGTTATTCCAGCCGACATGACACTGAAGAGTCTAACTTCCGAGTAGTGCACTACTCGGGAGAGACTATAAATATTTTTTCCAGCTGACATGACGCTGAGGAGTCTAACTCCCGAGTGGGACGCCACCCAAGAAAGACTATAAACCCCCTTTTCTAGCTGACATGAAGCTGAAGAGTCCCATATACGAGTGGCATGCTACTCGGCAAGACTATAAATCATATTTCGGTTGACATGATACTGAAGAGTCTCATATATCAGTAGTGTACTACTCGGGAAGGACTACAAGGTTAAGACTTTGACTTTATGTTTAATTGTTTCACAATTAAGTACAATGTCGGGGGCTACACCTAATAGGTGCGCCTATTCGGTGCCCACTATTCATACTTCTACATGGAGCCCTTCATAGCCTCGCTGCCAGCTAACATGAAGCAGGATTCGGGAGAAGAAGCACTCGGACAAAGAGTACTCGGGAGCAATGCACTCGGGAAGACTTCACCGTGGAGGATAAGCACTCGACATCAGCTGTGACTCAACTATGAAGGTCTCAGGAGCTACTGTGGGTGCCATGGGCCCCGGGTACCTCATGACAAGTATATGGGCCACTCAGAGAGAGGATGGGCCTGGCCTTGTAATTAGAGATATAGTAATCCCTAGTAGGCTTTGCCTTGTACGACAAGGAAAACACAATCCTAGTTGGGTGCGTTATATCTCTAAGAGGAGATCTGTGGAGGCCATGGGCCCCGGGTACCTCATTACCAGTACATGGGCCACTCGGATAGAGGATGGGCCGACCATCGTAATTAGAGATAAGATAGCACCCGGCAGGCTGTACCTTGTATAATAAGGAAACATAGTCTTAGTCGGATAGGATTCTATCTCTAAGAAGGAAATCCCTTGGTCGTATCCGACTAGGATCCTTATCATGTACCCTGTCCCTAGGTATATAAAGGAGGCAGGGCGCCCTCAGGGCAAGCACAACAAGAGCAACCAGATCATTGATCTACATACACCTCAGAGGAATAACACCTCAACTGGACGTAGGGTATTATCTCACCTTTAGGGCCTGAACCTTATAATTCTCTTGTGTTCCTCTGCAGTCCACCGAATTCACCCTCACCGAGTAGCCCCATAGTTCTATTGCCGGTGCAAAGCATCGACAGTTGGCGCGCCAGGTAGGGGCCTCTGGCGAATTTCTCATCTGAAGATTCGATGGATTCGATCAACGGAGTCGACAGCAACAAGTTCTCCCCCGGAGACGCAATTACCTTCGGGAGCTTAGACTTCATCGCCAATCAACTCGGCGATCCCACCTTGGTTGAAGCAGATCCAATCTTGCCGACCGAGGAACCAGCCGATGTTGCGCCAGTCGGCACCCAGGACACCGCCATCCTCTTCGACGATTTTCTGCGGCAGTCCTTTACATCGTCGAGCATCGGGACAACCCTCTCCTTCGGCGTCCGACTTGCGCTAGGCCTTGAGCCAGCCCGAGTTGGGCCGAGAAGGGGAGAGGTCGTTAATCTCCCTCACAGCTCCAGCGACGCTGCGCATCAAAATCCCGCGCAGCAGACCCGATCCCTAGCAGTTCAGTTTGGACACGGCCAAGCGCTGTTTCAGATTGGATCTAGAGAGGTCGAGTCGTTCTCACTCCGATAAATTACTCGGAGTCCGACACTATGTCGGATAGCAGTTCGAGCACCAGCTCGGACTTCAATTCGGCAAGCTTCCCCCTCTCCCGCGAGATCTTCATGGCATCAACACCACCCTCCGAGGTACGCCGACAACAAGAGGAGCGACAAGAGGAGGCGCGCCGATTACAACAAGAGGAGGCCAACCGCGAAGCCCGCAACAACGAGCTGTGCCAGGCTGGGCGAGTCGCTTAGCAATAGATCCTCCAAACCAAGATTGGCGACCACGACGTCTTTGTCATGCCACAACAGAACGTTGAGGCCGCAGCGACTCTGCTGGACACACTACAGCTCGGGGCCGATCACCAGGCCACCCCGACTATCGCCAAGATCAAGGCGATGATCACAGCTGCTGCCTGTCAGCAGCAACAGCAGTCGGGCGACACTGCTATACTGACCAACCGGTCGGGTTCTCCGGTGGCAGGCTCATCTGCATCAACATGACGCTGGGCAGCCAGCTCCAGTCGGCAACGCGAAGAGTCCCGGCAAACAACGCTCAGCAATACCAATAATGACAACTGGTGGCGTCGCCAGTACGATCGCCAACCCAATCAAGACCTCCGAGTTCGATTGCACCGAGACCTTCGTCACACCATAAACGCCCAACGCGAAGAACGTGAAGAAGATGAACGCCGCTGACTGGAGGACGAAAACGAGCGCTTCGGCATCCACCACGAGCGACTACATCGCCAAGATCGGAGTCGGAGCCCTCACGAAGACGAAGGCATCCCAGCCTTCACTCGGGAGCTACAGGACGTCTTGTGGCCGACTGGCTTTAAGCCCACCGGGATCGAAAAGTACGACGGCAAGACAAACCCAGAGTCTTGGCTCACCGTGTACACCCTAGCAGTTCGAGCTGCTGGGGGCGACAGCAGAGTCATGGCTAACTACCTCCCAGTCGTGCTAGCCGACTCGGCGAGGACATGGCTGACAGGCCTCCCGAGGCGGTCGATCGGTTCCTGGGGAGAACTGAGGGAGCGGTTTATCGCTAACTTCCAGGGGACCTACGACAGACCCGCTTCGGAGCATGATCTTTATCAACTGCACCAGAAGAAAAATGAGTCTTTGCACGAATTCATCAAAAGGTTTTCCGAGAAGCGCAACCAAATCCCAACCGTCAAAGACGAAGCCGTCATCGCCGCCTTTCGCAAAGGGGTAAAAGACGCTCCGCTTATCGCAAAATTCACTCGGAAGCCACCATCCACAGTCCGGGCGCTCTCCGACATGGCCAATAAATACGCCGACTCGGCCGAAGCTGTCGCCGAGGCCCTCGACGAGAAGAAGGAGCCCCGACAGAAAGAACAGAAGGCGAAAGCCGACAACGAGCCATCTCAAAACAAGTCCGGCAGCTGTAAACGGAAGTCGGACAACGAGGTGGCCAACATGGAGCGCAGCCAGTCGCGGCCCCAGCGGAACAACGACTACCAGAAAGTCATGAGCGGGCCATGCCCCTTTCACCCCAAGGGAAAGCACGCGGCCAAAGACTGCTATATGCTCAAAAAGTTTGCCTCCGAGAAGACTTCATCATCTGGCACCGATAAGGACAAAGACAAGCCAGACTCGGGTCCGGCTGATGATTTCCAAGATCCTCAAGCCGAGGTCAACCATATCTTCGGGGGACCACTCGCATACGAGTCCAAGCGCAAACAGAAGCTTTCAGCGCGCGACATCAACACGGTCTCCACGGCCGACACCCCCCAATACCTGCGCTGGTCAGAGATGGCCATCACCTTCAATCGCGCAGATCACCCAGATCGGGTCTCCCACCCGGGACGCCATCCACTCGTCCTGGACCCGGTCGTCAGAAACATCAGGCTGAAGAAAACCCTCATCGACAGAGGCAGCGCACTCAATATCCTGTTCGCCAAGACTTTGGACGAGATGAAAATTCCTCGTTCAGAACTACGGCCGAGCACTGTGCCCTTCCACGAGATAATTCCCGGCCTGTCATCAACTTCACTCGGACAGATAACTTTGCCGGTAACCTTTGGCACGCGGGATAATTTCCGCACAGAAACTGTCTGCTTCGAGGTCGCCGACTTCGAGATTGCGTACCACGCAATACTTGGACGACCGGCACTCGCCAAATTTATGGCGATACCGCACTATAGATACGTGGTGCTGAAGATGCCTGGACCAGCAGGAGTCCTCTCCCTCTGCAGTGACGTCAAGCAAGCCTTCACCTGCAACAAGGAGAGCTGGGAACTGGCTCAATCACAAGAGGCGACAGTCGGGCGCGATAGCATCCGGCAAGCCGTCACAACAGAAGTCGAGCAAGATCAAGTTCCGGCGAAAAAAGCAGCGAAGTCGGGAATTTCAGCGGACTCAGACACGAAGAAGATCCCCCTGGACCCTTCCGACCCCTCCAAGACTGCTCTAGTCGGGACCAGACTCGACCCCAAATAGGAAGACGCGCTCGTCACCTTCCTCCAAGCCAACAAGGATATCTTCGCGTGGAAACCGTCCGACATGCCGGGCGTACCAAGGGAGGTGATCGAGCACGCCCTAAACGTGAAGACAGACGCCAAGCCAGTCAAGCAACGGCTGCGGCGCTTCGCTCAAGACCACAAAGATGCTATCCAGGAGGAAATTACCAAACTCCTCGCAGCCGGGTTCATCAAAGAGGTCTACCACCCGGACTGGCTGGCAAACCCAGTTCTGGTCCGGAAGAAAAACAGTAAATGGCGCATGTGCGTCGACTACACCGACCTCAACAAAGCGTACCCCAAGGACCCATTTGATCTTCCCCAGATAGATCAGGTGGTTGATTCCACGGCAGGGTGTGACCTACTCAGCTTTCTCGGCTGCTACTCGGGATACCATCAAATCAGCCTGAGGGAAGAAGACTGCTTGAAGACATCTTTCATCACACCGTTTGGAGCGTATTGCTATATCACAATGCCGTTTGGTCTAAAGAACACGGGCGCAACCTATCAAAGGGCTATTCAGCGGTGTCTGCATACTCAGATCAAGCGCAACATGGAAGCCTACGTCGATGATGTGGTGATCAAGACAAAGTCCAAAGAAGACCTCATCGCTGACTTGGAAGAAACCTTCCAAAACCTTCGAAGATTCAAGATGAAGTTGAACCCGGAAAAATGCGCCTTCAGTGTGCCATCCGGAAAGTTACTCGGCTTCATCGTCTCGCACCGCGGCATCGAGGCCAACCCAGAGAAAGTCAACGCCATCAAGCATATGGCACCCCTGACTAACCTCAAAGACGTCCAGAAGCTGACAGGCTGCATGGCGGCACTCAGCCGATTTATCTCCCGACTGGGCGAACGGGGCATTCCCTTCTTCAAGCTACACAAAAAGACCGACAATTTCCAATCGACTTTGGAAGCCCAGCGAGCCTTCGAAGACTTCAAACAATTCCTCACATCACCCCCCGTGTTGGCATCACCTCTGCCCCAGGAACCGCTAATGCTATATCTGGCGGCAACAACACAGGTAGTCAGCACGGTGCTGGTGGTTGAGAGATCCGAACAGGGTCATATTCAAAAAATACAACGGCCAGTCTACTTCGTCAGTGAGGTCCTTGCTGACTCCAAAACGAGATATCCGCATGTCCAGAAGCTGCTATATGGCCTACTTATCACAGTCTGGAAGCTGGTGCATTATTTCCAAGCACACCAAGTCACAGTGGTCATAGCATTTCCACTCGGGGATGTCCTTCATAATCGCGAGGCCACTAGCCGAATCGCTAAATGGGCACTCGAGTTGATGGCGTTCGACATCACCTTTCAGCCACGGACAGCAATCAAGTCTCAAGCTCTAGCCGAGTTCGTGGCCGAGTGGACAGAAGTCCAACTGCCTACACCAACAGCAAAGCTAGAGTACCGGACAATGTACTTCGACGGTTCTCTACGGATCGGTGGCGCCGGGGCCGGAGTCATATTGATGTCCCCCACTGGCAAAAAACTGAAGTAAGTCCTACAGATCCACTTCCCGGCTTCCCACAACGTCGCCGAGTACGAGGCACTTGTTCACGGGCTCCGCATCGCTATATCACTCGGCATACGTCAACTGGTTGTTCGCGGAGACTCTCAACTCGTGGTAAACCAAGTCATGAAAGACTGGACCTGTCTCGACGATACCATGGCGGCATACTGTCAGGAGGTCCGCAAGCTGGAAAATAAGTTCGACGGGCTGGAAATCACACATGTCCTGCGCCAATACAACGACGCAGCAGACGAGCTGGCAAACATGGGATCCAAGCGAGAAGTAGTTCCAACTGGAATCTTTGTCGAGCAACTCATGGAGCCATCAGTCAAGAAGAAACCAGCACCAGATCAGTCGGGAGGCGAGCCTACCCCGACCATAGATGAGGTGTTGCACATATGTCAAGACTGGAGGACTCCTGTTGTCAAATTTCTCACAAACGACGAACTCCCAGAAGATTGCAGTCAAGCCGAGCAGATAAAGCATCGAAGCAAAAGCTTCCTGCTAGTCGGAGAAGACCTGTACCGAAGGAGCGCATCCGGTGTCCTCATGCGCTGCATCACCACCGAGGAGGGCAAGCAGATTCTGCACTCGATCCACTCGGGCATATGTGGCAACCACGCCGCATCCAGGACATTAGTCGGAAAGGCTTACCGGCAGGGATTTCTGGCCCACAGCAGTAACAGATGCCAAAGACATCGTTCGCAAGTGCGAGGGTTGCCAGTTCTACGCAAGACAAACAAATCTTCCAGCCCAGGAACTCCAAACTATCCCCATCTCCTGGCCATTTGCAGTATGGGGGATCGACATGGTCGGGCCTTTCAAGAAAGCGCCAGGAGGGTTCACACATTTATTCGTCGCAGTGGATAAGTTCACCAAGTAGATTGAGGCTAAACCCGTTGCAACAATTACAGCAGCACAAGCAAAGGACTTCATCATGAGTATATTATACCGGTTCGGAGTCCCTAACCGCATCATTACCGACAATGGTACTCAGTTCGCGGTGGGTGTATTCCAAGACTTCTGCGATGATTTCGGCATCAAGATCTGCTATGCATCTGTGGCACACCCGCGGAGCAACGGGCAGGTTGAACGAGCCAACGGCATGGTCTTACAAGGCATCAAGGCTAGGATATTTGACCGACTACAACCATATGCGGGCCGGTAGGTACAAGAACTCCCATCCGTTCTCTGGTCTCTCAGAACCACGGTTAGTCGGGCGACAGGGCAATCCCCTTTCTTTCTGGTCTACGGTGCCGAGGCTATGCTACCTACCGAGTTACAGTTCGGCTCTCCACGAGTCCGGGCCTACTCAGAAGATGACTCCAACAATACCCGACTGGTCGAACTAGATCAGCTGGAAGAAGCAAGAGACACCGCAACACTCCAGTCGGCAAGGTATCTTCAAGGCCTACATCGCTACCACAATCGCAATGTCCGTGGCCGCGCCTTTTTGGTCGGGGATCTCGTTCTGAGGAAAATACAAACCACCAAAGACAGGCATAAGTTATCCCCAATCTGGGAAGGGCCGTTCATTATAGCCGGGGTCACGCGGCCAGGCGCCTACCGACTGAAGACCGAAGACGGCGTTCTCATCAGCAACTCATGGAACATAGAACAGCTACGTCCTTTCTATACCTGAGTTCTTTAATTTTCATGTGTACAGTTCTTCTGACTTACTACGCCGCTTGTATCAACCGAGTAGTGAGTTGGGGGCTGCATGTATATATGTGCGCTATCAATAACATACGAGCTTATTTCACTTCGGTTATGAAGCCTTACTATGACTACCGCATTTGCCCGAGTACAGTTTCTTACTTCGAATGTTTTTATTAAGTTCTGACAGACTAACTCGGTGCATTCTACACGGTCAAGTAAAGCTGATGACAACTAAACAATAAGCTTGGCGGCATTGCACACATATTTACACATGCTTGTTTACACAAGTTTATATATTCCGACTACATAACATGTTGCCCTTACAGACCCAGGTCTCGGGTAATTATTTCTGCAGTCGGCTTCGCCCGGGCGATCAGCTCCAGCGCCTCCTCTGGCGTCGTCTCTTCGGCAAACCCCTCCCCGATGGCTTCAATATCCGCCCTAGGGTATATGGATTTGGTCATTGCCAGGGTCTGGGCCACGCCGGCGATAACACGCTCATCCGAGTACCTTTTCAAGGCACTCGGTGCATCCTCGAGACGCCCCACTATCTGAGGGATTCTGCTGCAGCTGGTTCCCACTGGGCGGGGATCTATAAGGTCAAGGAGCCCTTTCACGGACCCGACGAGGGCCTCCCGTGACTCCCTGATCAACCTTATCTCCTCCGTGTAGAACTGATACTGGGCCCGGACATTGGTTCTCATGTCTGACCAGATCAGCCGGCAAGTAAGCTTGTCAAATTCGGCTACACACAGGATAACTAATGGATTGGCTAAGATCACAGTCAGGTTGAGGACTTACTTTCGTAGTCGGCCTCCCACCCGGCCATGGTCTTCTCCAGTTTAGCCTTCTCCTTACCGAGCATGACGACGGCCTTCTCCAACTCGGACTTCTCCCGGTCAAGCTCGGTGTTGGCCTTTGTCAGATCGGCCTTGACCTTCTCAAGCTCGGCCTTGGCTTCTTCGGCCTCCTGAAGGAGTACGCGTAGGCTACGATAGCAGAAAATAAAAATTTCTACCGCGCACACCAGGACATCATGCGAAAGAAGGGATCATGGATCGTTACCACTAGACGCACAGTGCAGCGGAAGAAGAGTTGGAGAAGCCGGTCCAACCACGCGCGCGTCGAGGTAGTAGTGGAAGTAGTCGATCTCCGGCCGATCAACGCCGCAACGAGCAGCGCCTCTACGGGTATCCACACGTCCGAGGCTGAAACACCGATCGCGAGTGTGCTAGCACTCGTGAGCGGCTAGGGTTTGGCTCGGAAGGTGCGCTAGGGTTTTGCTCAAGGCTAACAGAAAACACACGTGAAACTCCTCAGCCCCTCGCCTCCCTATATATAGACCTCCTTACTCGGGCCTCGTGGACCGAGGCCCAGTAAAGTCTACTCGGATCTCTATCCGAATCGAGCCCATATTCGAATCACATTCGAATAAGTGTTCCAACCCATTAAGTGTGCGACCCTGTAGGTTCACGTATATTTTGTCGCGACCCAGAAACGCCTTTCTGGTCACCCTGTTAATAGCGGCCTCTAGCAAGGCATATTAGCCCCAAGATATACGTAAAGATCATATCGGCTGAACCTGTAATGTCCTTATGTACAAATCCCTTTGCCTCACGATATCGATTGAGCTCAAGGCGAGACTTGTGTCATCCTCTTAATAGCTCAATCACTCTCTCGATCCTGTGATGGATTACAAACTTGTGATTGACACCTCAATCACCGTAGCATGGCCATGCACTTCCATAATCCATTACATCGAGGGGCCCAGAGATATCTCTCCCATAAGGAGGGGCAAATTCTATCTTGATCACTCATATCCCACTACATGTTTCATAGCAAACCCGAAGACCACTTTTATGACTACCCAGTTACGGAGTAGTGTTTAGTAGTCCCAAAATAAGCTACTACGTATGTTGGGAACCATGATGATCTCAAGTGTAAGGACTCTACATAAACACTACTTGAGACTAACTGATGACACATGAAATCTCTGCAGTATCTCATGGCGGGTCTATCCAACATATGTTCACTAACATATGTCCATATTATCGATTTGGTATCTCCATACCATGATCCATAAGACATGATCATCAATCAATACATATGCTGATATTAGAATCATATTTGTTCCTCAGATGATATATGATCAGGGATCATTTAGAAATAGCAACATTTGACATTAAGAGTCTCATGAATAAGTCACATGCTCATTGATCAATAATGATAGTGTCTATTTCAAGGAACAAATCAATATATTATAAACATAGCTTGTGATATATTTAACATCTCCATGTTGCCTCTAGGGCATATCACTAACACCTCCTTCAGCTGCGATTCCCTCTCTATTCGGGTCTTTAACTCTGCTTAGAGGTCTGCACCACAGATTAGCCAAGAGCTCAACCGTGCAGTCATGACACAACTGGGCAGTCGGGAACAACGCAGCTAGATGTATACATCAACGGTTCAGTCGGGAAGATATACACGAGGATTGTACCTCTGATCTTTCCGGCTAGGGCCCATGTCTCCGCCCTGAGTTGATCGGCGCCGCTCTTTAACCAGGCCTCCCTCCCCGCATGACGCTCCTCCATCTTGGCTTTCAATGCCTGGAGCTGCTCCAATTCTGTGAGGTGGGGAGCTACCTCGACCAAGATTTCCGTCATCGCCTCATTGCAGTCGACAAGCTTCTGCTCAGGATAAAAGACGGATCAAGGATGGAGTCAAACATCAAAACAAGAAGATTGCCAAAGCTCTACTACAAGAATCATACCGCGACCCCTTGGGACCCGCTGATGGCGGCGCAAAGCAGGCTTTCGCGCTCTCTCCTTGCAACGACTTCATCGAGCCTGAAGCTTTTCACAGTACCATCGCGAGCTGTCCACGTAAAGGTCCGGGGCATCACACGTGGAGGAGCTTCGATCCGAGGCAGATGTGGGATCTCTGGCGGCGACGATGACAACCACGATGGCGACGGGGTCCTGGCCTCAGCACCGCTCTCCCCCACACTTCGGGACCGGCTCAGGGGCTCCGTCCGCGGCTTCCGCAACGTGTGGCGCCTCGGGGGCTGGGGCCTCAGTCGCAGCAGCCACCTCTCGGTCGGGTGGCGGTAGCGGCACTGTAGTCGGAGCCACCTCGGTCTCAGCAACCGGGCTGGCCGCCGGCTCAACAGGTGTGTTCGCGGCCGCTGGCTCGGCTGGGGCAGGCTCGTCAGGTGGAGCAGTTGAGTCGACCTCCTTGAGATCGATATCGGCCCGCTTCCTGCACGACGAAGCAAGACATCAAGACATTACTTCAACACACAAAGACTTCAGAAGACCCGGAGCAGAGCACCTCTTGGAGAACTTCAGCTTCTTGCCGGGCGACCTGCTCCTCGGCGGAGCGCTAGCTCCGGCAGTCAGCCCGGTCGGCGTCACAGTCAGCGGTGGCGCATCAACCCGAGTCGGCCCCGACTCCAGCACGGTTGGCTCGGGCGCCTCCGCCCCTGGCGGCGTTTGCTCCTGCCGGTCACTCGCCGGCACTACGACCGGGCTCGACAACGTCGGGCTCAAATTCGCAGGTCTCAACCTGGGGCTCGATCGAATGGGCGTCGCGGTAGCGGCGTCCTTTATTTTCAAGCTTCCGCTCACGGCGCGCACCGTCATGGCCCCCTCGTCCCGATATAAAATCGGTTTCTTCCCCGCTCTCTTGGAGTCGGGTTGGGCAGCGGAGGGACTTCTCGGCCTCTTCTTCGACACGACGGCCGACAATGGACCGGAGTCTTCATCAAACTCCACGCACCACTACAAGAAAATCAACAAGATACATCATGCGCTGCCGGAAACTCAGACATTTGAGCCCGCAAGCATACGCTACGAAGGGAAGATGGATGTTACCTCGGTCCGGTTGTGCCTGAAAGACGCAATGCGTCTCTTTTTGTCTTTGGTTTCGATTATCCCGCTGGAGAAGTATCCGAACAAGGTCTCCGTCACTTTCCGCTCGTTGGCCGATTCCCGACTAACTCGGTCAGGGTCATTTTTTCCTGGTAGTCCCAGCCGAACGCGCTCCTCAGCTTCAGGGGCTGGAAGCGCCGGGTCAGGAACCGCCTGGCTACCCAGGGACCAGTCAGGCCGGCCTTCTTGAAATTATCTAGCTTCGCCAGCAGCAGGTGCACTTGACCCATCTCCTCATAGGTCGGGTCCGCTGACCAGTTCGGCGAAAACACCGGCGGCAAGCCGGTAAATGGCCGCAAGGAGGGTGCCAGATTTACGCAATCGAACCACTCCTTGTGCCAGCCTTTCAAGGAGGACTTCAAGGGAAGATCAAGATACGACTTTTTCCTATCACCCCTCAATTGAAGACCAGCCCCCCCGATTACACTGATGTTAGATTTGGAGGGCTGAGGCTTAATGTGGAACAGATGCCTGAAGAAGAAGAAATGGGGTTCCACACCCAAATAGCACTCACACAGAGTGACAAAAATAGAGATCTGAAGGATTGAGTTGGGGTTCAAATGCACTAACTCCAGCCCATAAAAATCAAGGATGCGGTGGAAGAAATCAGAAGATGGAAGGCACAAACCTCGATCGAAAAAGGAGGCGAAAACTACTGTTTCTCCAGGTCAGGGATTCGGGCTCAACTCATCCCTGGCCGGCCGCCAGCGAATCACCTCTTGGCTGGGCAACTTCAGTTCATTTTCCAGCCGCTTTAGCTTCACCGAGCCACAATCTGACACCGGCCAAGAACTTCCTGGCGCCCCCGCAAGATCCGAAGCCTTCGGCATGACTGGAGGCGATGAGATTTGGGGAAAAGCAAATCGAGGGCTTGGAGCAAATGACGAGGATTGAAATCACCCTAGTTCGGGTGGGGAATAGCAGCAGCTAACCCTAGCCGGGCGGGAGGCGAAAAGTTGGGCGCGAAGGTGGAAGATGAAGAGATTGGCTGATTTGGGGAAGGCGACGGAATCTTTTTCTCTCTCCCCATCTTTTTATAGAGCCGAGGCCGACTAGATGGGCTTGGGCCTACACAGTCCGCACTGGGCCAACAAGATATGAGTTCCTATAGTAGCATGCTCCATGTGGGCTGCCCGCAGGCTGAGTTGAAATTATAGTGCTGGTGCTGCTAACAGGAGCCGATGAGGTAAACAGATATGCTTCATGAGAGCCTTATTGCTAAACATATATGTTTGGATATCTGTTTTATTCACCAGGTCTCGAGGATACATCCTTATAAGGGTCGCAAGCTGGTCTTCATTAAAATTGGAGATGCAGGTATCTTTCTCGAGTACACCTAACCACGCCATGGATTTGTTTTCATAAAGTGGTACTCGGCCTACATGCGTGGCCATCAGTTGCCATGAGCAACACTTTTCCCACTGACATGATGCGGAAGAGTCTAACTTTCGAGTAGTGCACTACTTGGGAGAGACTATAAATATCTTTTCCCGCTGACATGATGCGGAGGAGTCTAACTTTTGAGTGGGACGCCACTCGGAAAAGACTATAAACCCTTTTTTCCAGCTGACATGACGCTGAAGAGTCCCATATACGAGTAGCACCCTACTCGGCAGGACTATAAACTCATATTCCGACTGACATGAAGTCGAAGAGTCCTACATACGAGTAGTCTTCTACTCGGCAAGACTATAAAGTTTATTCCGGTTGACATGATACCGAAGAGTCACAAAAACCCGTAGTAATCTACTCGGGAAAGACTTCCAGGTTAAAGATCTTTGACTTTATGTTTAATTGTCTTCACAATTAAGCACAAAGTCGGGGGCTACACCTAATAGGTGCACCTATTCGGCGCACACTATTCATATATTTACATGAAGCCCTTCATAGCCTCACTGCTAGCTGACATGAAGCAGGACTCGGGAGAAGACTTACTCGGACAGAGAGTACTCGGGCGCACTGCACTCGGGCAACCTTCGCTGGGGAGAACGAGCACTCGGCATCAGCTGTGACTCAACTATGAAGGTCTCAGGGGCTACTGTGGAGGCCATGGGCCCCGAGTACCTCATTACCAGTACATGGGCCACTCAGATAGAGGATGGGCCGGACCATGTAATTAGAGATAAGATAGCACCCGGCAGGCTGTACCTTGTATAATAAGGAAACATAGTCTTAGTCGAATAGGATTCTATCTCTAGTATCCGACTGGGATCCTTATCATGTACCCCTGTCCCCTAGTATATAAAGGGAGGCAGGGCGCCCCTCAGGGCAAGCACAACAAGAGCAACCAGATCATCGATCTACATACACCTCAGAGGAATAACACCTCAATTGGACGTAGGGTATTACCTCACCTTGAGGGCATGAACCAGTATAATTCTCTTGTGTTCCTCTGCAGTCCACCGAATTCACCCTCGCCGAGTAGCCCCATAGTTCTATTGCCGGTGCAAAGCATCGACAAGATCCCTTGGCCGTAATCCGGTTGGGACTCCTACCTTGTAACCCTGTCCCCCAGTATATAAGGGGAGGCAGGGCGCCCTATGAGGGCAGGTTCACACGGTTCATCAGAATCGCCACTATAATTCCTCAAAGGAATACACCCCAAACTGGACGTAGGGTATTACCTCACATCGAGGGCCTGAACCAATATAAAATCTCCCTGTGTTCCTTTGCAATCCACCAAGTTTCCATGCGCTGAGTAGCCCTATATTCATATTACCGGTGTAAAACATCGACAATAGTTGAGTCACAGCTGATGCCGAGTGCTCATCCTCCACGGTGAAGATTGCCCGAGTGCATTACTCCTGAGTACTCTTTGTCCGAGTGCTTCTTCTTCCCGAGTCTTATTTCATGTCAGCTGGCAGGGAGGCTATGAAGGGCTCCATATAGAAGTATGAATAGTATGCGCCGAATAGGCGCACCTATTAGGTGTAGCCCCCGACTTTGTGCTTAATTGTGAAACAATTAAACATAAAGTCAAAGATCTTTAACCTTGTAGTCTTTCCTGAATAGTATACTACTGGTATATGAGACTCTTCAGCATCATATCAGCCAGAAATATGTTATAGTCTTTCCCGAGTAGTATGTCACTCGGAAATTAGACTCTTCAGCTTCATGTCAGCTAGAAAAATGTTATAATCCTTCCCGAGTAATATACTATTTGGAAGTTAGACTCTTTAGCGTCATGTCGGCTGGAAAAATATTTGCTCACGGCAATTGTTGGCCGAGCATGTAGGCCGAGTACCACTTTATGAATTTTAATCCAATATGTGGTCAGGTGTACTTGAGAAATACCTGCATCCCTAATTTTAATGAAGACCAGCTTGTGGACCTTATAAGGATATATCCTCAATCCCTGGTGGATAATACAGATATCTGAACACATGTATTTAGCAATTAGGCTTTCATGAAGCATATCTGATTACCCAATCGGTTCTTGTTGGTAGCACCAGCACTGTGATTTTAACACAGCCAGCGAGCGGCCCACATTGAGCGTGCTACTATAGAAACTCATATCTTGGGGGCCCAGTACCGACTTTGTAGGCCCAAGCCAACTTATCAGTATAGGCTCTATAAAGGCGGGGAGAGAGAAAAGATTCCCTCATCTTCTCCAATCCACCAATCGTTTCGTCTTCCAACTTCCACACCGAAATTTCGCACCTCGCCTCGCTAGGGTTCACCATTGCTAGCTCTTCCCCATTGAAACTCAGGCGATCCTGCTCCTCCGCGTCTATTCCAAGCCCCCAATAGTATTTCCCCCAAATTTCCTTGCCTTGAGCCATGCTGAGAGCGTCAGAAATCCCGGAGGTGACCGATGAGGCTTGCCGATTTCAGATTGTGGGTCGACTAAGCTAAAGTTCCTGGAGAAGCAACTGAGATTGCAAAGCCGCGAAGTCATCCATTGGCGTCCGGCTGAGGGGGAATCGATCCCGGCGCCCCAATCGGGTGAGACTATTGTCTTTGCCTCCTTCCTTTACCCGATCTTTCTCTTCCTTCCTCGGAGTTTTTGTGCCAACTTCTTTCTTTCTATGGGCTGGAGTTGGTAAATCTGAACCCCAACTCCATCCTGCAAATCTCTATATTTGCAACTCTTTGTGAATGTTTTCTGGGTGTGGAACCCCATTTCAATCTGTTCCGATATCTGTTCCACATCAAACCCCAGCCCTCCAAGAACAAGGTCCAGGTGATAGGGGGAGCCGGCCTCCAGCTGAGGAGTGAAATGAAAAAGATATATCTTCATCTTCCCCTGAAAACTTCCCTCAAGGGCTGGTATAAAGAGTGGTTCTACTGTTCTGATTTGGAACCCTCTCTGCCACCATTTACTAGTTTGCCTCCGGTGATCTCGCCCAACTGGACTTCTGTGCCTAGCTTTGAGGAGATGGGGCAAGTGTATATACTGATGGACAAAGTTGACAAGCTGAAGGGCTCTGGACTGACCAGTCCCTGGGTGGCCAGACGCTTCCTGACCTGGCGTATCTGGCCATTGAAGCTAAGAAGCCACTTCGGATAGGATTACCAGGGGAAGGATGATCCCAGCCGAGAGTATCGAGATCTGACTGACAAGCACAAAGTGACTGACATCTTGCTCAGTTATTTCTCCAGTGGGGTGGTTGAAACTAAAGATGCAGAGCCCTCCATCGTGGCTTATAGCCAAAAACGGCCTTGTCCAGAGGTAACTCTTGCTAATGTTAATTTGCTGTCCATCTGTGATGAATGCTTGTAGATGTGTATCCATGATGGCTCTGCAATGTGTCATGTATGTTGTTAAACCACTTGCAGACTTGTAAGGAGTTTGATGAAGACTCCTAAACTCTGTTGGCCGTGAAATCAAAGAAAAGGCCATTGAGTCCTTCTGCCGCCCAGCTCGACCCCAAGAGAGCGGGGTAGAAGCCTGTCGAAGACTCGGGCAAGAAGAAAATTAGCAGGCTGAGTGCTGCATCCGGGAGCCTGAAGATTAAAGACATCGCCATCACAGCTTCTAGGCCGCCGAGTCCAAGATCAAGACCAGCGCCATTAGGCTTAGCAACATCGAGCCCAAGGGCGGTACCGCTGAGTACAAGATCATCATCGAGCCATAAGGCGGCGCCACCGAGGATCCCAGTGCCCTAGCCGGCCGCACCAGAAACTAGGCCGACTAGGACAAGGACGCCACCACTGACTGCCGCGCCATCCAGCCCGACAGCCGGCAGCCCTCCACTGCCAACAGCTAGAACTCTCGGATGGAAGTACAAAATCTCCAAGAGGTAAGTAACTTGTGGATCTTCTAAAAATCTTGTTCAATATAGTAGCGTCTTGACATTTGACTCATTGTGCAGGAGGCGAATACACATAGATCTCAAGGATACCACGCTGACTGCCCCTGTTGTTGAGCCAGCCCCAGCCGTGCCAACCCCAGCGAGCTCATCTACCGAGCCGGTGACCGTCCTAGCCGTAGAGACTGAGTCGGTCCCAACAGCAGGGCCGCTAGCGCCGACTGACCAAGGGGCAGATACTAAAGCTGTTTCTCCAGCCCTCGAGCGAGTCCCCGAAGCCCCATTAGCTGCCGAGTCAGGGGCGAGGACCATGTCGCCGTCTGTGTCTTCGTTGTCTTCAGAGGAGATGGATCTCCCTAGGCTTGAAGCCCCTCACCGCAGGTTCCCGAGAACGTTCCACTAGGTTACTCCCGAGGGAACTGCAAAATGCTATGAGCATGATGAAGAGGCCGTGGAGAGGGAGAGTGAAGTTCTTCTTCGCGCCTCCATTGCCGCATCCCGGGGGGTCTAGGTGTGTAGCAAGCCTTGCAATGTTGAGTTCCCGACGACTTCCTTTGTTTCTGGTATTCCACCGCTTAACTCTACTTTGCTCTATTTTACCCCAAGCAGAATATTGTCGACCGCTCGAAGAAGATAAACGAGGTCCTGACCCAACTTGCCCCCTAGCTCTAATGATTGGGCCAGCTCCAGACCTCGAAGGCCGACTTGGAGCGGTCTAGCCAGGAGAGGGAGACTTGGCTGAGGGGAGCCGTTGACCAACTCAGGGGTGAGAATTGGGCTCTAGCCGACAAGATTAGAAGTAAGTCTCCTGTATTTGTCTTCCTGACTAAGTCCCATGCATATTTCTCCAGCTTTATTGTTTCCCGATAGCCCAGTTATCGTCGGTGTGGCCCAGACCCTCGCGATGACCAAGTCGATCTACCCCAGGGCAGATCTTGAGGCCATCGGTGAAGGGTTTGCCAAAGAGACAACACCTGAGGAGGCGTTGGAGTTGATCACCCAGGCGAGGCCGACTGCGGAGGCGATCACCAAGGACCTGGGAATGTAAGAACAATCCATCATGCAGTCGGTGTATATAAAGTTTTTGTAAGGACATGTGTAAATATATGTGCAATGCCACCGAGCTCTAAGGTTTTACTTAGTTGTCATTAGCTCTACTCGACTTCATGGTCTATGCCGAGTTAGTCTATAGGAACTTAATAAAATAGTTCACCGCAAAAAGTTGTACTCGGGCGAACATGACAAAGTATTGCAGAACTTCATAACTTAAGTAAAACAGGCTCGTATATAATTGACAAAGCACATATAATACATGCAACCCCCAACTCACCACTCGGTTGGAACAAGCGGCGTGGTGAGTCAGAGAAAGACTGTACACATGGGAAGGTATAAAACTCAGGTATAGAAAGGACGTAGCTGTTCTATATTCCATGAGTTGCTGACGAGGGCACCGTCTTCGGTCTTCAGTCGGTAGGCTCCTGGCCGTGTAACTTTGGCGATAATGAACGACCCTTCCCATATTGGGGATAGTTTATGCCTGTCTTTGGTGGTTTGTATTTTTCTCAAGACGAGATCCCCAACCAAAAAGGCACGGCCACGGACATTGCGATTGTGATAACGACGCAGGCCTTGAAGATACCTTGCCGGCTGGATTATTGCGATGTCCCTTGCTTCTTCCAACTGATCTAGTTTGACCAATTGGGTATTGTTTGATCCATCTTCTGAGTAAGCCCGAACTCGCGGAGAGCCGAATTCTAACTCGGTTGGTAACACAGCCTCAGCACCATAGACCAGAAAGAAAGAGGATTGCCCTGTTGCCCGACTAATCGTGGTTCTTAGAGACCAGAGAATAGATGAGAGTTCTTGTACCCACCACCCTGCATATGGCTGTAGTCGGTCGAATATCCTGGCCTTGATACCTTGTAAGACCATGCCATTGGCACGCTCAACCTGCCCATTGTTCCATGGGTGTGCCACAGACGCATAACAAGTCTTGATGCCGAAGTCATCATAGAAATCTTGAAATACGCCACCCGTGAACTAAGTACCGTTGTCCGTTATGATGCGGTTAGGAACCCCGAATCGGTATAATGTACTCATGATGAAGTCCTTTGCTCTTGTTGCTGTTATGGTAGCAACAGGTTTTGCCTCAATCCACTTCGTGAATTTATCCACTACGGCGAACAAGTGTGTGAACCCTCCTGGCACTTTCTTGAAAGGCCTGACCATGTTGAGCCCCCATACTGCAAAGGGCCAAAAGATTGGGATGGTTTGAAGTTCTTGGGCTAGAAGATTTGTTTCTCTTGCATAGAACTGACAACTCTCGCATGTGCGAACTATGTCTTTAGCATCTGTTACTGCTGTTGGCCAGAAAAATCCCTGCCTGTAAGCCTTTCCGACTAACGTCCTAGATGCGGCATGGTTGCCACATATGCCCGAGTGGATCGATTGCAGAATCTACTTGCCCTTGTCGGGTGTGACGCAATGCATGAGGACTCTGGATACGCTTCTTCGGTACAGGTCTTCTCCGACTACTAGGAAACATTTGCTTCGACATTTGATTTGTTCGGCTTGAATGCGATCTTCTGGGAGTTCATCTTTCAAGGGGAATTTGAGAACAAGAGTCCGCCAATCTTGAGATATGACCAATATTTCTTCTGTGGCCGGGGTAGGTTCAGCCCCTGACTCTTCTGGCACTGGTTTCTTCTTGACTGATGGCTCCATTAGTTTCTCGACAAAGATCCCAGTTGGGACCTCTTCTCACTTGGATCCCATGTTTGCTAATTCGTCTGCAGCATCGTTGTATTGTTGTAATACGTGTGATATCTCCAACCCATCGAACTTGTTTTCCAACTTTCGGACCTCCTGACAGTACACTGCCATAGTATCGTCGAGACATGTCCAGTCTTTCATGACCTAGTTCACCACGAGTTGAGAGTCTCCACGCACAACTAGTCAGCAGATGCTGACTGATATAGCAATGTGGAGCCCGTGGATGAGTGCCTCGTACTCAACGACATTGTGGGAAGCCGGGAAGTGGATCTGGAGAATGTACTTGAGTTTTTCGCCGGTGGGTGACATCAGTACGACGCCGGCCCCGGCGCCGCTGATCCATAGAGAACCGTCGAAGTATATTGTCCAGTACTCTAGCTTGTCTGTCGTTGTAGTCGTCTGAACTTTTGTCCACTCGGCCACAAAGTCGGCTAGAGCTTGTGATTTGATTGCTTTCCATTGCTGAAAGGTGATGTCGAACACCATCAACTCGAGCGCCCATTTAGCGATTTGGCCGATGGCCTCGCGGTTGTGCAGGACATCCTCGAGTGCATACGATGTGACCACCGTGACCTGATGCGATTGAAAATAGTGCACCAGCTTCCGGACAGTAATGAGTAGGCCATAGAGTAGCTTCTGGACCTGCGGATATCTCATCTTGGAGTCGGCAAGGACCTCGCTGATGAAGTAGACTGGCCGTTGAACTTTTTGTATATGACCCGATTCGGATCGCTCGACCACCAGCACTTTGCTAACTACCTGAGTGGTTGCTGCCAGGTGTGGAGGCCATGGGCCCCGGGTACCTCATCACAAGCATATGGGCCACTCAGATAGAGGATGGGCCTAGCCTTGTAATTAGAGATATGATAGAACCCAGCAGACTTTGCCTTGTACGATAAGGAATATATAGTCCTAGTCGGGTAGGATATATCTCTAAGAGGAGATCCCTTGGCTATAATCCGGCTAGGACTCCTAACTTGTACCCCTGTCCCCCAGTATATAAGGGGCGGCAGGGCGCCCCCTGAGGGCAGAACAACACACATCCTTAAAGGAATACATCACAACTGGACATAGGGTATTACCTCACATCGAGGGCTTGAACCAGTATAAATCTCCCCGTGTTCCTTTGCAATCCACCGAGTTTCAATCCGCTGAGTAGCCCTATAATCATATTGCCGGTGTAAAACATCGACAGTTGGCATGCCAGGTAGGGGCTTCGGCGAGATCTACATCTACAAGCTCGATGGATCCAACAACCGGAGTCGACGGCGGCAAATTCTCCCCTAGACTTCGTCGACATGCTCGGCAATCTCACCTTAGCCAATGCAAACCTGATCCAACCGGCAGAGGAACTAGCCGACTCTATGCCAGTCGGTCCACAAGACGCTATAGCCACCCTCATCCACTTTGCTGCCGCGATCTACCACCTGCCCGGGCCTCGGGACAACTCTCTCCTTCAGCGTCCGACTTGCGCTAGGCCTCGAGCCCGCCCAGGTCGGGCTAAGAAGGGGAGAGATCGTCAATCTCTCGTGCAGACTCGACAACGCCGCGGATCTACATCCCATGCGGCAGACCTGATCCCCCACGCTTCAGTTTAGACATGGCCCAGAGCCGTTCCAGATTGGATTTAGGGAGATCGGAGTCGTGCTTACTCCGATCAACTACTTGGATTCCGACTCCAAGTTGGACAACGGTTCAAACACTAGTTCGGACACCAGCCTGGCGAGTTTCCTTCTGCCCCGAGAGATCTTCATGGCTTCAACCCCTCCACCCGAGGCACGTTGACTATGGCAACAGGAGGAGGCCGAGCGCGAGGCTCGCAACGATGAGCTACGTAGGGCTAGGCGAACTGCTCAGCAACAGATCCTCCAAACTCGAGTCAGCGACCACGACGTCTTCTTCACGCCACAACAGAACGTCGTGGCCACGGCAACCCTACTGGACAGACTCCAGCTCGGGCCTGATCATCAGGCCACCCTGACTATCGCCAAGATCAAAGCCATGATTATAGCTGCCGCATGTCAACAGCACCAGCAGTCGGGCGAAACACTCATACCGACCAACCGGTCGGATTATCCAGCGGCAGTATCGTCTGCATCAGCACGACGTCGGGTGGCTGGCTCTAGTCAGCCGCACGCGGAGTCACACCAGACATCACTCGGCAACACAAACAACAACAATCGGCAGCACCCCCAGAACGATCGCCGGTTCAACCAAGACCTCCGAGTCTGTCTACAATGCTATCTCCGCCAAGACATTAATGCTCGGCGCCGTCTAGCCATCGCGGACATGCACGAGCATTTTGGTCTTCACCACAAACAGTTTAGCCATCGCGGTCAGAGCCAGAACCCTCACGAAGATGAAGGCATGCCAGCCTTCACCCAGGAGCTACAAGACATCGACTGGCTGTCGGGCTTCAAGCCTACGGGAATCGAGAAATACGACAGCAAGACTAACCCCGAGTCCTGGCTCACGGTATATACTCTAGCGATCCGAGCTGCCGAAGGTGATCATAAAGCCATAGCTAACTACCTCCCAGTTGCCCTAGCCGACTTAGTGAGGACATGGCTAACAGGGTTCCCAAGACGATCAATCGGCTCCTAGGGGGAACTTCGGGAATGCTTTATAGCCAACTTCCAGGGGACTTACGAGCGGTCGTCTTCCGAGCACAATCTCTATCAGCTGCACCAGAGGAAGAACGAGTCTCTCCGTGAGTTCATCAAAAGGTTCTCCGAGAAGCGCAATTCGATCCCAATGATCAAGGACGAGGTTGTCATTGCCACCTTCTGCAAGGGAGTCAAGGATGCCTCGTTCATCGCAAAATTCACTCGAAAGCCGCTAACCTCCATCAGGGCCCTCTTCGATATGGTGAATAAATACGCCGACTCGGCCGAAGTGGTTGCAGAAGCCCTTGATGAGAAGAAAGAGTCCCGGCAGAAGGACCAAAAGGCCAAAGCCGACAATGAGCCATCACAGAACAAATTCGGCAGCCACAAGCGAAAGTCGGACAACAAGGTGGCCAACATGGAGCGGACACAGTCGTGACCCCCAAGGAACAATGAGTACCAGAAGGTTATGAACGGGCCTTGCCCCTTCCACCCCAAGGGCAAGCACGCGGCCAAGGACTACTTCATGCTCAAGAAGTTTGCTTCCGAGCAGGCTTCATCATCTGGCACCGGCAAGGACAAAGACAAGCCAGATTCGGGCCTGTCGACGATTTTCAAGATCCTCAGGCCGAGCTCAACTACATCTTCGGAGGGCCATCTGCGTATGAGTCCAAGAGAAAGCAGAAGCTTACGGCACACGACGTTAACGCGGTCTCTATAGCAGACGCCCCCCCAGTATTTGCGCTGGTCAGAGATGTCCATCACATTCAACCGCGCTGATCATCCAGATCGGGTTGCACACCCGGGACGCTACCCACTCGTCCTAGACTCGGTTGTCAAAAATATCAAGCTGAAGAAGGTCCTCATAGATGGAGGCAGTGCGCTCAACATTCTGTTCGCCAAGACTCTGGATGAGATGAAGATTCCTCATTCAGAACTACAGCCGAGTACGGTGCCCTTCCATGGGATAATTCTCGGCCTATCTTCAACCCCCCTCGGACAAATAACCTTGCCGGTCACCTTTGGCACAGAAAACATCTGCTTCGAGGTCGCCGACTTCGAGACAACGTACCACGCGATACTTGGATGACCGGTGCTCGCCAAATTCATGGCGATACCACACTATACCTACATGGTGCTCAAGATGCCTGGGCCAGCCGGAGTTCTCTCCCTCCGCAGCGACGTCAAGCAAGCCTTCACCTGCGACAAGGAGAGCTGCGAGTTGGCTCAATCGCAAGAGGTGGCAGTCGGACGCAACAGCATTCGGCAAGCCGTCACAACTAAAGTCGAGGATGACCAAGTTTCGGTGAAAAAAGCAGCAAAGTCAGGAATTTCAGCGGACTTTGACACGAAGAAGATCCCCCTGGACCCTTCCGACCCCTCCAAGATTGCTCTAGTCGGGACCGGATTCGACCCCAAATAGGAAGACACGCTCGTCACCTTCCTTCAAGCCAACAAAGATATCTTCGCATGGAAACCGTCCGACATGCTGGGCATACCAAGGGAGGTGATCGAGCACGCCCTCAATGTCAAGACAGATGCCAAGCCAGTCAAGCAACCGCTACGACGCTTCGCACAGGACTAGAAAGATGCTATTCGGGAGGACATCACCAAGCTCCTCGCAGCCGGGTTCATCAAAGAGGTCTACCACCCAAACTGGCTGGCAAACCTAGTTCTGGTCTAGAAGAAAAATGATAAATGGCGCATGTGCATCGACTACACCGATCTAAACAAGGCGTGCCTCAAGGATCCGTTTGGTCTACCGAGAATAGATTAGGTGGTGGATTCAACCGCGGGGTGTGAACTTCTCGGTTTTCTCGACTGTTACTCGGGATACCATCAAATCAGCCTGAAGGAGGAGGACTACCTAAAGACGTCTTTCATCACGCCGTTTGGCGCATACTACTACATCACCATGCCGTTTGGTTTGAAAAACGCTGGAGCAATGTATCAACGAGCAATTCAGCGGTGTCTACATACTAAGATTGGGCGCAACGTGGAGGCCTATGTCAATGACATGGTGATCAAGACCAAGTCCAAAGAAGACCTCATCGTTGACTTGGAAGAAACCTTCCAAAATCTTCGAAGATTCAAGATGATGTTGAATGCAAAAAAGTGCGCCTTCGGTGTGCCATCCGGCAAGCTACTCGGCTTCATCGTATCGCATTGCGGCATCGAGGCCAACCTAGAGAAATTCAATGCAATCATGAACATGGCACCCCCGACTAGTCCAGAAGCTGACAGGCTGCATGGCGGCACTCAGCCGATTTATTTCCCGACTAGGCGAACGGGGCATGCCCTTTTTCAAGCTACTGAAGAAAGCAGACAACTTCCAATGGACTCTCGTAGCCCAGCAAGCCTTCAAAGACTTCAAGAAATTTCTCACATTACCACCCGTGTTGGTGTCACCTATGCCCCAAGAGCCATTAATGCTATATCTGGCGGCAACTACTCAAGTAGTCAGCACAGTGTTGGTGGTTAAGCGATCCGAACTGGGTCACATACAGAAGATACAACGGCCAGTCTACTTTGTCAGCGAGGTCCTTACCGACTCCAAGATGAGATATCCACAGGTCCAGAAGCTGCTCTACGGCCTACTTATTACTGTCCGAAAGTTGGTGCACTATTTCCAATCGCATCAAGTCATGGTGGTCACATCGTATCCACTCGGGGACGTCCTGCATAACCGCGAGGCCACTGGCCGAATCACTAAATGGGCGCTCAAGTTGATGGCATTCGAAATCACCTTTCAGCCACGGACAGCAATCAAATCACAAGCTCTAGCCGACTTCGTGGTTGAATGGACAGAAGTTCAGATGCCTACATCAACAGTGAAGCTAGAGTACTGGACAATGTACTTCGATGGTTCTCTAAGGATCGGCGGTGCCAGGGCCAGCATCATGCTGACATCCCCCACCGATGAAAAACTCAAGTATGTTCTTCAGATCCACTTCCCAGCTTCCCACAACGTTGCCGAGTATGAGGCACTCATCCACGGACTCCGCATAGCTATATCACTCGGCATCCACCGACTGGTTGTGCATGGAGATTCCCAACTCATGGTCAAGCAAGTCATGAAAGACTGGACATGTCTCGACGATACAATGGCGGCGTACTATTAGGAGGTCCGAAAGCTGGAAAACAAGTTCGACGGGCTAGAGATAACTCATGTCCTAAGACAATACAATGATGCTGTAGACGAATTGGCAAACATGGGATCCAAGCGAGAAGTGGTCCCGACTGGGATCTTTGTCGAGCAACTCATGGAGCCGTCAGTTAAGAAGAAACCAGTGCCAGAGCAGTCGGGAGGCGAACCTACCCCAGCAAAAGACGATGTACTGATCATATCCGAAGATTGGTGGACTCCTGTTCTCAAATTCCTCCTGGACGACGAACTCCCAGAAGATCGCAGCAAAGCCGAACAAATCAAACGTCGAAGCAAATGTTTCCTAGTCGTCGGAGAAGACTTGTACCGTAGAACTACATCTGGTGTCCTCATGCGCTGCATCACAACCGAGGAGGGCAAGCAGATCCTGCAATCGATCCACTTGGGCATATGTGGCAACCACACCGCATCCAGGATGTTAGCCGGAAAGGCTTACAGGCAGGGATTTTGTGGCCAACAGCAGTAACAGACACTAAAGATATTGTTCGCACATGCAAGGGCTTTCAGTTCTATGCAAGACAAACAAATCTCCCAGCCCAAGAACTCCAAACAATCCCAATCTCTTGGCCCTTTGCAGTATGGGGGCTTGACATGGTCGGGCCTTTCAAGAAAGCACCAGGAGGGTTCACGCACTTGTTCGTCGCAGTGTATAAATTCACAAAGTGGATTGAGGCAAAACCCGTTGCTACCATAACAGCGGCATGAGCAAAGGACTTCATCATGTATTTATAAATTGTTTATAACTGCAAAAAAATGTTGTGTTTTGCAAAATAGCCATAGCCTTTCTTTGTCAGCTGTACGTATGCATATTTTCCTGTGCACTTGTTGAGTATTACATGTACTCACCTTGCTATCCCCCCCCCCCCCCCCCACAATTCCAGAAGAGAGGTTTCTATTGTTCCCGGAGAAGTTTGCTGATGAAGACGAGGAGTAGGCCGCGTGCCCTAGTTGACGCGTTTATTTTATTTCCGCTGCTACTTTATTTCTTAGTGCCCGTCATGGACAAATAAATGTAAACTTTAGCCTTAAGGCTTATCACAGTCATTTTGTTTAATTAATGTTATGTTTCCTTCATGGTGTCGGCTTCTAAATAGTCGTACGTTTGCTTTTGGTTAGGATGTGCAGTTCTACCCCATTAGTTAGAGCTGCTCTTTTCTTCATAGTACTTCTCTAACCAGCTACATGTTGAACAGATGGTGAACACCAAGACTGGGGTCACGGGGGAGAGAATCAGAACAATGAGGCTCAGCCCGATGGTCAACAACAGCCACAAGCACCTCAAGTGAACCAGCAGAATTTTCAAGCCTTCATGTAGGCCCAGACTGAGCTCATGAGAGTGATGATGTAACAACTCCAGAACCAACAACAGCAGCAGCTGCAGCAACAACCGAAGGGCCCAGTTCATGCTCCCCCTCCATAGAGCAAGATGTTTGAGTTTCTGCGCACCAAGCCACCAATCTTTAAGGGATTGGGTACTCTACTTGATGCGGAAGACTGGATGCGTACCATAGAACACAAGTTGGAGATCACACAATGCACAGATAGAGAGAAATTCCGTTTTACCATCCATCAGTTGGAAGGGGCTGCTTTAGACTGGTATGAGAATCTCAGGGTAGGTTTGGATGACCCTGAAGCCCTGACTATTGAGGAATTCCGCACTGCTTTTTGAGATTACTATGTTCCCATGGGCATCAGGGAGCTGAAGAAGGAAGAGTTCCGTACTCTTCAACAGGACAACAAGACTATCCAATAGTATCTGATCCAGTTCACTACTCTGGCCCGCTATGCGCTAGAAGATGTTGCTAGAGATGCAGATCGTCAGAGGCACTTCATGAAAGGTCTCAATTCTGGGCTCATGGTTGGACTAGTTGCCCACGATTTCAGTAGTTTTCAGAGCCTGGTGAACAAGACTCTGCTTTTAGAAGAAGAGTGCAGGAAGCTTGGGGAGGATTGCAAGCGCAAGATGAACCAAAACACTGGTGGCCCAAGCCAGCGACAACATGGGATGTTTCCGCGGTATAGTCACCAGACAGCTGTCCCACACTCCAGGGCTGTTCCACAGATACCACCGCCAACCACTCAGGCACCTCGCCAGTCTACTCTAGCTTAGCCAGTGCAGTGTACTGGAAGTCAAGCAATTACACGTCACTGTTACAACTGCAAGGACCTAGGCCATTTCACCAACAACTATCCACATCACAAGCACATTACTCTGGTGAAGTTTAACTTGGGAAGAACCCCAACCAAGATGCCAGCACTAGGAGCCGGCCAACAAGCTACACCAGCAACACCACAGACCATGGTCAGAGGACGTGTGAACCATGCCAATGCGGAGGGAGCTCAAACATCTACGGACATTGTCGTGGGTAAGTTCCTAGTTAACTCTATACCTGCAATAGCTTTATTGGATTCTGGAGCTTCGCATTCGTTTGTTTCTTGGTCTTTTGCTTCTCAACATCAGTTTCCCACCATACCTCTTAAGTGTTCTCTGCTTATCCAAACCCCGGGTTCAGAAATGAGAACCCAGCCCGGTTGTCTAAGAGTGAAGATTGAAATAGAGGGTGTAGAGTTCTTCGCCAATCAGATTATGCCAGATACACCCTAGCTGGATGTCATCCTAGGGATGGATTGGTTGCATACCCACAAGGCGATGTTAGATTGTGGGAGTCAATCTATCACCTTAGAAAACTCTAAAGGAGAGAAAGTGAATTTCAAAGCTGTAGCTAATCCCCCTTGGAAAGGAGCCTTAGGGCACCACATGGAGATTTCTAAGCTATAGAAGGTCTTGTTGTTAGAGAATATCTAGATGTTTTCCACGAAGAACTGCCAGGCATGCCACCGCATAGAGATATTGAGTTCGTCATCAATCTAGTTCCGGGGACATCACCAATATCGAAGAGGCTGTACCAAATGGCAGCTAATGAGTTAGCTGAAATAAAGATGCAGATGCAAGAATTGCAAGAGAAAGGTTTTGTGAGGCCCAGCTCATCGCCATGGGGAGCCCCAGTTATCTTCGTTGAGAAGAAAGATGGGACACAGAGAATGTGTGTTGATTACCGTTGCTTGAATGATGTGACCATCAAGAACAAGTATCCTTTGCCACAGATTGATGATCTCTTTGACCAGATGAAAGGAGTAGGAATATTTTCCAAGATTGACCTAAGATCCGGGTATCATTAGCGTAGGATTAGACCTGAGGATATCCCTAAGAGTGTGTTTTCCACCAGATATGGACTCTATGAGTACACAGCTATGTCTTTTGGTTTCACCAATGCCCCTGCCTATTTCATGAACATGATGAACAAGGTATCCATGAAATATTTGGACAAGTTTGTTGTTGTTTTCATTGATGACATTCTCGTCTACTCCAAGGATGAGAAGGAGCATGAGCATCATTTGAGGTTTGTTTTGGAAAAGCTAAGGGAGCATCAGTTGTATGCCAAGTTTAGCAAGTGTGAGTTCTGGATGAAAGAAGTTGAATTCCTTGGACATGTTGTGACCGCCGCTGGAGTTACTGTTTATCCGAAGAAAGTGAGTACAGTTATCAACTGGCAGCCGCCCAACACCGTGACACAGGTTTGCAATTTCCTTGGTATGGCAGGATACTACAGAAGGTTCATAGAAGGATTCTCCAAGGTTGCTCGTCTACTAACGCAATTGCTAAAGAAAGAGAAGAAGTTTGTGTGGACACCAGAGTGCCCGTGCAACTTTGAAGCCTTGAAGAAGAGTTTGACATCAGCACCAGTGTTGGTTTTGCCCGATATCCACAAGGGGTTTTATTATCTACTGTGATGTATCCCATAAAATACTTGGTTGTGTTTTAATGCAGGAGAGCAAAGTTGGTGCCTATGCCTCAAGACAACTGTGCCCACATGAGGATCCAACCCATGATTTGGAGCTTGCTGCAGTAGTACACAACCTGAAGATATGGAGGCATTACCTGAGAGGCAACCGATGTGAGGTGCATATAGACCACAAGAGTCTAAAGTATATTTTCACTCAGCATGACCTGAATCTGAGACAGAAGATGGTTAGAGCTAATCAAGAATTACGATGTGGGAATCCATTACCACCCGGGCAAGGCAAATGTTGTTGCCGATGCCTTGAGCAGAAAGGTCCATTGTAGCAGCATGGAGATCCAAGAAAGCCAATTATCACTCTACTAGGAGTTTGAAAGGTTGAGTCTAGAGATAGTGCCAGAAGGGTATGTGGCTAACCTAGAGGTTAGGCCCACATTGGAAGACCAGATCAAGGAAGCTTAGAAAGATGATGCAAATGTTAAAGAAATCAAACATAACATGAAGAAAGGAAAAACCATAGGATTTACTGAGGATGAGAATGGTGTTATATGTCTACATGAGAAGTTGGTTGTTCCGTATCAGCCAGCCCTCAAGAAGCTTATCTTGTCAGAGGCACAAGAGTCCCGTTATTCCATTCATCCCGATAGTACCAAGATGTATCAATTTCTCAAGAGCAGATTATGGTGGCCCAGTATGAGATGGGAGATCGCAGAGTTATGTAGCACTTTGTGATGTTTGCCAACGAGTCAAGACAAAACACCTACGACCTGCTGGACATTTACAACCGTTGAAGGTACCAGAATGGAAGTGGGATGAGATTAGTATGGACTTCATCACGGGTTTGCCCAAGACCCAGTCAGGCTACGATTCCATTTGGGTTGTTGTAGATCGTCTCACCAAAGTTGCTCACTTTATTCCAGTCAAGGTAACCTACTCAGGTGACAAGTTAGCAGAACTATATGTGAATTGGATAGTATGTTTGCATGGAGTGCCAAGGAAGATAGTCTCAGATAGAGGGACTCAGTTTACCTCTTATTTTTGGCATGCTTTGCATGAAACCATGGGTACTCGCCTCAATTTCAGCACCATGTATCACCCACAGACCGATGGGCAGACAAAAAGAGTTAACTAGATTTTGGAAGATATGCTAAGAGCTTGTGCTTTAGCCTATGATTCTAGTTGGGACAAGAATCTACCCTATGCGGAGTTCTCCTACAATAATAGCTACCAGTCCAGTCTACAGATGTCATCATTTGAAGCTTTATATGGGCAGTCCTGTAGAACACCTTTGAATTGGAATGAGACAGGAGAAAGAATGGTTTTTGGACCCAATGTGATCCATGAAGCCGAAGAGAAAGTTGCTTTGATCAGAGATAGATTAAAGGTAGCTTAGTCTTGATAGAAGAGTTATGCAGATAACCGCCGTAGGGATTTAACTTTTGGAAAGGAAGACTATGTATATTTGAAGGTAACCCCATTCAAAGGAACCAAGAGGTTTCAATTGAAAGGAAAACTTGCCCTCAAATATGTAGGTCCAATCTGTATTATCGCCCGTCGAGGAGAACTTGCATATCAATTGGATTCGCCACCGACAATGTTTGGGATTCATGATGTGTTCCACGTCTCTTAGTTGAAGAAGTGTCTTCGTGTGCCAGAAGAGGAAATCCCATTGCAGGCAGCAGAGTTGCAACCAGATTTGACCTATCATGAGTATCCAATCAAGATCCTTGAGACGACAGAGAGAACCACGAGGAGTAAGACCATTCGTTTCTGCAAGGTTCACTGGAGTCATCATACAGAAGCAGAAGCCACTTGGGAACATGAAGGTGACCTAAAGGCAGAGTTTCCAAAGTTGTTCCCAAGCCTATCCGAATCTCGGGGTCAAGATTCCATTTAAGGGGGTAGGTTTGTCACATCCCGATTTTTCGCTTTCTATTCTTTTGCCGATTGCGAAAATTCACCTCTGGTTTATTTGGCTAAAATAGCTTAATGAAAATTTTGTCAATTAAAAACATTTAAAATGACTAAGTTAAATTAATTACATCGTGGATTTGTTCGGTTATTAATTGGAATTTATTTGCACTTCGGAGTGGAGCTTATTTTTTCTAATTAATTTCTCCTTAGATCCAAATCATACCCTTTTTCAATTCCAAATCTCTCCAAATATTCAATTCCATTCCTAACTCTCCAAATAATCCCAACAATTCCAAATATTCCAAATTCTGCAATTTTTTAGAAAAGTCCCTGTCTTTTCCTTTCTTTTTCCCTTCCTATTTCTTTTCTCATTTTCCACTTAACCCTTTGCCTTCCTTTCTTTTTCCGTTTTCCCCCCTTCTTCTACCTGTGGCCTGGGTCCAGGGAGGCCGAAGCCTCCCTTCTCCCTCCTGCGGCCAGCCTAAGTCACCGCCGGCCCGCGCTGAGCCGCCGCCAGCCCTAGCCCTAGCCCTATATATCTAGCCGTCCCCGTAGTCGTCCTCCTCTTTCTGAAGCCGCCACTACCGCCATCTCGCTCCGTCCGCTGGCCGCCGACGTCGCGTCGCCTCCGCCGCCCTAGCCACCGCCGCCGCCCGTGCTGATTCCCCTTCCGGCGCCCCTTCCTTGCCCTTACTCACCCGGCGTTCTGTCCCCGCTGCCGAAACCGCTGCCGCGCCCTGTCCAGCTGGCCGACACCCGCCGCCAGGGTTGTCTCCTCCCCCTCGTCCCGACACCGCCACCGCCCGTGCCACCGCTTGCCGTCGCCGAGCCGTGCGCCCCTGCGCTGCCATGGTCACTGCCTAGTCGGGGTTTGCCCCTGTGCCACCGACAGGTGGGGTCGCAGTACAAAAAAAGAAAAACCCACTAGATTAATACCCTCACAAAAATAATCCCTCCTCTGAAAATTAATATCCAGGGAATATTCCTTTTCTTTTTATCCTCGGATTTTCACTGATTCCAATCTTCCGGAGTCCATATCTTATCCATCCGGACTCCGATTCAACCTGTTCTTCTTCCTAAATTCTTCTAAAATCGAGCTATATCTCCTGTTCAGTTGATTATTTTAATTGATGTTATTTAGGCTATTTTCTTTTTTTTATTGTTTTTATTTGCAATCGTATAGACATGGGAGCCAAGGAGAAGTTTGCCGCAGAAAACGTAGTGTAGCGACAGTACTTGGATGGGTCTACCATGTTCGGGGCTCCCTAGAGATGGTGGGCATGCATGGAATTGAAGCGGGGCTTACCAGAGGAGAAGTATTTGACGGCAGCGGCAGTTGGCCGGATAGGAAGAAGATGAATGAGATCTCGTGACCTAGGGCTTCTTAGCTCGATTCCTTCAGACTTCAGGATCCTAGAGTCAAGGCGACGCTGGCGACAAGGCGGTTTGGGTTAGGGTTGCCGGAGCTCAACGGAACGGCAACAGCCTGAGCGGTGGCGTTCCAGAGGAGATGGTGGCAGTGACCGTGACAGTGGTCGATGCAACCTAGGAAAGAAAGGGCAAAAAATGGGTCATCCAGAGGGAGAAGATCACGTTCTAGTGGTCGAATTGCAGCGAAACTCACCCGAGCAGGGGTAATGGCGGTGGAGATCCCATGGTGGCTCTGGGTGGCGTCGACGCGTGGAGATGGCATGGCAGCGTTGCTGGGCGTGAGGGTGAGCTAGGGCGGTGTCTCCGGCTGGCAGATGGGTCCAGGAGTTTAGTGGGTCCCACATGGCATTGAAAGATGGGAGAGAAGCTCCTAGAGACTAAGTGTGGGGGATTGTGTTAACTAGCTGTCTTCCACTGACAATTTCACCAAGTTACACAAGGTCTCTGGGGTTGGAAAAATTCATGTGTGTAGATGGCTATATGCTCTACCAACCTGCCAAGTTTGAAGGCTAGGGGCTTTGTAGTTTTAATGTGGCAAAACGATGAAACAGGTATAGTGACACAGTTTTCTGTAGTCTCATTTATTCCCTAGTGCATTGCACTTATCATTTTATGTGTTTACATTCAGAATTAAATTATGCCAAATTTTCTGGTTGTAAGATACATTATATTACACATTTTGGTGCCTGAATAGTTTTTATTTTTATTTGGTCAATTTAAGAAGTAAACCAATTTTATTTTAGCTAGCTTCCTAGTTTTGCTGATTTGAAAGATTTTGTTGAAGTACAAATTGAAGTGATAAAATTATATAAAATTTACAGTGGATTAATTGTGTTGGATACTGCTTATAGGAATTTTTCTATGATTTTATGTTAAACCAATTATTTTTGGAAATTCCTTAAGCTATACAAATGCATATGCATCCTATTATGGAAATGCACATTAAGACCCAAAAACAATCAAAGGAAGACATGCACCTGTCATTATGATGAATTCACTTACCTCCAGATTTTTATATCAAACTTTTATTTATGTATTTCTAGACATACTGCACCTTCCATTTTTATAGATTAACTCTTAAAATTTGTATGCACCAAACCCTAAGGTATTTTAAATAAAATACCTTGTACATGTTTGGATGAATTGCTTCCATTTCATTTAGCCTATAGAAGATTTTAGAAATTTGTTTTATGGCCTCTAGAGCTGTGCTTTGTATTCTTCTTAAAATTTTATTTCAGACTTAAGATGAACTCGAGAGTAAATTGAGAATTCGACTATAAAAGTTTTAGTATACTCATTTTAAAGATTTACTCTAGTTAATCTACTTCTTATTTCACTCCCTTGTGTAGAAACTATAGGATTTTACTTTCGAGGGATTTTTATTGAGTTAATTCAGTTCAAATTTCAAAATTCAAAATTTGGGTATGTTACAGCTCTACCCCTCTTAAAATGAATCTCGTCCCTGACATTCAGGTCCGACTGGGTAAAGGGATGAGGTAATCTAGGTTTTGGTCTACTATGCTATTTTGGAAACTGATGGATGGAAAGTTGTTTATGGTACCATGTCTGTAGTTCTTTTTAATAACCACATAATATTATCTGTTTTGATGGGGAGAGGATGGGTTATATGACGTGGACAAAAAGTTATGCTCAAGGGTGATAGGGCAAGTGTTGTGAATGATATTTCCTTTCTGTAGGAACTATGCTGGATAGTAGAGCATTTCAAACAAATCAGGTTCAATGTCAAATGAGAAATTAACTTCATAGCGATCTAGTATGACTCCGATTATTCCTTGGTTTAGACAAGTCCACATTTTTGGGAAGGTCCTTTTAATTCATGGGAAGTCTTCTAGTTGTGAAGGTCTTCACATGGTATGCTCTACCGGGCTACTTAGTTTATTTACTATTTATCTAGGATATCAAACAGCAAATTTCAGACTTCAAATTAAACTGGTACATAACTATTATTATTACATCCATTCCCAAGGGTGCATACATAAAAAAAAATTATATAGGGGTCATCTTACATATTGCACAAGTCAAAATTTCTTCTCTACCTATCAAATTTACATAAGGGCATTCCACACGTTATAAGATAGTTAAGCCAGATTGCTAACTTACAGGGGAATACCACTTCCAGTGTATCTAAGGTGGCTATACATAGTCCTCCAGAGATTGAGGTACTACTGCTTAGCGGTCCATCTTCAGTTCAACGGCACGTCCATACCAGTGAGCATAATGGGCTAGTACATTTGGTCCCATGGTCCCCAATGGTTGAAGCACTGATACAAGGAACAACAAGCAGACCGACTCGCAGTACCAGGTATACCCGTTGTCTCAGCATAAGTCATGGTGGGTGGTGGTAAAATCTCTTCAGGAGCATACATAGCATCCCCTCCATACATAAGCTCAAGTGAGTAGAATCTTTCACAAAACCTAGGCAACATACATCTTTCGAGGGTGTCTATTCTTGTATAAGCACGGTTTAGTTCCGTAGTCGTGAGACGGTAAAGTTCATTCAATGAACATAGGAGCTGAGCTAGCTGAATGTTGGAGGTATCTGGTTCCTCTCTTGCTTCTGATAGTCCTGGAAAAATATTACGTCCATTTTCTTGATTTATTGCTGGAAAGTAACGGTAGAGGTCGGCTAATTCTAGCAATTCACAGCAAAGATGTGCAATGGCTACATAAGCGCCATGGTGTATGGCAGAAAGACAATTCCACCCATGAGCCTCGTAGTGGCGGTCTCTTTCAGTTGGGCTCCTTCCTCGGACATACACTTGAACTATCTAAAGGACTTGTGAGGTGCCGTTAGTCTTGATGAAGATGTGATACTCTTGAGGTTAGGTAAATCCAGCATGTTGCAGCATTATCCAAAGATTGTGTTGTGTAGTGTTCTTATTGTAACCTCCTAAAAAACAAAAAGGCTTGTATGCGGCTGCCATCTATAGAGATATAACAGGGTTAAAATTAATACTATGATTAAAAATTGAGTGAAGCTATTGACTATAAGGGGTTATCATCGGGTAATGTTCCTGACCTTAGAGAATCTAGTTTACAAAGCTATGATGATACAAGGTTATAAGCTTTATGGATACAAGGGTATAGGCGCTAGGTAGATTTCAGACCACTAATGGTATAAGCTTGTCCGAGAATACATGTATAAAGTAATAGTGTTTAGATCCTTCTGGTTTGTGGATGCAACTCGAACGATTTAATCTCACTAGCTTTGAGGATGTTAACTTAGAATATACCATGAAGGTTCAAGGGTTCTAGCTTTTATGGATTCTGTGTTTTCACCTTGGTGTACTACCCCGATTAAAATTTTAAATTTTTTTTCAATCCAGTTAGTTTGATGAAAGGAGGATAGGCTAACTAGATGTTCAGATCTGTCCTACATGTTTATAAGTTGAAACAAAGCCTAAGGGCCAAGCCAGAGGGGTGATAAAATTACAAAACCTTTATATTCAAGTTCCTGGTGAGGTGTACTTCGTTCTGTGAAAATTTTCGAATTATTGCTCAAGTAAATTGCTCTGTGGAAAATTTAAACATACGGACAATGCAGTTCTGAAACAGGCAGTTAAGTGCTCTTGTCAAATTTTTATCTCTTAGCCTACCAGTTCAAAAATTCCCAGAAAATTTATGGGACTTCCCTGTTAAGTATATGACCTACTGACCAAAAATAAAAATTTTAGCATTTATGATTTGGGCTACACAAAATTATAAAATCGGTTACCTATAGATTTCAGAGTATGAGCATGCATCCTAGTTAAATTTTTATGCCATGATGCACTAATTTAAAAATTCCAGAAAACTTCATGAGGTTTACTGGAGATGTTTACAAGCTACTGTTAAAATTCCAGAATTTTAGCATGTATGGTCTATCCTGCACAAAATTATGAAACATGCTGACAACTGATTTCAGAACATATGCAACTAATAGCATTTGAATTTTTAAGACAAGTTTTAGCATTATTAAATTTTACCTCCTTTTTACTACATGAAGTTAAATAGATCCAGAGGCTACATGAGCTTTGGGAGGTCTACCTAAGCAACCAATCTAGTGGCCATGCACAACAATTCCAAACCTGCCCAAACTACCCATTCTAGGTCTTCTCGGTAAATTTTGAAATAACGGGATAGGAGGTGGTTAAAATCACCCAAAATTTCACTTTTGGTACAGGAGTATGATGATGAAGCACTGTACTCTAAATGTCTATCAAAATTTTATATTTGGTTATCCATTTCCAAAACCTACATTGTATAGTCCATTTCAAACCCAAAATTTTGCAACTTCGTTCTAGTTTTTGGGAGAAGTTTACAAAGAGACTTTGAAAACCTTTTTAAACATTTTGGGTACTGGTTGGTAGTAATTATTAAGGTTTTCCAAACATATTTTTATAGAAATACCATTTCTCAAAATTTCCGGTCCTATAGAATAAGAATAGAGTTTAAAATCAAAATATAGACATAGAGGAGAGTAGTTCTTTAAGGATGGATGAGATATAAGAATGTCATAGGTTTTCGCAAATAATTTGTAAATGAGAACCAAGTCCTCAAAATACTTTCAAGAAACCACTCTAATCAACAATTTTAAAGGGTTCCTATAGTCAGTCTTGCTCTGGTACCACATCTGTGAGCATACCCTGAGACTTGTACCGTAATTTACAGCTCGACACGTTAACGCTAACTATTGGAGTGGTGAGGTCTCAAATAAAACCAAATAAATACATTAACCACCACACCTCAAAGCAGACTTGATGTCACGAGCCACAGATACGTTACAAACTCATGGCACCAAACCTGAATTAAATGAGATACTCGTCATAATAGCCTCTACCAGCCCTCCCCGAGATATGCCCGTCAAACCACACGATCGTGGCAACCAAATGACTACATATCACAGAGGACGCGATCCACACCAGCTATTATACAAATATCTCAATTATTTCAAGCCCATACCTGTGTTCGACCAGCTCCCAGGAAAAGTACTAGTCTTACGTGTTCATCTCAAGCAATGGTATATAATAAATGGGTGTATAAGTAAATAAACTAGATCTACAAAATAAGAGTTACATAGGCCAAGCGGCCAAATAATATGATTTAGCAGAAGCTTGTCTACCCATACCATAGGCAACTGACTAGGGGTAGACCCCTTAAAGAATCGACCTAAAGAAGCAACGAGTTCCTGTAGCACTCAACCTACAGCAAAGATTAATTATAACACAAGCAAGAGTCAGTACATTACCAAAATAATATACTGGCAAGGACAATCCTATATCACTACATGCAAGCTCTAAATCAAGGAGAAGGCTATTTCTAGGTTCATTTTGCATAAAGCAAATTTTAGTTCACAATCAGTTGCAACGGTATTTAGTAAAGCAATAAAACATATATAGTATATAAAAAAGGTGATCAACATAATATATGTTTCATACTTATTACCCTCCCGGCAACAAGTCATCAAAATTCACCAATCTATATCCCAATTTCATAAACACATTTGTAAAGCACAAAACTATACTCATGACACATCCCTTCGTCGCTCATGACCGTGAGCACGGCTAACCGATTACTTCAGACTCTGAAGAGTTTGTACAACTTTACCACATGATGTGAATTCTCTAGTTTGTTTTGTGCTCGCGAAGCACTACCACACACTACATATTGAGTGTGGTCTAGAGGTCACAACAAAGTTGTTACATTGTTTACTTGTCTAACCTTGCATGAGCACAATGAGCGGAAATCCACACTAAGTCCAATTCCTTAATGCCATCCCGGTGGTTAGCCAAACACCATGACGCCGTGGAGAAACAACCCACATGGCACTCACCATTGTATTGGACATGCTTAGACCCCCATGCTGTAAGTAGAGAGGCAACCCACTTACAGAACACACACTGGGATGATTCTGGTCCCGTAAAAATTTTAACACACGCACATGGGTAGCTCCTATAAACCATCACGAAGAGTAGTTCATACTACAATCGCCTCCCGAATGCAAGGTTAGACGCATAAACAACTTAATAGGCTAAGGCCGTCCCATACCAGAACATGTGGTTGTACTGTAAACAATAGAGGGTGATATAGAGTTAGGTCCTTAATCGACTTAGGCGAACACTCCCCTATCGGCATGCAACTACTCCATATGCACACCACTTGCCGCCCAAGTCTAAAATCTCATTTTCCATCATTTTAGTTCATAAATAACCAAAGGGTTCACCTCTGTTCAGAAGTTATAAAATTCCTAAAATTTCATTTATAAAGTGATCACTATCTATTTGCTTTATATAAGCATGTATAATCCCAAATGAGCACAAGTCATATGCTATAACCAATTCTAAGGTTACAATCAGCAAGGAATACAAATTTTCAAGGTTGATTATGCAACAATTAGGTTCTAGCTACCAATTCCCACATTTTAAATACCAATAGTTGCAAATACGCATGCAACTTTGCAAACAACACATTTCATTCCGCAAAACATAGGATTCAAATTGTTCAAAGGAGGAGGGGAGAATACTTGCCTTACTCTTGAATACCCTGGCACCAATCATTGCACTCCTTTACCAATTTCGAATTCGTTCTCTAGAAAGAATTTAACGTACGGTCGAATAAATAGCAAATAATATGAAAAATACAAAGTACTCTAATATGCATGAGGTTTATGCAGTAGGTTGGTTCTGACCTAAGATGAATTTATGTGAAAGAATTTTCATTTTATTGCTTTTCATTTAGGAGTTATGAATTATACAAGTTCTTTGGTGGAAATACGATATTCACACTCTAGATGAATTTTGGAGTTACCCTAAGAGGCAGTTTTGTCAAATTCTTATTTTTAACTTTAAAAGTTGTACTTTCACAGAGGAGTGGTGAAAGAAATTCTAATTGGGTATTTTCATCTTTTGAGAAGTACGTGAATACGTCTAGCTACTAAATAATATTAAATATCCAAATTGCTTTAAAGTGCGTGGAACTTATGTTGTGGGTTGGTACTGGTCATGGATGAATTTTAGTGAATAAGTCTCTATTTTATTCACTTCTAATTTGGAGATATCAGTTTTATAAGTTTTAGGCTTCTATACGGTACGTATACATGTATTTTAATATATATGTCTTTTAGGATTAAATTTTTATGAAATCTAACTTTACATATTTGAGAAGAAGGTCTTGTGAACCTACTGCCATTGGGTGTAATTTATTTGGAATTAAAATAGGGTGTCTATGTTTTTAGAAGGTTTTGTACATTTTGTATACTATATAATATATTTCTCTTTTGCATAAATCATGAAGGTGCTTTTCATACTAGTTTTAGTTAATCCTCTGTTTACAGAATTAAAGAGCAAATTATTTTAAAACTAACAAAATTGGATTCATGTTATTTGGAGCTAATATGAATTCCTATGCATCTTAGAAGTCATTACATATTTTATACATTAATCCAAGTACTTATCTATTACCAAATTTGTAAAAGTGTCTTTTGTACTAGTTTGACCAAAATTTTAGTTTACCATAGAAAATTTCAACATTTTATGAACTTATCAAATCTTAGCTTACCAATTTTAATGTAAAGGTGAAATAGCTAAAATTTGTACAATGTTTATGTATTTTTATATTCTTTATTATTTTTGAAATAAAACCCCAACTAAATATTTTAGACTGGGGCGGCAAGTTGGAATTGGGTGGTATCGGAAAAGGTTAGGGCCGCCCTAGTCAATTAAGAACCGAGCCATGAAGCTATGCATGAAATGAACAGAGTACGACCGCATTTCTCACATGGGTATAGATCTAGCAAAGTAGTTAGCTAAGCGGAGGCGGTACCCAAGCCGTGGTGGAATTCATGTTAGAGAGAAGGATGAATACAGTCACCACACTACCAACTTCGATAGCAAGATGGAAGATGAAGAACACCCTTTTCCATGGGAACGCTAGAACTCCTCTCACTGCTAGAAACCATGTATGCCTAGAGTGCATGAGGGTCAAAGTTCATGGAGCGAGTACTACCAAAGCGAGATTAACGAAATGCTATGCCATGATGTGTCTCATTCGTTGGGACTAGGCTCATTCATTGGGCAAGTCATGGAATGTGGGTAAAGCATACATCCACTGCAGAGTGAATAAACCAATCTATTCGAATAGCCGTTCTCATGGTTAATTGAGCATCGGGACATGTATTCCACTTGACTAGATTTTTATTTTTTTTACTTAAAGGGGATGGGAATTGTATGGTATTTTGGGACTGGGAGATCAACTTCTCGAGAGGCGAGAAGGGTTAGACCCCAGAAAATCATGACAGAACAGTAGTGGGAAGCTATCCCTAATAATCAAGATGGTGAACAGAACCTTCGCTGATTAATAAATTATGAAACTTAAAACTTGATCAGTTGATGCTAGGTCATAGACTTGTGAAAACTGTTTATAAAGTTGGTTTTATGCAAAGAAAACCTATAACTCCTTGATATTCCCTATGCATTACTGCATTTTTGTATGGTGGCTTGTTGAGTACTTTTGTACTCATTGTTGCTCTCTATATAATTTTAGCAGTGATTGAAGAGAAGCCCTTGTTGGTATGCTTGCAAACCTAACAGGATGATCACAGTGTTGTTCCATAATTAATTGAGTATTAATTATTTTAAACTTGAAAAATAGATTAATATGATTTTTAAAGTAACTTTTATATAGAAAATTTCTGCAAAAAATGCACCGTTTAGTAATTCGGGAAGCGTGCTCACAGAAAACAAACAGTTTTTTTCTTAACCGGTAGATTTGAACTGAGCCACTAACTCGGAGGGATATTACAAGGCCTCTCGTCCCACCTGTCAGCCACTAACTCCTTTGTGGCCAGGCGACCTGCTGTCTAGCCGCGCAGCAGTAGAATTTCACAATTATTCGTTTAATTCAAAATTTGTATCTTTAGATGGCCATAACTTTCAAACCATAGCTCCAATTTGAGTGAAATTTGAACCTAAATTCATCTAAATTCAAGACCATTCTGATGGTATATAATTGATAATTTAAATCACATATGTTTTATATTCATAAATTAAATAATCGTCTGATGATTAAATAATAAGTTACTTCATAAAATGTTAATAAATAAAATTGTGCATGATCTGTCACTAGGTATACATATATTTATCTTTAACACATTTTATCAGTATAGAAGCCATGTGAACCAAGAGAAAGTGTTATTTCAAATTAATTCAAGCATAGGAAATTCCCTAGTGCCATTAATATTTTATGTCCATATATAATTAAAGTCCATAAATTGTAAAATATACCTTTGTCCTAATAATTTAGTAATTAAAATCCCAATACACAAAGATCATGCCTAACCTTGCATATTGGAATAAAAGGATTACATAACTATTATATCTAGATCATATAGCCCAATGATTAATGAAATCTCCCATTAAATAAGATGACCATACGAACTCCTAATTTCCAGTAAATGATAAATCCTTAATTGTGGATGCCATGGGCCCCGGGTATCTCACAGAAGGCTATACTGCCACTCGGATAGAGGGTGGACCTGCCATGTAATTAGAAATATAGTAGAACTCAGTTTCATGTTACCTTACAAGACAAGGAAAGAGATATAGTTCTAGCTGGTTACTCTATGTTCTTAGAGGGAAATCCCTTGGCCATGTTTTACTAGGATTCCTACTATGTAACCATGCCTCCTCGGTATATAAGATGAGGCAAGGAGCCCCACGGCGCAAAAGAACAACATACACACAACCAATCTTGCCAAAGAAATCTCGAAGGAAATACACAATAGCTGGAAGTAGGATATTACCTCACCTTGAGGGCCTAAACCAGGATAAATTTTTTGTGTCCCTTCGCATCCATCAAGTTTAGGTCTTACGAATAGCCCTATATTTAATATAGTCGATATAAAACATCGATAATTGGCATGCCAGGTAGGGGCATCGTCAAGGTCGTCGTCAACAAGCCTAATGGATCTAATCACTGGTGTCGACAACATCAATTTCGTCCCCGGACAAGCTATCAGCTTCGGGAGCCTCGACTTCATCACCGACAATCTTGGCAATCTCACCCTGTTCGACTCGGTTTCAACCCGATCGGTTAAGGACCCAGCCAACCTAGTACTAGTCGGCTTACTCAACGCCGCAGCGGTCTTCAATTGCTTGCTTCGGTGATATCCAAGATCTACGAGTTCAAGGACAACTCTCTTTCCTAATGTTCGACTCGAATACGGCCCTGAGCCAGTCGAGATCGGGCCCAAGGGAAATGAGATTGTCAATTTCCTGTTTGGACTCAACAATTCCGCAGTTGTCTACAATTCCAATCTGGTGTGGCAAACCCAATCTCTGGAATTCAACTTAGATATGGCTCAGAGCTGCTCAGGATCGGATCTAGGGAGGTTGGGGTAATCCTCACACCGTTAAACTACTCCGAGTCTCACTCTTAGTCAGACAGCAGCTCGGGGAGCTTTTCTCCACCGTGCGAAGTCTTCATGGCATCGAAGGGATCAACTCTGACACAAGATGCGTGCTGACTACATGACCAACAAGAGGAGGAGCTTGCCGACTACGTGAGCAACAGAAGGAAGAAAACCGACGCCTACAGGCTAAGCGCGATGCTCACAACAAGAATCTGCGTAGGACCGATTGAACGGTGCAACAAGAGATCCACCAAACCAGGGTAGGTGACCATGACGTCTTCGAAACACCTCAGCAAAACGTCATGGCGGCGGCAACACTCCTGGACACGCTACAGTTAGGGCCTGATCACCAAGCTACCCCAACTATCACAAGGATCAACGCCATGATAACCGTTGCAGCCTACCAACAACGTCAGCGGACTAGAGACACCCTCGTCCCATTGGGTAAAACAACTTCAGATGCTGCTACATCGTCAACTGTGACATGATGCCGAGCAGCAAGTACTAGTCAGCACCGCTCGGAGTCAAATTGTGTTTCACATGGGCACAACAATGATCGTCAACGGTACCAGCATGACGAGCACCAAGAAAACACGCCCTGGAGTGACTACAACGTGACCTCTGCCACGACATCAACACTCGACGCCAAGAGCATGAGGAAGATGAACGACGACGACCTGAGGACGAACACGAGCACTTCGGCCTTCCCCATGAGAGGTTTCATCGACGCAGTCAGAGCTGGAGCCCTTACTCGGACGAAGGAGTCCCTACCTTCTCACGCAAATTATAGCAAGTCGACTAGCCCATGGGCTTCAAACCTACTGGCATAGAGAAGTACGACAGCAAGACTAATCCTGAGTCCTGACTCACCGTGTACACCATGGCAATCCGAGTGACTGGAGGTGACCACAAAGCTATGGTGAATTATCTTCCAGTCGCCCAGGCTGACTCGGCACGGACATGGTTAACGGGGCTTCCCAGAGGGTCTATCAGCTACTGGGGGAACTCTGGAGCGATTTGTGGCCAACTTTTAGGGGACATACAAAAGGCTAGTGTCCGAGTACAACCTATACCAATGCCATCAGAAGAAAATTGAGTCTCTCAGAAATTTTATCAAGCGCTTTTCCGAGAAAAGGAACTCAATCCCCAATATTAAGGACGAGGTAGTTATTGTTGCCTTCCGCAAGGGAGTTATAGATACCCCGTTCATTGCAAAATTCACTCGAAAGCTGCCTGCATCCGTCAAAGCTCTCTTTGACATGCCCAATGAATATGCTAATTCAGCCAATGCAGTCACCAAGGCACTCAACGACAAGAAGGAGTCACGACAGAAGTAGCAGTGGGACACTGACGACGCGGCCCCATCAAAGGTTGGGAACCGCAAACGCAAGTCAGAAGACATCGTGGCCACCATCGACCGCACCCAACCACGACCCCCCAAGGCGGACGACTACTAGAAAGTCATGGATGGGCCATGCCCTCTCCACCCGAAGGGGAAACACGCGGCCAAAAACTGCTTCATGCTCAAGAAGTTTGCCTCTATGTCTAGTGTCGATGTTTTACACCGGCAATAAATATATGGGGCTACTCGGCGGATGGAAACTCGGTGGATTGCAAAGGAACACAGGGAGATTTTATACTGGTTCAGGCCCTCGATGTGAGGTAATACCCTACGTCCAGTTGTGGTGTTATTCCTTTGAGGATTTGTGGTGGTGATTCTGGTGAACCAACTCAACCTGCCCTCATGGGGCGCCCTGCCTCCCCTTATATACTGGGGGACAGGGTTACAAGGTAGGAGTCCCCATCGGATTACGACTAGGAGATCTCCCCTTAGAGATATAACGCACCCGACTAGGACTGTATATTCCTTTCTATACAAGGCGAAGTCTGCCGAATCTAGCTATATCTCTAATTACAAGGCTAGGCCCATCCTCTATCCGAGTGGCCCATATGCTTGTCATGAGGTACCCGGGGCCCATGGCACCCACAGTAGCCCCCGAGACCTTCATAGTTGAGTCACAGCTGATGCCGAGTGCTCATCCTCCACGGTGAAGTCTTTCCGAGTGCATTGCTCCCGAGTACTCTTTGTCTGAGTGCTGCTTCTCCCGAGTCCTACTTCATGTCAGCTGGCAGCGAGGCTATGAAGGTCTCGATGTAGATGTTGGAATAGTGTGCGCCGAATAGGCGCACCTATTAGGTGTAGCCCCCGACTTTGTGCTTAATTGTGAAAACAATTAAACATGAAGTCAAAGATCTTTAACCTTGTAGTCTTTCCCGAGTAGATTACTACTGGTACATGAGACTCTTCGGTATCATGTCAACCGGAATATGATTTATAGTCTTGCCGAGTAGGGAACTACTCGTATATAGGACTCTTCGACTTCATGTCAGTCGGAATGTGCATTTATAGTCTTGCCGAGTAGGATGCTACTCGTATATGGGACTCTTCAGCGTCATGTCAGCTGGAAAGGGGGTGTTTATAGTCTTTCCCGAGTAGTATACTACTCGAAAATTAGACTCGTCGGCATCATGTCAGCCGGAAAAGGTGTTTATAGTCTTTCCCGAGTGGCGTCCCATTCGGAAGTTAGACTCTTCCGCATCATGTCAGCGGGAATGAGAATTTTATAGTCTCTCCCGAGTAGTGCACTACTCGAAAGTTAGACTCTTCAGCGTCATGTCGGCTGGAGTAATGTTGCTCATGGCAACTGGTGGCCGCGCATATAGGCCGAGTACCACTGTATGAAAAATAAATCCATTACGTGGTTAGGTGTACTCGAGAGAGATACCTGTATCTCCAATTTCAATGAAGACCAGCTTGTGATCCTTGTAAGGATGTATCCTCGAGACCTGGCGGATAAGACAGATACCCAAACATATATGTTTAGCAATAAGGCTCTCATGAAGCATATCTGTTTACCTCATCGGCTCCTGTTGGTAGCACCCAGCGCTATAATTTCAACTCAGCCTGCGGGCGGCCCACATGGAGCATGCTACCGTAGGAACTCATATCTTGGTGGCTGCTACCAAATAAGCCGGCCTGAGCCGACCTATCCAGCATAGCTCTAGGAAGTATCATCCATCGCATGTCAGGATGAGTTTTTTGGTGTTGGTAACCGCAATCAGCCAGAGAAATCCTTATTCGCAAGCCTTTCCGACTTACGTTCTGGATGCAAACTGGTTGCCACATGTACCCGAGTAGGTATGTTGCAGGATCTGCTTGCCCTCCTCAGGTGTGACGCAGTGCATGAGAACTCCGGATGCGCTTTGACGATGTAAGTCTTCTCTGACTTGGGAAAAGCCGAACAAGGTACCCGAACCTTGCATTAGCAGAGGGTTCGGCTGGTGACCCTCATGGGGCGTACCCTATCCAACAGAATTATAGCCAAGCTAGGCACCCGAATCTTGCATTAGCATAGGATTCGGCTGGCGACCCTCATGGGGCGTACCCAACCTGACAGAGTTGCGGCCAAATAAGGTACCCGAACCTAGCATTAGCGTAGGATTCAGCTGGCGACCCTCATGGGGCGTACCCTACTTAGCCGAGTGGTACACAGCCCCGACTGGCACCGGGGGCCGATTGTTAGCTCCCATGGAGCGTAGTCGGGAAGATGACGTCCCGACTGGCGCAAGTACTCGTAAGTAGCCCTCATGGAGCATCCCGAGTGTATTTCGGCAGACTTGTCCAGCCCCCGAGCGTAGGAGATAGGCTCGAAGCCCTGAGTTCCTGTCACGCATATCCGGAGCTGGGCCTGCAATATAAAAATATCGGATGAGTAGCATCTGATGATGAAAATAATCACCCGAATAAAATGTATTTTACAATGTATGTAAATACGTGTTCTTCCTCTTTTTGATAATAATTTCCTCGAGTAGTTGACCCCTTACGTTTAAGCACTCTGCCCGACTAGTCATAGCCCCCTAGCGTCGGGAGTTGGCTCATGGCTCTTTCCCAGGCACGCATTTTGGGTGACTTGAGTTCGTCTTACATGGAGCAGAGTTTCACGGATCGAGATTTATGCTACTCGAGTACTTTTGTAATCATTTAAGAGCAAAAACGGAAAAAAGTAAATGCGCAGCTTATACACCTATTAGGTGTAAGCGGCTGTGGCACTAGCAAGGCCGAGTGAGGAGATGTTTATCAGAAAGCGACTTAGCTGTTCGGTATTTGGGAGTGGGGATGCCATCCTCGTGTTTGAGCTTGTGAGCCCCCGAGCATGTCACTTGTTGTTCTGATAATCCTCAGTTGTTGAAGGTCGAAGGCGGTTGTGACCGACTGCCACAATGGAGCCGTCTGACTTGCGTTTGCGATTCCCAGCTTTAGTCGGGACCGCGTTGTCGGTGTCGTCCCGTTTCTTCTGTCAGGGTGACTTGTCATCGAGGGTCTCGGCAACAGCGTGGGCCGAGTCGGCGTACTTGTTTGCCATGTCGAATAGGGCCTTGACAGAGTTGGGAGGCTTCCGCGTGAATTTGTCGATGAACGAGGTGTCTTTGACTCCTTTTCGAAAGGCGGCGATGACGACCTCATCCTTGACGTTTGGGATTGAGTTCTTCTTCTCAGAAAACCTCTTGATGAAGTCACGAAGAGACTCGTTCTTCCTTTGATGCAACTGATATAAGTCGTACTCGGAAGATGGCCTCTCGTATGTTCCCTGGAAGTTGGCGATGAAGCGTTTCCGGAGTTCTCCCCAGGAGTCGATTGATTGCATGGGAAGTCCTACTAGCCATGTCCTCGCTGAGTCGGCTGAAGCGACTGGGAGGTAGTTAGCCATGACTTTCTGATTTCCCCCAGCTGCTCGAATCGCCAGAGTGTAGACCGTGAGCCAGGACTCGGGATTAGTCTTGCCATCGTATTTGTTGATGCCTGTAGGCTTGAAACTTGACGGCTAGTCGACTTGTTGTAGCTCCTGAGTGAAGGCCGGTACTCCGTCGTCTTCATGAGGACTCCGACCTCGACTACGGCGGCGAAACCGCTCGTAGTGGAGGCCGAATTGCTCGTTCTCGTCTTCCAGTTGGCGTTGCTCGTCTTCTTCTCGTTTGCGGCGCCGAGCATTAATGTCCTGCCGAAGATCACGCCATAGTTGGCCTCGGAGATCCCAGTTGTCCTGACGGTCACTTCGACGTTGCCGGTTGTTGTTTGGGTTGCCGAATGACGTTTGGCGTGACTCTGTGTGCAGCTGACTAGAGCCGGCCACTCGGCGTCGCTTTGAGGTAGACGAGACTGCCATTGGGGGTGCCGACCAGTTGGTCGGTATGAGGGTATCTCCCGACTGTTGGTGCTGCTGACATGCAGCAGCGGTAAGCATGGCTTTTATCCTTGCGATCGTCGGGGTGGCCTGATGATCAGGCCCAAGCTGGACTGTGTCCAGTAGGGTTGCAGCGGCCACGATGTTCTGTTGGGGAGTAACGAAGACATCGTGGTCGCCGACTCGGGTTTGGAGGATTTGCTGCTGAGCGGTTTGCTCAGCCTTGCGTAGATCGTTGTTGCGGGCGTGCAGGCGTCTTGCTTCTTCCTCCTGTTGTTCTTGCAGTCGGCAGGCCTCCTCCTCTTGTGGCTCGTGTCGTCGGCATGATTCCTGAATAGGAGTAGAGCCTCTGGATGCCATGAAAATTTTTCGCGGCGGAGTGAAGCTTGCCGAGCTGGTATCCGACTTGGAGTCGGAATCCGACTGGGAGTCGTAGTCCGACTAAGAGTCGTAGTCGGAATAGTTGATGGGGGTGATTACAACTCCGACCTCCCTAGATCCGATCTCGAGCGGCTCGGAGCCGTATCCGAGTCGAACTCCAGGGGATCGGGTTTGCCGCGTCGGATGTAGATTGTAGATATCCGCGGCGTCGCTGAGTCCGAACGGGAAGTTGACGATCTCTTCCCTTCTCGGCCCGATCTCGGCCGGCTCAGAACCGAGTCCGAGTCGAACACTGAAAGGAAGAGTTGTCCCTGGACTCGGGCGTATTGGAGATCGCCGCAGCATGTCGTCGAAGATTGCCGCAGCGTCGTGTGGGCCGACTGGCGCGGAGTCAGCTGGTTCCTCGGCCGGTTGGATCGGGTCCATGTCGGCCGGGGTGAGATTGCCGATCTGGTCGGCGACGAAGTCAAGGCTTCTGAATGCGATTGTATCTCCGGGGGGGAGTTTGCCGCCGTCGACTTCGGTTGCTGGATCCATCGAGCTTGTAGATGTAGATCGCGCCGAAGCCCCTACCTGGCGCGCCAACTGTCGATGTTTTACACCGGCAATAAATATATGGGGCTACTCGGCGGATGGAAACTCGGTGGATTGCAAAGGAACACAGGGAGATTTTATACTGGTTCAGGCCCTCGATGTGAGGTAATACCCTACGTCCAGTTGTGGTGTTATTCCTTTGAGGATTTGTGGTGGTGATTCTGGTGAACCAACTCAACCTGCCCTCATGGGGCGCCCTGCCTCCCCTTATATACTGGGGGACAAGGTTACAAGGTAGGAGTCCCCATCGGATTACGACTAGGAGATCTCCCCTTAGAGATATAACGCACCCGACTAGGACTGTATATTCCTTTCTATACAAGGCGAAGTCTGCCGAATCTAGCTATATCTCTAATTACAAGGCTAGGCCCATCCTCTATCCGAGTGGCCCATATGCTTGTCATGAGGTACCCGGGGCCCATGGCACCCACATCTAGTGAATAAAAAGACAAAGACAAGCCAGACTTGGGTCCAACCAACGACTACCAAGATCCCCAGGTTGAGCTCAATCACAAATTTCGAGAGCCGTTACCATATGAGTCCAAGTGCAAACAGAAGCTAACCGCTCGAGAAGTGAACTCGATCTCTACTAACGTCCCCAGTATCTACGCTGGTCCAAAGTGACAATTATGTTTGACCGCACGGATCACCCTGACCGAGTGGCACACCCAGGACGATACCCACTTTTCCTGGACCAAGTCATGAGAAACATCAAGTTGAAGAAGATTCTCATCGACGGAGGAAGCATGCTCAACATCCTTTTTGCTAAGACTCTCGACGAGATGAAAATACCTCGATCCGAGTTATGGCCCAGCACAGCTCCTTTCCACGGGGTAATCCCTGGCCTCTCTTCAACTTCACTCAGCTAGATTACTTTGCTAGTTACCTTCGGCTCGCGGGACAATTTTTGCCCTGAGATTATCTACTTCGGGTTGCCGACTTCGAGATAGCTTACCACGCCATATTGGGAAGACCGGCACTCGCCAAATTTATGATGGTACCCCACTACACATACATGATGCTCAAGATGCCTGGCCCAGCAGGAGTACTCTCCCTTCTCAATGACGTCAAGCAAGCCTTCACCTGCAACAAGGTGAGATGCGAGTTGGCCCAGTCACAAGATGCTGCTGTCAGACAGAGCAATATTCAGCTAGCAGCAACAACTTTAAAGGAGGACGACGATATCCCGGCAAAAAAGGCAGCCAAGTCAGGAATTTCAGCGGAGTCAGAATCCAAGAAGATCCCCCTGGACCCTTCTGGCCCTACCAAGACTGCGCTTGTCGGGACTGGACTCGACCCCAAATTGGAAAATGAGCTTGTCACCTTCCTCCAGGCGAAAAGGGATATTTTTGCTTGGAAGCCTTTCGACATGCCCAGTGTACCAAGGGAGGTGATCAAGCATTCCCTCAATGTCAAGCCAGATGCCAAACCCGTCAAACAACAACTATGACGTTTCGCACAAGATCACAAAGATGCTATCCGCGAGGAGATAACCAAGCTCCAGGTAGCCGGGTTCATCAAAGAGGTCTACCACCAGGATTCGCTGGCAATCCTAGTCTTGGTCCGGAAGAACGGTAAATGGTGCATGTGTCGACTACACCGACTTAAACAAGGCGTGTCCCAAAGACCCTTTTGGTCTACCCAGGAAAGACCAAGTGGTTGATTCAACTACGGGATGTGAACTACGGCTGTTACTCAAAATACCATCAGATCAGCCTTAAGGAGGAGGACTCCCTGAAGACTTCTTTTATCACACCGTTTGAAGCATATTGCTATGTCACTATGTCATTCGGGTTGAAAAACGCCAGGGCAACGTATCAACGTGCCATCTAGCGGTGTCTTCACAATCAACTTGGGCACAATGTGGAGGCATATGTCGATGTCATGGTACTAAGGACCAAGTTCAAAGGTGGCCTCATCGCCGACTTAGAAGAGACTTTTCAAAGCCTTCGAAGTTTCACGATGAAGCTGAACCTAGAAAAGCGTGTCTTTGGAGTACCTTCGGGAAAACTACTCGGTTTCGTCGTCTCACATCGCGGCATAGAGGCAAACCCAGAGAAGATCAACGCAATTATGAACATGGTTCCCCAGACTAGCCAGAAGGATGTACAAAAGCTGACCGGCACATGGCGGCACTTAGTAGACTTGTCTCCTGACTTGGTGAACGGGGGATGCCCTTCTTCAAGCTATTGAAGAAAGCTGACGATTTTCAATGGACGCCCAAAGCCCAACAAAACTTTGAAGGCTTCAAAAAGTTTCTCACATCACCACCCGTGTTAGTGTCACCAATGCCCCATGAACCACTTATGCCATATTTGGCGGCAACTACTCATGTAGTCAGCATGGTTTTGGTCGTTGAGCGTGAAAAGCCAGGACATATTCAAAAGGTACAACAACCGGTGTACTTTGTCAACGAAGGCCTAGGCGAATCAAAGATGTGCTACCCTCAAGTCCAGAAGCTGTTCTATGGACTACACTTTCCAACATCCCACAACATCGCCGAGTATGAAGCACTCATCCATGGACTATGTACAGCCATATCACTCGGTATCCAAAGATTGATAGTTCATGGAGATTCCCAACTAGTGGTGAACCAAGTCACGAAGGACTAGACATGCTTGGACGACAACATGGCGGCATACTGCCAAGAAGTGTAGAAGATGGAGAACAAGTTTGATAGGTTGGAAATCACTCACGTTTTGCATCAATATAATGAAGCCGCAGACGAGCTAGCCAACATGGGATCCAAGCGTGAAGTGGTCTCAATTGGAGTATTTGTCGAGCAGTTGTTGGAGCCATCAGTTAAGAAAAAACCTAATCCCATCCAGTCAGGGGCTGAGCCAAAACCAGAATCAAAGGAGGTGCTCATTGTCTCCCAAGACTGGCGGACTCCAATCATCCAATTCTTATTGGAAGACGAGCTCCCAGAAGACCACAGCAAAGCCGAACAAGTCATGTGTCGGAGCAAGAACTTTATCATAGTTAGAGAAGAACTTTTTCGTCGAACGCATCTGGAGTCCTCATGTGCTACGTCACACCCGAGGAGGGCAAGCAAATTATGCAATGGATCCACTCAGGTATATGTGGCAAACACGCTGCATCAAGGACGTTAGTCGGAAAGGCTTATAGATAAGGTCTCTTCAGGCCGATTGAGGTTATCGATGCCAAGGACATAGTTCGGACATGCAAGAGATGCCAATTTTTTGCTCAGCAAACACATTTACCAGCTCAAGAGTTGTAGTCTAGGGGCTTGACATGGTCGGCCTATTCAAGAAAGCGCCAGGAGGGTTCACACACTTGTTTGTTGCAGTGGACAAGTTCACAAAGTGGATCGTGGAAAAACCCGTTGCAACCATATCTGCGGCCAGGCAAAAGACTTCATCATGGGTATCATTTATCGGTTTGGAGTCCCCAATCGCAATATAACGGACAACAACACTCAGTTCACCAGCGGCATCTTTCAAGATTTCTGTGACGAATTTGGCATTAAGATCTGCTATGCTTCTGTGTCTCACCCACAAAGCAATGGGCTGGTCGAGTGCCAAAACGTCATGGTCTTACAAGATATCAAGACTAGGGTATTTGACCGACTACGACCATATGTAGGGCGGTGGGTACAAGAACTCCCATCCGTGCTCTGGTCTCTACAAACCACGGTCAGTTAGGCAACAAGGCAATCCCCTTTCTTCCTAGTCTATGGTGCTGATTCTGTGTTACCAACCGAGTTGGAGTTCGGCTCTTCACGAGTCCAAGCCCACTGAGAAGAAAAATCAAACAAAGACCAATTGGTCGAGCTCGATCAGTTGGATGAAGCAAGGGACATCACAACAATCCAGTTGGCAAGATACCTTCAAGGCCTACATCTTTATCACAACCATAATGTCCGTGGCCGCGCTTTTTCGGTGGGAGATCTCGTATTGAGAAAAATTCAAACCACCAAAGACAGGCATAAATTATCTCCCTTATGGGAGGGGCCATTCATTATCATTGAGGTGACACGCCTGGGGCTTACCGACTGAAGAGTAAAGACAGCGTCCTAATCAACAACTCGTGGAACATAGAACAACTATGTCCTTTCTATCCTTAATTATTGTACTCAATTTATATATAAATAAAGTTTTTCACTTTGACACTACGCCGATTCTTCCAACCGAGTAGTGAGTCGGGGGCTACATGATGATAATACATCTTCTGTTGATTGTTCAAACTCAAATCTTTTTTTTATATAACTCATGAAGTCTTATAACGATTATGCTAACTTCTACCGAGAAAAGATTTGTTGGACGAACGCCTTTTAAGGTTGGTCCTCATTGCTCGGTATAACAGAGCTAGTCAGATAAGTCTAATGACGACTATGATAATTCAAGACTTGGGCAGATCTTTACAGCAACATAAAAGCACATGTATTCACAATACATACAAATTATAATTGTTTTCCCCCATACACAGCCCGCTTAATGAGTTTGTTGTGTTTCTGGGCAGAACAATCACAGCGGCAACTCCTCGGTAATTGCCCTTGCAGTGGGCCTCACCAGGTTGATCAGCCCAAGACCTTGCTCTAGAGCCATGCCTTTTGCAAACACCTCGCTGACTGCCTCAATATCCACTTGAGGGTAAAGAGACTTGGTCATTGCGAGAGCCTGGGTAATCCCCAGGATGGCATGCTCCATAGCGAAGTCCTTCAAGACAGCTGGAGCATCTCAAAGTCGTTGCAGCACTTGGGCAGGCGTGCTTGAGCTGGAACCGGCTTCTCTCGGCTGCATGATGTCTAATAGAGACTTCGTGGAGTCCACAATGGCATTCCACAAGTCTTCAATCACCATGATTTCCACGCCGAAGGAGTTGAACTGCGTCTGCACGTTGACCTTGTAGTCTGCCATCCAAAGACAAGCTATGAGGGTGATTGAAATTCGGCATGTGGAGACATGAGCGCCACATTGCTATGTCATCAATGGAAATGATTTGTGAAATAAAACCCCAACTAAATGCTTTAGACCAGGGCAGCAAGTTGGAATTGGGTGCTATCCGAGAAAGGTTAGGGCCGCCCTAGTCAATTAAGGACCGAGCTATGAAGCTATGCATGAAATGAACAGAGTACGACCGCATTTTTCGCATGGGTATAGACCTAGCAAAGTAGTTAGCTAAGAGGAGGTGGTACCCAGGCCATGGTGGAATTCTTGTCAGAGAGAAGGATGAATACAATCACCAACCTACCAACTTCAACAGCAAGATGGAAGATGAAGAACACCCTTCTACATGGGAATGCTAGAACTCCTCACTCTGCTGGAAACTGTGTACGCCCAGAGTGCATGAGGGTCAAAGTTCATGGAGCGGGTACTGCCAAAGCGAGGTTAACAAAATGTTATGCCGTGTAGCGTCCCATTCGTTCAGACTAGGCTCATTCGTTAAGCAAGTCATGGAGTGCAGCTAAAGCGTACATCCCCTATAGTGTGAATAAACCAAGCTATTCGAATAGCCATGCTCATGATTAATTGAGCACTAGGCCATGTATTACAATTGGCTAGATTTCTAATTTTTTTTACTTGAAGGGAATGGGAATTGCCTGGTATTTTGGGACTGGGTGATCAACTTCTCGAGAGGCGAGAAGGGGTTGACCCTAGAAAATCATGATGGAACAGTGGTGGGAAGCTATCGCTAATAATAGGGATGGTGGACGAAACCTCTGCTGATTAATGAATTATGGGACTTAAAACTTGATCAGTTGATGCTAGGTCATTGGCTTGTGAAAATTGTTTATAAAGTTGGCTTTATGCAAAGGAAACCTGCCACTCCTTGATATACCCTATGCATTACTGCATTTTTTGTGTGGTGGCTTGTTGAGTACTTTTGTACCCATTGTTGCTCTCTATATAATTTTAGCAGAGTGATTGAAGAGAAGCCCTTGATGGTATGCTTGCGTACCTAACAGGATGATCAGAGTGTTGTTCCATATCTAGGTCTCGTTCCCTAGTCGACTGTTTGTGGCATGTCAACCGGGCCCTATTATTATCTTGTTTCCGCTGCGGTTCTCTGTTCGGTGCTGGTCTAACCGGATTCATTCTAAGTAACTATTTCTCTAGCCTTATTTCATTCGTGATGTGTTGTGAACCAGCAATGTGTGTGTACCAATTACTGATCTAGGGATTGGTACTAATAAACATAGAAGGTTATCGATTTCCAAAATCAGGGGCCGACAGAGTTGGTATCAGAGCATATCGACTGTAGGTCGAGACCATAGATAGAATGGCCCTTAGAACTATAAGTTTGGAAAAACTAATTTAAAAATTGAAAATGAATTGCAAAAATTCAAATTGACTTATCTTACCCCTCTTGAAAATTCCCGTTGCGCTAAAAAAACTAAATTTCCTCATCTCGACTCATTACATCTCAACCCCTCCATTAACAAAGCTTCTCACCCATTTCCTTTGAGTTTGAAAAACACTTGTTTCGAAATTGGTAGAGTGAGAACAAAAGCAATTAAGACCGTTGTAGGAATATTATTGGTTGTTTGTTGAGACCATTTCTTGCCCGAATAGACCGATGCATCATAAAAAAAGAGACAAAAAGCAAAATAGACTTATTAAGTAACCATAAGATGTGAATCTCTATCATTTTAGTACCTATCCCTTGTAGATACACCCCCATGCCGTTGAAGTGAAGCACCGACTGAGTCGTTAGTGACCAAGAAAGCAGCCCAAGGCATGGAAATATCATGAAAGGCAACAAAGGAAGGAAGAATGGTTGCTCATGTAGGAGGAAGCCATGCAAAAATGCTAGTCATTTCCATAAGCATACAAGGATTGGAAGATTACGGGCACACAACAAACCTAAGATGGTCTGCAATTCATGAAAATGGGAAATAAGGAACTTTGTATACCACCATGTGGAAAAGAATTTATGGGTATAGGACGAAAGAAATATGAATTTTATGGATTACCTCTCTAGGTTGCCCCCAAATTTCAAAGAATAGCCTAAATTATAAGGTCCCATCCTATCGAAAACCATGTTTTATGAGTTGTTTTTGGAAAATATCTACAAAACAAACTCATTTTTGAGCATTTAAAACCATTCTTCACAAAACCCTCGCCAAAAATAAAAGATCTTTTTGTTTCAAATTGCAAAGCTTTCTTTCCAAAGCTACTTTCAATTGTTTTTAATTCGTGAAAACTCAGAAACTTTAAAACCAAGTACAAATTTAAAACCTTTCCATGACAATACTTGTAAACCTCGTTTTCAAATGATTGATTGCAACTTGAGTAGTTACTTGTCTTGAGACAAAACTGCATTTCAAATAATTATCTTCAAGAACATCCTTTGAAAGGTTTTCAATGTTACCAAAATTTACTGTTCTTGCCTAAACTTTGTTAAAAAAAATCTACTTCTAGATTGCAAAAATCATGTTACCTTTTAAACTCCTTCCAAGCATACTTACTTTAAGGGGGGTAGCCCAGTGAGGAAAGATACAAGAGTTATAGCAATTTGGGGGAAGAACATGGATAAGGAATACAATATATCATGGAGTATCTTCATTTGAATCAGAAATTGGAGTAACTAGAGTACCATATGGCAGTAAAATTACAAAGGATATTACCACAACAACAACCTCAAGAGAGGAAGGAATCCATAGATGTAGAGGAAGGATGACAAATCCACATTATCGATATCAAAGGAGACAAGAATTGAATATACTAACCCTAGTCTTCATCTCCCTACACCTCTATCCTTGACTTCTATCTACTAAGTTCTAACAGAAGAACCTACCACAGGAAGAGAAGATGACGAACCAGATGACTTGAAGAGAAAAACCGATGCTACCTCCTGAAGGCCCCCACCAAACCTCTGATGACAAATAACAAGCCCAAGCAAGCTCAAGTAACGCCCTGAACTCATTCAGGATTTCAACGGCTCTTCCAATGTTTGGTAACCACCAAGACACTAACAAGAGGAGCCTCAACCTGACTCCAACATAGTGAATGACAAATGTCACCTGCTATGGTTGTGGTGATAAAAGACATTACGCCAACCATTGCCCCCGGAAAAAGGCAGGAAATGAACATTCAGGGAATGTGCTCTGGCACCCAACATGGGATAGGAATGCAGGAATATTGCCAACACCAACGCCTCACACGATCTATCAGAAACTTCACCACCAACAATTCCCTAGACCAAGTACTATGCAACCCTGGTGGAAAAGAGATCGAAAATGAAAGGTGTCACCACTAATAACCTATGCCGAAATGGATATTAGTAATTTGGGCATAGAAACAGATGATTGGCCCATAGAAGAAGAAGAACGACAAATATGGCCACCAAAGATAGATGGTTGTTGTTTGTTCTGTGGATGATTTGGACACTATGCGATTAACTGTACGCAAGACCTGTCATGCTCAGAAATTCACCAAAAATTCCAAAGCTAATTTGTGCATTAAATCCTCATCCAAGAAGCAGCCGAGGTACACAAATCAACAATTTGATAAACATAACCAAAATGGCAAATGATAAATACTTACAAAAGAGGCACTTAGTCCTCACACAGAAGAAAACTCCAGCGGAACGGCAACCTAGCGAAGCTTCAGCACCAAGCCCACAGCCAGCTCAACTGGGGTATAAGCCAAACACCAAAAATCTTCTTCTTCCACGTAAATCTTCACTCTGATGATGATAATATTGCAAGACTAAGTACCACCCACCGTACTCAACAAGCCACATAGGGAATGCAAAATAATGCAACAGCATTCCAAAGGAAAGGCATAGTATGGCTTATTTTCATAAACAGCATTTAAAACTTCCACATTTAAAACAGTATAGTTTAATTATTATCAATACTAAACCAATCACTGAACATCACTCCAATGCAGTTCAGGCCCAAACCATAGTCCCTCCAACCTGGAGCTATCCAGTTCCCATCATTTATTGCCATTAATGAGTAGTGTGGGACTAATCACGAAAAACATTGCTAGGCCGCCCATTAACTACGGGCATGGCTATTCAAGTAGTTTTACTCTGGCCAGAGGTGTACCAATTTACCCACAAGACACAGTTCCACACATGTCACCCTGCCCCGAAATACCACCATGGTACTGCAAAGGGGGAAACCGTGACAAGGCCTTTCATGCAACTCGCCTAACAGAAGAGCCACAGCTAAACCATCTATCTCCGGTAGGGTTGACAGGTTCCTAGGTAGGGAGATGGCCTAGTGCCCAAACCATGGACTTATGACTACCATGCGTGGATTTATTGACGATTGCCACAACACGCCCTGGTGCCTTCTATTGAACTCGCCACATGTCCAATCAAGCCATTACCCATTCTAGCTTGTGGTTAGTATGGGTATTTCTTCGCAACAAGTAGCCCGCGAACTAGTCATTAATTGTCATGAGCACCACTAGCATCATCATCATTCCATGTGCTCACAACCCACCATTAGTCAAGTTTTAGTTGGCAAGTTTACTTAACCAACCACAACCAACCGTTGTGAAAAGATAACCATTAACCATTAATTAAGTCATAGGTGAATGAATAGTTTCCCCACATAAAATGACGCTACAGTTTCTAGGCATGGCTAAGCAAAACCTATCTATGCTAGCTAGATCATTAATTAGACATCCAGCTAGTCAATATTAAATACCCAGGGTATCAAGGTAAAGGTATCAACAATAAAATAGCCATAATCAAGGAATTTTGGATTTATAATAAATACCCGAAATAACGACATTCAAAGTTCTGCATGCAATAATGTTAAAACTAAAGAATTTTCACAATTGGGATCAACATGCTCAAAGGGATTGTCATGTGACTTGCCTTGCAATAGAAAAGTCTTCAATTGATCTTCCAAACTCTTTCTCGAACTTCATGATCCTCTGAAATGGCGAAACTATGCGCAAAATAAGGAAAAACCCTAAGAATTTTCAAATAAACAGTATATAAAAGTACACAAACATGTAGATCATGATTTTAGATGAATTTAGGAAGTAGAACAGGTCGAATCGGAGTTCAGAAGAAAAAGATATTTCCTTCGGAAGTTTTAATTCAGAGAAAATCCGAAAAGAAATAGAAAAGGAATATTATTGGAATATTCCCTCAGAATTTAATTATCAAAGGATTTATTTTTGAATGGATGTTGGACTGGAGCCCACTGTCAGTGATTAGGCTCATGGTGAACTTGGGCTATGGAACAGAGGGAGTGATGGCTTCAGTGGACCAATGATGACATGGCTGCTACGTGGACGACATGTGAGTTGGTAGGGATGAGGTGGTGCAGAGGTGGATGATGATGTGGCAAAACGGGCTGACATGACCCGGTTAGATATTATGGAAATTCAACGGCTCAGATCGGATCTGGAGATTGGACGGCTGGGATTCACTTTGGGGTTTAGAAGATTTGGATTGCCTGGATCAGTTTTTGGAGATCCAACGGTTGAGGGAGCTCGAGGTCTGCAAGTAGAGCCCACCTGTCAGCCACAGAGGTGTGAGACGTTGGTTGGGTCCTCCTGTCGGCGGAACAGGAAGGCAAGGTAAGCTCACGTGCCCGGTGCCATGGCATGACACCACAACACGAGCGAGGCAGGGGAGTAGCTCAGCGTGGCGAAGCAGGGAGGATGGTAGCAGCGATCGGTGACTCAATGCCGCGATGGCGATGATGGCACAGGGGTGGCGTGGCGGTGTTGACGATGGCCCGGTGGCAGAGGGACAACAACGCAACGGCGATGGAGAGGAACGGTGACCCAATGGCAGCCGGCGGAATGGGGAGGGGGAAAGAGCACCAACGGAGGAGGAAGAGATGGGCAGCAGCTCAGATGGGATGCTCACCAACAGCAGGCGGAGGCAAAGACGGCGACGACGACCGAACGGCAGTAGCGGTGACTCAAGATGCAGGGGTGCCAAGCCACGGCGGCCTGGAAAAATGGAGGGCGGTGGCGCTAGATGGCAGTGGTGGATTTTAGGGTACAGAGAGGAGGACGGAGGGGAGATGGCGGTGGATTGGCCGATATATATCGGGTAGGGGCCGGTAGGGCATTGCGGTTTGGGGCGGCAGCGCAACAGATTAGGTGGCGGCGGTTACCCGAGGGGGCGGCGCGGCTCGGGATGGCTGGGTTGACGGTGGGCTGGGGACATTGGCCGAGGAGGGAGGCACAGGCAAAGGGCCAGCCGAGGAGAGCTCGGGCTCAGGCCGGTTGAAGGAGGGAGAGAGAGCCAGGGGAAGAAGAAGAAGGGAGGAAGAAGAAAGAAAATTAGGGGGAAAAAGGAGATAAAGAAAGAGGTGGAAGGGGAAAAGGAAGAAAAGAGATAGAGAGGGGGTTTTTCTCGAAATTCTCCGAAATTGGGAAAATTGAGAAAACTTAGGATTGGAAAGGAATGTTGAGAATAATTGTTACGCCTTGCTTTTCCTAGGGGAATTAAAAATCATGAAACAATTGGTTTTTCGAATTTACATTAAAATTCAATGTATTTAACAAGTGAAAATAAGTTTTCCTGTAATAATTTATGCAGGGAGGAATTTTTCTTTATTTCTCCATGTCCTAATCTACTCTCTGAATTTTCCTGGGAATTTTCAGAGCTCAAGAACTAATTTTAATAAAACAAATATCATTTCAGTGAATATTTAAATGGTGAAACAATTAAAACCCCTCCCTCTATGTTGGGCCATTTTCGGCCCATCCATCTCCTTCCTCTCTCTCCTTTGCCCCAGCTCGCATCTCCCTCCCCCACTTTGCCGCCGGCCTGCTTTCCCTTGGGTGAGACACGGCCCTTTTCCCTCCTTTCGGCCAGCCCGTGGTGGCCCAGCTAGCTGGCCGCTCCCCTCTTTCCTCTCTGGCCCACAGGTCATCGACCTGCCTCCCCTCTCCTCCTGCTCCGTGGCCCGGTCGTCAGTCTGGCTCGGCTGCGCCCTCCTCTCGCCGACAGTCGGGCCCAGGCCCACCTGTCAGGCCCTTCTTCAACCTTTGGCCGAGAAGGCCAGAGGAAAACCGTATTGCCCCGCTGTTCGATCCCGCAACCCCACGCACCTCTGTCCCGCCCTCACGAGTCAACAAAGGAGACGCTCTCGCTGCCCACTCCGCCCTCTTTCACCACTTTCCCCATGCAATCCGGCACACATCTGAGCTCCATGAATCCACCTCACTCGGCCATGATCCCGGCCCGCTGAGCTCATAAAAAGCATCCCCGGAGCCCCCTCTCTCTTGCTCCCATGCTTCCCAAGCTCTCTAACCCTTTCTTCCCCGCTCGAATCTTCACATCGTTGACACTCTTCAGCTCTGGCCGCCACTTGCCACTATTCGCCAAGCTCCACCACTGCTGCCAACCTCTTTGCCACGTCAAGGTGGTCCTCAGCCACCATCTCCATGCCGCCGGAACCAACCAAAGGCCGTTCCTCACCGTTATCCTGAGCCCCGCCGCCACCAATCCACCTCACCACCGAGCTTCCCCGATGTTTTCTGTGCTCGCCGACGCCTCCACCCGCTTGGTGAAGACTCCCACCATCCCGCTTTCCTCTCCGTTGCTCTCCGGCCATGCCGCCATGCTAGATGGTCACCACCGGTGACCATCGGGCCGTGCACCGTTCAGCCGGCCCAGCCGGCGTGCCTATTCTCCCCCGCCCGCGGCCGTCCGATTCACCCCAGGGTGAATCGGGGCCGTCCACGTGGCCATCGCTCGTGGCCACGTCACCCTTTTGATTTCATCCATTGATTTGGCTCGGCCGGCTGATCCCGACCAACGAATCGATGAGATCTTATCTCATCCGTCCGATCCTCCTTCAGTTAACCTCGGCTGTCAATTCCATGTTGATTTGATCTATAACCCTAAAACAATCTCGTTAGGCCGATCTGGGCTATCCTTTTCCCGTGGACCAAGTCCATGGTCTCGGTCCATGGTGGACCGGTGCCTTTCTCCTTACTGATGCACGGGCCCCATGGTTGTGGCGCCCTCCTCTCCCCCTCACCGACATGTAGGCCCCGCATGTTGGTGGCTCGTGTCAAGCCTAGAAATTCACCAGAATTGCCAAAGCTAATTTGTGCAATAAATCCTCATCCAGGAATCAACCGAGGTACACAAATCGACAATTTGATAAACATAACCAAAACGAAATAACAATAAATACTTATAGGAGAGGCACTTGGTCCTCACACAGAACAAAAACAGCAGCGCAACGGCAACTAGCATAGCTTTAGCTCCAAACCACAGGCAGCTCAACTAGGGTATAAGCCAAACACCAAACTTCTACTCCTCGCAAAGCTTCACCCTGATGATTGCAATAATGCAAGACTGAGTACCACCCACCGTACTCAACAAGCCACACTAGGAAATGCAAAATAATGCAACAGAAATCCAAAGGAAAGGCATAGTATGGCTTATTTGCGTAAAACAATATTTAAAACATTTACATTTAAAAGCATTGAAAACAGTGTAGTTTAATCATTAATCAGTACTAAATCAACTACTAAACAGCGCTACAACGCAGTTCAGGCCCAAACCATAACTCTCCAACTGGAGCTATCAAGTTCCATCATTTATCACCATTAAGGAGTAGTGTGGGACTAATCACAGAAAACATTGCTAGGCTCGCTCATTAACTGTGAGCACGGCTATTCGAATAGTTTTACTCTGGCCAGAGATGTACCAATTTACCCACAAGACACAATCTCAACATCATGTCAGCCATGCGTCGCGATACTCGGAAGTACCTGAATAGAGATTGTGACAAGACCATCCACATAACTCGCACAATAGGAGAGCCTCCCGCCAAGCCTCCGGTCTCCGGTTGGGGTGATTAAGTGCCTTCCCACGAGATGACTTAACGCCCAAATGCATGGTCTTATTGTCACTGCCATGTGTGGACTTATACCAGCCACAAACCTGCCCTGGTGCCTCCTATTGAACTCGTCACACTTCAAGTCTTGCTATCCCATTCTAGCTTGTGGTTAGCACCGATAATGCTTCGCAACAAGTAGTCCGTGAACCGGTCCTTAACTGTCATGAGCACCGCTAGTAATATTCACAACCTTGGTGCTCACAACCCACCATTTAGTCAAGTTTTAGTTGGCACAATTAATTAACTAGCCACGACCAACTGTCGTGAAAGAACATCCATTAATTATCAATGAATGAATCATTAGTTTCCCACATAAAATGGCACTATAATTTCTAAGCAATGGCTAAGCAAATCATAAATAATCTAGTCAGATAAATAATTAAACACCCAGCTAGTCAACATTAATCACCCAAGATATCAAGGTATAGATATCAAACTCAAAATGGCCATAATTATCAATGGATATTGGATAATAAAGAAATACCCATATAATGTCATTCCAGAACATTTCATGCAATAATTTTAAAATAAAATAAATTTCACAAATGGGATCAACATGCTCAAGGAGATTGTCGTGTTACTTGCCTTGCAACCGAAAACATCTTCGATAAGCCTTCTGAACTCCTCCGCAGACTTCGCGATCTTCTGAAACAACGAAAATGATTAACTACATGCAAAACGAGGAAAACCCTAAGAAACTCCAAATAAAGTGTACATAAAAAGTACATAAACAGGTAGATTATGATTTTAGATTAATTTAGAAAGAAGAATGGGTCGAATCGGAGTTCGGACGGAAAAGGAATGGCTTCCAGAAAATTGAATTTAGAGAGAATTCTGGAAAGAATTGGAAAGAATATTCCCTGGAATATTCACTAGATTTTCTGATTAATAAAATTATTTTCGGCATTTGCTAACACTTGGGCCCCATTGTCATAGGCTAGGTCCACATGGGCTAGGTTTACAGAGCCGAGGAAAAGAGAGGATGGTGGATCGGCTGGTGACGTGGCTGCCACATGGTTACACATGGGCTCCAAGAGCTGAGGTGGCGGTCGAGGTGACATCTAGGACTGAAGTGGCACAGATCTATGGGGATCCAATGGCCCTGGATTGATTTGGGAGAAATTGGACGGATGAGATGGACTCAGAATCATTATGTAAATCCAACGACTCGGACGACCTAGATCGAATTTAGATGCATCGGACAGTTGACGATGGATCAGGAGTTCACACACTGGACCATACGTCATACAAAGCAGAGGAGAAACACCGGGCCTATGCGTCATCGGCATAGTGTAGAGGATGCCAGGGCCAACATGGCAGCCACCCAGCGATGGGAGCTTGCTTCCTGTCCATGGCGCAACGGCTGTGCGGCCTGGCGAGGCCCGGAAGGATGTCGACGGCGTCCGACGGCACCCAGGCGACACGGCGATGGCGGCTCATTGGCGGCAGGCGGCGAAGACCCAGCGGGTGGAGTGGGGAGTCGGGGCTGAGTATGGGGTAGATGACGGTGTCGACGACGAACAGAGGGGAGGACCATGGCATCGGGCAGGGGCTCATTGGTGGCAGCACGAGACGACGGCAGCGGCCAACCAGTGACGTCGGTGCGGGTACAGAGCAGCGGCGGCTGTGACTCTTGATGGTGGTGGCGTTAGACAACGGCGAGCAGGGGATGTGGGGCATCGGCGCACGGCGTGGCTAGGGGTAGGAACAATGGTGATTTGGGCGTGGGCGGCGCGAGGCAAGCAGGTAGGTGGCACTCGGGGTGAGGGCGACAGCTAGGGCACGGACAGGGGCGGAGCCAGGATTTCGACATGCGGGGGGGGGGGGGGGTGGGGTGGGGGGCAAGCCGCCAATGGCACAAGCAAAAAAAAATACGACATACATACGCACATATACTAACTCGAATAGAGCATTGATAATAAGCAAACCAACACGATTACATGAGTCGCACCATACAATTGTCTACTAATTAGCTCCAATGGATAACAAAATAAGGTAGCATGTGTGATATGTTGGAGCACAAGAGACTTACATGATTTTTTTTTGACACGGAGACTTACATGGTTACATCTCTGTTAACTTGAACTTGAATTTACCTCTGCGAGTACCACCTAGATCAAAAGCTTCCATTATCTCAAGAGCACTAATCTTTGCTGCCAATTCCTTGTCAACATAAATGATCATGTAACTTCACAGAAAATCATCTCCCATTTTGTTCCGTGTACGTGTCTTGATAAGTTTCATAGCTGAAAAAACTCTCTCTGTGGTTGCAGTTGAGACTGGAAGAGTCACCACTAATCTTAACAATCCATCAACCATTGGATACATGGAACTTTTACCCTTTTTAACAAGTCCTTTTAGCATATCAGCAAATGATGGAACCATACTTAGCTCTGGGTGTTTGCATACATCAAGTTGAAAATGTGGAAGTTGGCTCTCTAATTGGGCTCTTTCTTGATTAGAAGAATCAGCAGGATAGTACTTTTCTACCAAGGTACATATCTTTGACATATCAAAGGTGTCGAGTCTTGGATCCAAAGAGGCACAAAGAGATAGAAGCTCTGTCGCTTGAGAGCTGAATCGATCTTCCAACTCAATTAGCTGTTGATCAATTGCCACATTAAACACATCTACTTTATAGTGGTGAAGAGTTGTGGTGTTATCATGCTTGTTCCTAGACTTGGTCACATCAACATACCTACAAAATGCATTAAAAAGAGCGATCAGTTACATATATCTTAGATAAAATTAATAGTGAAGTATTTTGATAAACGAACTTACTTGCGATTTAGATCTGGAATCTCAATATCATTCTTCTCACAAAATTTTTTGACCTCTACGAGAAGAGGTTCCCAACCATCATTTCGCAAGCCCTGAAGTAATTCCTTTGTGTTAGAAACACACTCAATTGCATTTATGATATCTATATCTTTCTTTTGTAGTGTTTGGCACAACACACCAGTGATCTTCATTATCTTTTCCATCATGAGTAGAATAAATACAAAATCAAATGTGACAATGATCTTAAGGGCTCCTCCAGCATCACCTCGGGAATACCTTGTTACTGAACGATCACAATATTGTGTAGCACTGAAATTGTGGCAGCAAACATTTTCTTCAAGCTCTGAATAGACTTGTAATGGGAACTCCATCTAGTGTCCCCTAGTCTTTGAAGAGAGCCTATTTGATTAGCCCCTCTTCCTGTATCAAGCTCTCCCAATTCAATTTCTCGAGTAATTTCAGCAGCTTGATTTGCTAATAATTCATCATTGCGCTTAGGAGAAGCACTAACAACATTTATGATGAAATTTGCATCCTGAAAAAAGTTATGCACCTCATGTACCTCCCTTGATGCTGCCACTATAGCCAATTGAAGCTAATGAGCCATACAATGGATGTAATATGCATAAGGGCACTCTTTCAGAATTAGTGCCTTCAATCCATTCCACTCCCTCCTCATGTTACTTGCCCCATCATAGCCTTGACCTCTAATATCTTGAACACTCAGGTTATTATCTGACAGGACACCACAAATTGAGTTCTTAAGAGTCAAAGCGGCAGTGTCACTAACATGAATAAGGTCAAGGAAACGCTCCTTGATGTGACCTTCCTTGTTAACAAACCGAAGAACTATTGCCATTTGCTCTTTTTTTTGATTCATCGCGAGCTTCATCTACCATGATGCAAAACTTGTTGCTGCAATTTCTTCTCTAAACCTATGCTGCACTTTTCGAGCATATATGCTAAGGAGTTCGGTCTGAACTTCATGTGAAGTGTACTTTGCATTTCCTGGAGCATTTTCCAACACAACAGCATCCACATCCTTGTTATAAGAAGCCAAAAGTTCGAGCATTTCAAGAAAGTTGCCCCGGTTTATTGAATCTGGGGATTCATCATGGCCTCTAAGTGGACATGCTTGAAAAGTTAACCACCTAATAGTATCAAAACAATGCAAATTGTTACTTGACAGCATATGTATGATTCTAATTGCAATGATGTATAGAAATAAATTCTTATTACCTAAGGGCATCAATTATAGTCGCAAGCCGAAGTCTTGCATCTGCGACTATTTTCTCATTTTGTTTATTGACAACTTGGTCGATATGAGTCATTCTATTTTTGAGATTGTTGTAACACTGCACTGAATAATTATGAGCTGAGCTAGAATCTTTACCCACATGAGTTAGAAAAGCACATTTATCTCCATCATTAACCTTTTTCCAATTTTGGAATCCCTTCACAGTGAATGCATCCAACCCAGACCTCCCAACTGGCTTTTTTGAAAATAGAAAGCAAGGCAGGCAATATGCACGATCAGTGTGAGGTGAATACTCTAGCCACCAGAAATCTGTAAACCAATTGCTACTGAATCTCCGACGATGTTTCTCCGGACCATTAAATGGATAATCTGTCAAAATAGGCTGATCTGGACCCTCTGATATATAGAATCGTAGAGCTTCATCTTGTTCTGCAGGCGAGAGTTCCAAAATTTTTTTGCGTTTACCCGGGTCCCTCTCAAATGGTGTAGTTAAAACTCTGGCTTGTTCAGTTTCTAAAGGTGCAGATGCATTTTGCTCTGGTTCTTGAACTTGCATTTCATCCGGCTCAGCAGCTTGATCATTATTGAGATTTGGATCTTCAGTAGAAACAACTGGCTTATACCAACTATCAAGGGTCCTTGTCCTCTTCATCTTGGATTATATTATTCAATCTAATCAGGAAACAAAACAATTACTAATTAGTTGATTAATCTAATAAAACACTAAGTGTCCCCATCTGATCAGTTGCAGAATTGCAATTGGATATGGATTGGATAGATGGCTTATACCTTACCTAGCGTGTTGCAGCAGGAACCACGGACGGACGACGCTGTCATCGGCAAGCGGAGGGAGGACCAAGGACGGACTCCATGCTGCGGCCTGCAGATTGCGGAGGGGCGGAGGCAGAGCCGTTGGGCAGGCGGCGGAACCGTGGAATAGCAGAATAGACGGCGGACGCGGAAGACGATTCGACGAATGCGCGTCGGTCAATTGGTCATGTGCCTTGCTCCTTGGTCCTTGCATTGGAATTTTGGTCATGCGGTGATGGGCTCATGGCCTCATGGGCTGGGATGTAGGGTTGGACTGACATTGGGCTGGGATGTGTTACGGGAGCATTGGGGGGGGGGGGGGGAGGGGGGGGCCAGGCCCTTACGCGCCCCCTGTCTCCGCCCCTGGGCACGGACGAGGTGGCGGTGCTGTTGCCCTTTGTAGGGGGAGAGAGAGGGAGAGTCCAAGGCGGCGATGGCCGGGATTTGCGGTGGCGGGCGTGGGGAGGAGGCGTAGGCGGCGGCGGCGCTAGGCTGGGCCAACAGCGGAGCAGCGATGTGGGCCGAGGTTGGGTGCAGGCCGGCACGGGCCGAGCGAGGCTGACAGCTGCTCGGGCTCGGCTAGAAAAAGAGAGAGAGGGAGAGAGAACTAGAGGTAGAAGAAAGAACGAAGGAGGAGGAAGAAAGAAAAAAGAAAAAGAAGGGGGAAAGAGGAAAAATAGAGAAAAAGGAATACGAGGGGATTTTGGAACGCCCAAAATATATGATTATTTTGGGATTCAAAAATTGGAGAATATTCCATGAGAATTGAAATTGGGCACAAACTCTAGAATAGTGAGGGTTCGAGTTTATTTTAAAAGAAATAGGATTTTAGAGGAAAATATAGGGGGATTTATTTCGAACGGGGATCGGATTTCATGGACACGAGGAGATTTATTTCAACAGGAAAAGGGATATTTGGGAAGAAATTAAGTTGATTTCCAGGAAAGAGGGTTTTTTGAAAATCAAAGAAATATAGGGAATTTTATGGTTCTAGAATTGGATTTATTCCGAAAACCTCGGATTTGGGATTAAACGAGATTTTTTCGGAGTCAGATTTTTCAGGGAATTAGGGATTTGGGGACAACAACCTGAGTCTGGCAAAACGGATAAGATGAAAGGTGTCTAGGCAAAGAACGACCCGAGATTGGGGATAAGAATTTATTCAAATAATTGCTGAACTGATCTTTGTAATATTGAAATTAATTATGGAGCTCCGAAAAATCCGAGAAAATTTCAGAGAGTGTAATTACACCCAAGTAATTTATTACAAATAATTTCAACCATGATTTATTAAAAAAAATTTATTCCCCATTTTTACTTTACTTAATTAATTTGCTTTATAATTTAATATAAATTCTAGAAAATCAAAATTTAATTAATTATTTAATTCCCAAAAATTAGGCTATGACAGCTTGGCTCTCTCTTCCTCGAGGGCTGACGCCATAATCCTTCTTTTCCTTCATAAAAAATTAAATGATTATTACGCCATAATTCGAATTAGGTTTTCTGTTTAGTTTAAAAATCAAAGAAAACATATAAAAACTCATAACTAATTCATACAAACTCCAAATTGAACCATTCAACTCTCAAAATTCATCTAAAATTGAGCTCTAATGTTTGTTTACTTTTCATGCACTGTTTACTTGGTTTTTATTAGGGTTTTTTTCGTTTTGCGTGCCAGAGCTTAGGAAACTGACGTTTCGGAGGATCGTGACTTCATGGATTTCGCTCGGAAGATTCTTTTTGAAGAAGCAAGGCAAGTCACACATTCAACCTTGAGCATGTTGAACCTACCGTGTGAAATATTTTACAATTTATCAATAAATTGCATGTTTTGCTAATTACATGGTATAGTTCAGATGGTTTATTTGGCCTATTCAACGTGGTGTAGCGTTGTTCAGTGGAGATTAATCTTGACTTAATTAATGAACTATTTTACTATTTTAACTGTAAATGTTTGCAACTGCCTTTATGCAAATAAGCCACTAGCCTCCCTTGAAATCCCATGCACGAATGCATCATTGGTGTGGCTTGCTGGGTATGGTGGGTGGTACTCACTCTTGCGTTGGAGTGAGTTTGGAAGACCTTGGCTTAGAACCCAGTTGAGCTTGCATGTGGACTGGAGCTGAAGTCACACTAGTTTCGCCTTTCCGCTCCTGTTTTCTTCCATGTGAGGACTAAGTGCCTCTTCTGTAAGTATTTATGCTTAATTTACATTTGGATCTATTTATTGATTTGTCATTTTGTGTACGCTGACTTGATTCCTGGACAGGGATTTTAATACAGAAAATAGTCTAGAAATTGACTAAATTTCTAGGCATGACAAGTTGGTATCAGAGCCATCTTGACTGTACGTTGAGCCAAATGGTAAAACCTTAGGGACATCTTTTTTCCGAAAACCCTAATTGTGAAATCCTCTCACCTTAGGAAGCTCTTTGTAAAATTGTTTAACGACCCTTCACAGACACTATCTCAACCTTATTTTAGATATTGAGCCTAGTGGACCAATCAAAGAAGGTACTTGAAGTGGTTAGCACTATTATGTGTTGGAGTCCCATCAAGCTTCGAAGCATCATGGTGGAAGATGAGGGTTTCGAACTGTGGAGGCCATGGGCCTCGGGTACCTCATGACAAGCATATGGGCCACTCGGATAGAGGATGGGCCTAGCCTTGTAATTAGAGATATGATAGGACTTGGCAGACTTAGCCTTATACGACAAGGAAAATACAATCCTAGTCAAGCACGTTATATCTCTAGAAGGAGATCCCTTGGTCGTAGTTTAGTTGGGACTCCTACTTTGTAACCCTGTCCCCTAGTATATAAGGGGAGGCCGGATGCCCCTTGAGGGCAAGTTCATTAGAACCACCACCATACATCCTCAAAGGAAATACACCACAACTGGACGTAGAGTATTACCTCACAACTGAACCAGTATAAACCCCTTGTGTTCCTTTGCAGTCTACCGAGTTTCAATCCGACGAGTAGCCCTATATTCATATTGCCGGTGTAAAACATCGATAGTTGGCATGCTAGGTAGGGCTTCAGTGAGATCAACCTCAATAAGCTCGATGGATTCGACAACCGCAGTCGACGGGAGAAAATTCTCCCCTGGAGACACGATCACATTCGGGAGCCTTGACTTCGTCGCAGACAAGCTTGGCAACCTCACCTTGGCCGACTCGGACTCAATCCAATCTACCAGGGATGATGAGGACATCACTAGCTCAAATATGACCATAGCTACCTTATGTATTCATTAACCAAAGGTGCATGCTTTCTATGTAAGATTTACATGTTATATATTTGAACAGCCCTTACTGCACCATGAGTTTTGTGTGTTCTCGTTTGTAGAGATACTTGCTTGGGTGAAGAGAAAGAGACCAAGCGCAAGGAATGCATGGATGATCAAAGAAGTTGATTGGGGACCAAACCAAGACCTTACCCAAGTCTACTCCTACATCACCATGTCACTTTTGGTCTAAAGAAGGCAAGAGATGAAGTTTTGCACGTTTTGGATTCGGAGTCGGGCCTCCTAACAGCATCAACTTCAAACGAACCTAGCTGCTGATCCAGAAGGACTCTTGGGGCCCATGAGTACTTGTTGGAAAGCTTATGGAGTCACTTTCATATGGTTTTGGTCCCACATCAAAATTCCTCCTAAGCTGTCTGGAATCATCAAAACAAGACACGTACCTCTTCCAGTCTAAGTCTGTTTTGGGCCTTGGGCCTTGTAATTGTGTCGTGGGCTAAGCCCAAGGGGTGTGCGCCCTAGGGTTAACCCTAGGATGTCCCAACTCATAAATATTCAGTAGCCATCGTCGTTTAGGGTCGGGTTTTGCTTAGATTATTCTGCCATTGTAGTTTCGTTCTGCCATTGTAGTTTCGCTATCTAGATCGGTTTGTAGAACCCCAACTTCGTGTGCTAAACATTCATCTGCAATTCAGGTTGTGTTTTCTTTGTTCTTGCAAATTTCTTCGATTGTTTGCAGGAGCAAAACCTTCGTGGTTAAGTCGATTGCGTGAGAGCATGGTGGATAACGACAAGACGCACGGTTGTAGCGAGTGCGAGGTGATGATCTACTGATCGGAAGCCTCAAAACATGAACGTCCACACGTCGCCAAATCGAACCTATCGGAAGATCGGGCACCCAGTCTCGCATCAAGTGGTATTAGAGCACTGGTTGCCCGATAGGTATCATCTGTGTTTCCCTCTGTTAAGTTTTGTTTTCCCTTACCTAGAGTCCAGAAAACCCAAAAATTTGTTACCACCGTGTTCTTCGTAGTGTTAGGTTCATCCCCTGTCCAAACCCCTTTGTGCCTTTGCAAAATTTATTTCAGTTTTGCTTTGTTGAGTCTGTGTCCTAGGTCAAGTTAGTGGTCGCTAGTTTAGAGTTGTGTTCGTGGTTCTAGTTCTAGCTGTTGCATTGTGTGAGAGCCTGCCTTGAGAGATCGAGTTCTACTCGGTTTCGGACTGCAAGCCGCCTTGAGCTTTTAACCCGCTTTCGCAAGCCTTTTCAGATAGGTCACAAGCCACCTTGTGTCAATCGCCCTGCATCGCTAGCCTCCTTGTCAGCCCCGCTTGACCTATTGGCACTTATACTCTAGCCAGAGCAAAAGGGTTGAGCCGCGAAACCCTAGTTCGCACTATCTGTCTTAAAACAGCCATAACTTTTGCATGCGGACTCAGAATTGGGCAAACTTTATATCTACGGACATCTACATAAAATTTTACATCTGCTCCTTCCCAACGTTGTTGGGTTTGGCCAATCTAAAATTGTGAAATTTGGCTTGTAAGACTGAGTTTTCAAGCTCCAAAGTTCCTGTATGCTTTTCAGAGTACCTCTACATGTTTTTCCAGGGTCACTCCGTGCATTATATCGAGCTGCCAATTTTTGTGGTTGCTTCTTGTGTACTAGGTATACTCCTAGAAAAGAAAAAAAAGAGAAGAGAAAAAAAGAAAAAGACAAGGATAGAGAGCTGTTTTCAGTGAGCAGTCTTGCTGAGCTGATCTTTCAAGATTTTCGAGAGACTTGGTGAGAGAGAGTTGTCCTAAGTCCTTTGTTTTTTACTCTCGTTTGTTAGGCTGGTTCTAGGAACGTGTCTCGGCCAGCGACTGCTACAAGTATTTAGAACACTTATTCAGCTTTGCTATTCTGTTATTGAATTTTGCTAACCCTTGCTACAATACACTGCCTTCTGAGATCCACACACTTCTGGTCAGTACAAGTTGATCCTCGCAATTGCACCCCTGCCGTCATCAAACATCCCACCTCTCCGCGTCGTACCGCCTGCTTCAAGTTGTAAGGTTTTTGTAAGAGCAAGGTAAGACACTTGAGAGTGTGTTCTAGTGCCTAGTAGTTGATAGGGATCATATTTTTGTGCTGTTTGTTTCCTATTTTCTACTAACCATGGCAGGTGAGGTGAATGATTTTGCTGATTGTGCTTCAAAAGAGGAGATCACTAAGCTATATCAGAAGATTGAGGAATATGTAGCTGCCGTGAATGCTATGCGGGAAGACCTCTAGGCTATAGTGGGGAGCATTACCACCCTCACTAATAGCATCGAGCAGCTGGCAACAAACCGTCACCCAACACCACCACTTGTTGATGATGACGGAGGTAATGAAGAGGAGGAAGCCGATAATAGTGATGCACGCGCTGAACCTCGTGACGAGCGGCTACAACAATGGCTGCAATTCAACCGGCAAGGTATGGGAGGTAACCGCCACCAAGGGCGAGGTAATGATGATCCTTTTGCTAAAGTTAAATTTGCCTTGCCTTCCTTTTCTGGAAAATATGACCCTGAGGCTTATTTAGATTGGGAGATGACAGTAGAGCAGAAGTTTAATTCCCATCTAGCTCCTGAAATTCATAAGGTTAGGCAAGCTACAAGTGAGTTCAAAGATTTTGCTAAAATCTGGTAGCAAGAATTAGGTAATCTCAACTTACAACCTGATACATGGGATAGGTTAAAACAAGCCATGCGAAATAGATTTATTCCTCTTTCCTATCAACGTGACTTGCGTAAGAAACTGCAACGTTTAGAACAAGGTACTATGTCTATTCCGGAGTATTACGCTGAGCTTCAGAAGAGCATGATTCGTTGTGGGGTAGTGGAGGATATAGAGGATAAAATCTGTCATTTTTATGGTGGTTTGAGGCGTGAAATTCAGGATATTGTTGATTATAAGGAATATAGTATTGTCAATCATTTGTTCCAGCTTGCTATGCTTGCAGAGAAAGAATTGCAGGAACATCAACAAAGAAACCGGAGCAACTTTGGCGTTTCCTTCACGCCACAAACAATGACAACCGTAGGATCGACTAAGATGTTCCCTTCTTCATGTAATCGTACAGCGCCGTCACCACCACCGGCCTCAGGTAAAACTTCTATGCAGGTATCTGAGAAGAGCCAAGGTAATGAGGAAAAGAAGAAAGACATAGAGAAAGTTGTTGTTCCATGCATGTTTCAAGATGGTTTAATTAAGAGTGCACCTACAGTTTTTGAAAATAAGAACAAAGGTAACAGAAATGGTGCTACATTCACTCAAGGTATAGACAATTCTGATGTGTTATATATGTCCACTAATCATGTTAGTTTAGAGCAATCACCAGTGAAATCGTGTGTTAAATTACCTTTGTCACACGATGATTTGGTTCCTATTTCTTGTGATAAAGAAGAGTTGTGCAATGCTTCACTTATATCCCGGCCACAACTAGTGAATGAACATGTTAGTAATGTTGTTGAACCACCATGTGCTAATTTTAGACATGTTGTTCACATTGCTAGCGAGAATGAAGAGCTTAGATTGCTATCTTCTTTAAATACTTGGGGCTATATTCAATTTGATGATCTTTGTCCACTCAATTGTTTAGAGAAGAAATTATTTGCTGGATCTGATTTGCCATGTCCTTCTCATGTAATTTTTCATGTTATTGGCAATTATGATAATAAAGGAGAATATAATGTGCATAGAGTATACATTTGTTCGAATTTTAATATACCTCCTTTTCATAATGACATGTCTTGTTTAGAGGACCGCATGAGTATAAATAATTCTCTATCTAGTTCCTCTAGTTGTTTAAATGAGTTACAGGTTGGTTAGCAAGAAGGGGAGTGTTGTGAGCTGCACGACACTACAAAGTATTCTCCGTATTTAAAAATTTCAGAATCCAACCATATGCACAACACTACCTCACCCTATGTTGTGAAAGATAAAGTTATGTTCATCAGGCTTAATGACAAGGTGAAACTGTGGACGGTTTCCAATCAAGAAGGGGAGGATGATGAGGACATCACTAGCTCAGATATGACCATAGCTACCTTATGTATTCATCAACCAAAGGTGCATGCTTTCTACATAAGATTTACGTGTTATATATTTGAACAGCCGTTACTGCACCATGAGTTTTGTGTGTTCTCGTTTGCAGAGATACTTGCTTGGGTGAAGGAAAAGAAACCGAGCGCAAGGAATGCATGGATGATCAAAGAAGTTGATTGGGGACCAAACCAAGACCTTACCCAAGTCTACTCCTACATCACCACAACACTTTTGGTCCATAGAAGGCAAGAGATGAAGTTCTGCACGTTTTGGATTCAGATTCAGGCCTTCAGATAGCATCAACTTCAAACGGACCTAGCCGCTGATCCAGAAGGACTCTCGGGGCCCATGAATACTTGTTGGAAAGCTTATGGAGTCTACTTTTAGATGGTTTTGGTTCCACATCAAAATTCCTCCTAAGCTGTCCGGAATCGTCAAAACAAGATATGTATCTCTTCCAGTCCGAGTATGTTTTGGGCCTTGTAATTGTGTCGTGGGCTAAGCCCAAGGGGTATGCGCCCTAGGGTTAACCCTAGGACGTCCCAACTCATATATATTCAGTAGCTGTCGTCGTTTAGGGTTGGGTTTTGCTTAGATTATTCTGCCATTGCAGTTTCACCGTCTAGATCGGTTTGTAGAACCCTAACTTCGTGTGCTAAATATTCATCTACAATTGAGGTTGTGTTTTCTTTGTTCTTGCAAATTTCGTCGATTCTTTGCAGGAGCAAAAATTTTGTGGTTAGGTCGACTGCGTGAGAGCATGGCTGATAACGACAAGGCGCGCAGGTGTAGCGAGTGCGAGGTGATGATCTATTGATCGGAAGCCTCAAAAGGTGAATGTCCACACGTCGCCAAATCAAACCTATCAGAAGATCGGGCACCCAGGTGCATCAAGGAAACAAGCCGATTCTGCGCCAGTTGGCCCACTCGACGCTGTAGCAACCCTCGTCAATTTGCTGTGGTGATCTTCCACTTGCCTGGGTCTCAGGACAACTCTCTCCTTCGGCGTTCGACTCGGACTTGGCCTTGAGCCGGCCAGGGTCGGGCTAGGAAGGGGAGAGATCGTCAATCTCCCGTGCAGACTCAGCAACGCCGCGGACATCCACAATCTACATCCCACGCGGTAGACCCGATCCCCTACGGTTCAAGTTGGACACGGCCCAGAGCCGTTCGAGATTGGATCTAGGGAGGTCGGAGTCGTCATCACCCCCCATCGACTACTTCGATTCTGACTCTAGGTTGGACAAAAGTTCGAACAATAGTTCGAGCAACAGTTTGGCAAGCCTTCTACTGCCCCACGAAATCTTCATGGTGTCCAAGGGCAATACTCCCTCTCAAGAGGGGCACTGACTACGCGAGCAGCAAGAAGAGGAGGCTCGCCGACTACAACAACAACAGGAGGCCAAGCGCGATGCTCGTAACAATGAGCTACGCAGGGCTGGGTGAACTGCCCAGCAACAAATCCTCCAGACACGAGTCAGCGACCACGATGTCTTCGTCATGCCTCAGCAGAACGTCGTGGCCACTGCGACCCTACTGGATACACTCTAGTTTGGGCCTGATCATCAGGCCACCCCGACTATTGCAAGGATCGAAGCCATGATCACCACTGCTGCATGTCAGCAGCATGAGCAGTCGGGCGACACCCTCATACTAACCCGCCGGTTGGGTTCACCAACAGCGGTCTCATCCGCATCAGCACGACCCTAGGTGACTGGCTCCAGTTAGCCACACGCAGAGTCACGCTTGATGTCTCTCGGCAACCCCAACAACAACAATCGGCGGCGTCCCCAGAACAACCGCCACGACAACTAAGATCTCCAAAGCCATTTGCGACACGATCTCCGCCAATACATCAACACTCGGCGCCATGAACACGAAGAGGACGAGCACCGCCGACTAGAGGACGAGAACGAGCACTTCAGCCTCCACCACGAGCGGTTCCACTGTCGTAATCGGAGCCAAAGCCCTCTTGCAGATAAAGGCGTCCTGACCTTCACCGAGAAGCTACAACAGGTCGTTTGGCCATCAGGCTTCAAGCCTATAGGAATCAAAAAATACGACGGCAAGACCAATCCTGAGTCCTAGCTCACGGTCTACACTCTGGCAATCCGAGCAGCCGGAGGCGATCACAAGGCCATGGCTAACTACCTCCTGGTCGCCCTAGCCGACTCAGCGAGGACATGGCTGACAGGGCAACCATAGCGGTCAATCGGCTCCTGAGGAGAACTTCGAGAACGGTTCATCGCCAATTTCTAGGGGGCTTACAAGAGGCCGTCTTCCGAGCACGATCTCTATCAGCTGCACCAAAGGAAGAATGAGTCTCTTCGTGAGTTCATCAAAAGGTTCTTCGAGAAGCGCAACTCGATCCCAATGATCAAGGACAAGGTCATCATCACCGCCTTCCGTAAGGGAGTCAAAGACGTTCATCGCCAAATTTACTCGGAAACCTCCCGCCAATGTCAGGGCTCTCTTTGACATGGCAAACAAGTATGCCGACTCAGCCAAAGCGGTAGCCTAGGCACTTGATGACAAGAAAGAGTCCCGGTAGAAGGACCAAAAAGCCAACGACGAGCCAGCAAGTGTAAGTCAGACAACGTGGTGGCCAACGTGGAGTGTACTCAGTCGCGGCCCCTAGGGAACATGGAATACCAAAAAGTGATGAACAGGCCCTGCCCCTTTCATCCCAAGGGCAGGCACGCGGCCAAGGACTACTTCATGCTCAAGAAGTTTGCTTGCGAGTAGGCTTCAACATCTGGCGCCGATAGGACAAAGACAAGCCAGATTCAGGCCCAACCGGTGATTATCAAGATCCCTAGGCTGAGCTCAACCACATCTTTGGAGGGCCGTTGGCGTACGAGTCCAAGCGGAAGCAGAAGCTAACAGCACGCAACGTCAACGCGGTCTCTACAGCAGATGCCCCCCAATATTTGCGTTGGTCAGAGATGCCCATCACATTCGACCACGCAGATCACCTCGATTGGGTTACACACCCAGGACGCTATCCACTTGTCCTAGACCTGGTCATCAAGAGCATCAAGTTGAAGAAGGTTCTCATAGATGGAGGCAGTGCGCTCAACATTTTGTTCGCCAAGACCTTGGATGGGATGAAGATTCCTCATTTAGAACTGCGGCCGAGTACGACGCCCTTCCATGGGGTAATCCCTGGCCTATCTTCAACACCTCTCGGGCAGATAACTTTACCGATCACCTTCGGCACGCGGGATAACTTCCGCACAAAAAACATCTGCTTCGAGGTCGCCGACTTCGAGACTGTGTACCACGCGATACTCGGACGGCCGGCCACACTATACCTATATGATGCTCAAGATGGCAGTGCCACACTATACCTATATGATGCTCAAGATGCCTGGGCCAACCGGAGTTCTTTCCCTTCGTAGCGATGTCAAGCAAGCCTTCACCTGCGACAAAGAGAGCTGTGAGTTGGCTCAATCCCAAGAAGCGGCAGTCGGACGCAACAACATTCGGCAAGCTGTTACAACCGAAGTTGAGGACGACCAAGTTCCGGCAAAAAAAAGCAGCAAAGTCAAGAATTTCAGCGGACTCTGACACAAAGAAGATCCCCTAAACCCTTCCGACCCCTCCAAGACTGCTCTAGGCGGGACCGGACTCGACCCCAAATAGGAAGACGTGCTCGTCACCTTCCTCCAGGCAAACAAGGACATCTTCGCCTAGAAACCTTCTGACATGCCTAGGATACCAAAGAAGGTGATCGAGCATGCCCTCAATGTCAAGACAAACGCCAAGCCAGTCAAGCAATGGCTATGGCGCTTCAGACAGGACGACAAAGATGCTATCTGGGAGGAGATAACCAAGCTCCTGCCGGGTTCATCAAAGAGGTCTTCCACCCGAATTGGTTGGCAAACCTAGTCCTAGTCTGGAAGAAGAACGGTAAATGGCACATGTGCGTCGACTACACTGACTTGAACAAGGTGTGCCCCAAAGATCCATTTGGTCTACCGAGAATAGATCAGGTGGTGGATTCAACTGCGGGGTGTGAACTTCTCAGCTTTCTCAACTGCTACTTGGGATATCATCAAATCAGCTTGAAAGAGGAGGACTGCCTGAAGACTTCTTTCATCACGCCGTTTGGAGCATACTGCTACATCACCATGCCGTTCAGTTTGAAAAACACTGGAGTAATGTATTAACAAGCAATTCAGCGGTGTTTACACACTCAGATCGGGCGCAACGTGGAGGCATATGTCGATGACGTGGTGATCAAGACAAAGTCCAAGGAAGACCTCATCGCTGACTTGGAGGAAACCTTCCAAAACCTTCGAAGACTCAAGATGAAGTTGAACCCGGAAAAGTGCGCCTTCGGTGTGCCATCTGGCAAGCTACTCGGCTTCATCGTATCGCATCGCGGCATCAACGCAATCATGAACATGGCACCCCCGACTAGCCAGAAGGACATCCAAAAGCTGACAGGCTGCATGGTGGTAGTCAGCCGATTTATCTCCCAACTAAGTGAACGGGGCATGCCCTTCTTCAAATTACTAAAGAAAGACGACAATTTTCAATGGACTCCCGAAGCCCAACAAGCCTTCAAAGACTTCAAGAAATTTCTCACATCACCACCAGTGTTGGCATCACCTATGCTCCAAGAGCCATTAATGTTATATCTGGCGGCAACCACTCAAGTAGTCAGCACGGTGTTGTGGTCGAGCGATCCGAACCGGGTCATATACAGAAAATTCAACAGCCAATCTACTTCATTAGCAAGGTCCTAGCCGACTCAAACATGAGATATCCTCAGGTCCAGAAGCTGCTATACGGCCTACTCATCACTGTCCAGAAGCTGGTGCACTATTTTCAGTCGCATCAAGCCACGGTGGTCACATCGTATCCACTCAGGGACGTCCTACACAACCGCAAGGCCACCGGCCCCATCGCTAAATGGGCGCACGAGTTGATGGCATTTGGCATGACCTTTCAGCCATGGATAGCAATCAAATCTCACACTCTAGCTGACTTCATGGCCGAGTGGACAGAGGTCTAGACGACTACAACAACAGACAAGCTAGAGTACTAGACAATGTACTTCAATGGTTCTCTATGGATCGCTGGCGCCGGGGCCGGTGTCGTACAGACGTCACCCACCGGTGAAAAACTCAAGTACATTTTCCAGATTCACTTTCCGGCTTCCCACAATGTCGCCGAGTACGAGGCACTCATCCACGGGCTCTGCATTGCTATATCACTCGGCATCCGCCGACTGGTTGTACGCGGGGACTCTCAACTCATGGTGAACCAAGTCATAAAAGACTGGACATGTCTCGACGATACCATGGCGGCATACTGTTGGGAGGTCCGAAAGCTGGAAAACAATTTCGATGGGCTAGAGATAACTCATGTCTTATGACAATACAATGATGCTGCAGACGAATTGGCTAACATGGGATCCAAGAGAGAAGTGGTCCCAACTGGGATTTTTGTCGAACAACTAACGGAGCCATCATTCAAGAAGAAACCAGTGCCAGATCAGTCGGGGGCTGAACCTACCCCGGCAACAGATGAAGTACTAATCATATCTCAAGATTGGCAGACTCCAGTTCTCAAATTCCTCTTGGACGATGAACTCCCAGAAAATCACATTGGAGCTAAACAAATCAAACGTCGAAGCAAATGTTTCCTAGTAGTCGGAGAAGACCTGTACCGAAGAAGTGCATCCGGAGTCCTCATGCGCTGCGTCACACCCAACGAGCGCAAGCAGATTCTGCAATCAATCCACTCGGGCATATGTGGCAACCATGCCGCATCCAGGACGTTAGTCGGAAAGGCTTACAGGCAGGGATTTTTCTGGCCAACAGCAGTAACATATGCTAAAGACATAGTTCGCACTTGAAAGGGTTGTCAGTTCTATGCAAGACAAACAAATCTTCCAGCCCAAGAACTCCAAACAATCCCAATCTCTTGGCCCTTTGCAGTATGGTGGATTGACATGGTCGGGCCTTTCAAGAAAGCACCAAGAGGGTTCACATACTTGTTCGTTGCAGTGGATAAATTCACAAAGCGGATTGAGGCAAAACCCGTTGCTACCATAACAGTGGCACGAGCAAAGGACTTCATTATGTGTATATTATACCGATTCAGGGTTCCTAACCGCATCATAATGGACAACGGTACTCAGTTCACTAGCGGTGTATTTCAAGATTTCTGTGATGACTTCGGCATTAAGATCTGTTATGCTTCTGTGGCACACCCACGGAGCAATGGGCAGGTCGAGCGTGCCAATGGCATGGTCTTACAAGGTATCAAGGCCAGGATATTCGACCGACTACAACCATATGCAGGGTGGTGGGTACAAGAACTCCCATCTATTCTCTGGTCTCTCAGAACCATGGTTAGTCGGGCAACAAGGCAATCCCCTTTCTTCCTGGTCTATGGTGCTGAGGCTGTGCTACCAACCGAGTTAGAGTTCGGCTCTCCACGAGTTCAGGCTTACTCAGAAGACAAATCCAATGAAAACTGACTGGTTCAACTAGATCGGTTGGAGGAAGCTAGGGACATCGCAATCATCCAGTCGGCAAGGTATCTTCAAGGCCTGCGTTGTTATCACAGTTGGAATGTCCGTGGCCACGCCTTTTTGGTCGGGGATCTCGTCTTGAGGAAAATACAAACCACCAAAGACAGACATAAACTATCCCCCCTGTGGGACGGGCCGTTCATCATCGCTGAGATTACTCGGCCAGGCTTCTATCGACTGAAGAACGAAGACGGTGCCCTAGTCAACAACTCATGGAATATAGAATAGCTACGTCCTTTCGATACCTGAGTTTTGTACCTTCTCACATACATATGTATAAAGTTTTTGTCTAACTCACTATGTTGCTTGTTTCAACCGAGTAGTGAGTCGGGGGCTGCATGTATTATATGTGCTCTGTCAACAACATACAAGTCTGTTTTATCTAAGTTATGAAGTTTTACAATGACTATGTTGTGTTTGCCCAAGTATAGCTTTCTGAACGATCTTTATTAAGTTCCTATCGATCAACTCGGCGTAGACCATATAGCTGGGTAAAGCTAATGATAACTAAGGAAAACCAAGAACTCGGTGGCATTGTACATATATTTACATATGTCTTTACAAAAGCTTTATATACACCGACTGCATGATGGTTTCTTCTTACATTCCCTGGTCCTTTGTGATCGTCTCTGCAGTTGGCCTCGCCTGGGTAATCAACTCCGATGCTTCCTCAGGTGTTGTCTCTTCAGCAAACCCCTCACCGATGGCCTCAAAGTCCACCCTAGGGAAGATCGATTTGGTCATGGCAAGGGTCTGGGCCACGCCGACAGCCACACGCTCATCCGAGTACTTTTTCAAGGTACTCAGGGCTTAGCTAAGGCGCGCCTGCACCTTGGAGATTGTGTTGGAGCTGGTCCCAATGTAGTGAGGATCCATAATATTAAGGAGCCCTTTCACGGATTTAGCGAGAATCTCCTGTGACTCCTTGACAACTTTAATCTCTGCTACAAAGGCTTGGAATTGGATTTGGGCATTGTCTCTTGACGCTGCTTAGATTCATTCACATGTATACTTGTTAGCCAAAATCGCAGTCGGAGTAACAAGAGGATTGGTTAAGGTTATTGTTAGAGGGAAGGCTTACTATCATAGTCAGCCTCTACTTTGGCTTTGGCCTTCTCTAGTTCAGTTTTGGCCTTTTCAACCTTCTTCAGCTCAAGTTCCTGTTGTTTCTTCTCCTCTGTCTAGGCCTTCAACTCGGCTTCGAGGGCTGTACATTAGAATAGTCAAGAACTCGAGATTACAACCAGGACACAACTGGGCAGTCGAGAAACAACAAAGCTGGAGAAGTACTCTCGGGATTTATTCGGAAGACAAATACAGGAGACTTACTTCTGATCTTCTTGGCTAGAGCCCAATTCTCATCCCTGAGCTGGTCAACTGCTCCCTTCAGCCACGTTTCCCTTTCCTGATTAGACTGTTCCAGGTCGGCCTTCTCGGCCTGGAGCTGGCCCAACCGTTGGAGATGGGGGGACAAGCTGGATCAGGATCTTGTTCACTTTCTCTGAGCGATCGACTATCTTCTGCTCGGAGCAAAAACAGAGCAAAACAGAGTCAAGCGGCAGAAAACCAGTACATGGAAGATTTTCAAGAACTCAATATGGGGGAAGTCGTACCTAGACTCCCCAGGATGCGGTGATTGTGGCACGAAGAAGAACTTCGCACTCCCTCTCCACCACCTCGTCATCATGCTCGTAGCTTTCCGTGACTCCCTCGGGGGATACCTAGTGTTAGTGATATGCCCTAGAGGCAACATGGAGATGTTACATATATCACATGCTACGTTTATAATGTATTGATTTGTTCCTTGAAATAGACATTATCATTGTTGATCAATGAGTACGTGACATATTCATAAGACTCTTAATGTCAAATGTTGCTATTTCTAAATGAACCCTGATCATATATCATATGAGGAAAAAATATGATTCTAACATCAGCATATGTATTGATTGATGATCATGTCTCATGGATCATGGCATGGAGATACCAAATCGATAATATGGACATATGTTAGTGAACATATGTTGGATAGACCCGCCATGAGATACTGCAGAGATTTCATGTGTCATCAGTTAGTCTCAAGTAGTGTTTATGTAGAATCCTTAGACTTGAGATTATCATGGTTCCCAACATACGTAGTAGCTTATTTTGGGACTACTAAACACTACTCCGTAACTGGGTAGTCATAAAAGTAGTCTTTGGGTTTGCTATGAAACATGTAGTGGGATGTGAATGATCAAGATAGAATTTGCCCCTCCTTACGGGAGATATATCTCTAGGCCCCTCGATGTAATGGATTATGGAAGCGCATGGCCATGCTAGTGTGATTGAGGTGTCAATCACAAGTTTGTAATCCATCACAGGATCGAGAGAGTGATTGAGCTATTAAGAGGATGACACGAGTCTCGCCTTCAGCTCAATCGATATCGTGAGGCAAAGGGATTTGTACATGAGGACATTACAGGTTCAGCCGATATGATCTTTACGTATATTTTGAGGTTAATATGCCTTGCTAGAGGCCGCTACTAACAGGGTGACCAGAAAGGCGTTTCCGGGTCGCGACAAAATATACGTGAACCTATAGGGTCGCACGCTTAATGGGTTGGAACACTTATTCGAATGTGATTCGAATATGAGCTCGATTCGGATAGAGATCTGAGTAGACTCTTACTAGGCCTCGGTCCACAAAGCCCGAGTGAGGAGGTCTATATAGGGAGGCGAGGGGCCGAGGAGATTCACGTTTTTCTGTTGATCTCGAGCTAAACCCTAGCCACCACCTCCTGAGCCAAACCCTAGCCGCTCACGAGTGCTAGTACACTCGCAATCGGCGTTCCAGCCCCGGACGTGTGGATACCGGTGGAGGCGCTGCTCGTTGCGGCGTTGATCGTCATCGACGCTGATTAGATCTGTGGAGATCAACTACTTCCACTACTACCTCGATGCGTGCGTGGTTGGACCGGCTTCTCCAACCCTACTTCCGCTACACTACGCGTCTAATGGTAACGATCCATGATCCCTCTCTCGCATGATGTCCTGGTGTGCGTGGTAGAAAAATTTTGTTTTCTGCTATCGTAGCCTTTGCGTACTCCTTCACCTAGTGGAATCTCCTCGGAAACCTGTGAGGAGGGGCTTCAAGTCTGGGGAGATCCAATTCTGAAGTCGACAACGATGATATGGACGGTGAGAAGGTCCTAGTTTCTGGCAAGGCAGCTGCTAGGGCCTTAGGGACTCGCTCAGGGGCTGGAGCCATGGCTTCAGTACTTGCCCCTTGGTCAGCCGGCACTAGCGGTCCTACTGTTGGGGCAGCTTTAGTTTCTGCAACTGAGGCAGTCGCCGGCTCAGCAGATGAGCTTGTTGGTGTTGGCTCGGCTGGGGCTGGCTCGGTAACCGGAGCAGTCGGTGTAGTCTTTTTCAGATCTACGTCTACTCGCCTCCTACACGATGAGTCAAATATCAAGACATTATTACATTGATCAAGATTTTTAGAAGACTCAAGATTGCTTACCCCTTGGAGGACTTGAACTTCCACGAGGGGGTTTCGGATGTCGGCAGTGGAGAGCTGCTGGCTGTCAGGCTCATCGGCGCGGCAGTCGGCAGTGGCGTCTTGCTCTTGGTCGGCCCAGTCTATGGGATAGCCGACAGGGGCGCCGAGGCGCTCGGTGGCACTGCTCTTTGGCTCAACGTTGCTGATCTTGTACTCGGCAGCACCGGCCTTGGGCTCGATGTTGCTGAAACTACTGGTGTTGGTCTCGGGCTTGGGGAAGACAGCCTTGGACTTGGCAGCCTGGGCACTTCGCTGAAGAGATTCCCAAGTGCTTTACTCCCGAGTACTCATTGTCCAAGTGCTTCTTCTCCTGAGTCCTGCTTCATGTCAGCTGGCAACGAGGCTATGAAGGGCTTCATAGATGAATATTGTGTGCCGAATAGGGGCACCTATTAGGTGTAGCCCCCGAATTTGTGCTTAATTGGGAAACAATTAAACATAAAGTTAAAGATCTTTAACCCTTAAGTATTTCTCGAGTGATATGTTTCTCAGCAATTTGGCTAAGCATGTAAACAGAGTATCACTATGGAGTAAATCCAATGTGTAATGAGGTGTACTTGAGAGATACCTACATCGCAATTTTAATGGAGACCAGCTATTGATCCTTATAAGGATATATTCTCAATCCTTAAAATAATTAAGATACCCAAATGTATACATCCTGTAGGCTTAGGATGAAGCGCATCTGATTATTTAATCAGTTCTTGTAAAATAGCACCTGTGTCATGATTTTAATGCGACCAGCGGGCGACCCAACAGGGCATGCTATTTAAGAACTCATATATTCGGCCTACTACCGAATAAATCGACCCAAACCGACCTACCCAGCGCAGCCCTATAAAATCTGGAGATTTTAATCATTGCCCAACCTACCCATTGCTTTAGGGGTGTGCCACCAAAGCGTAGCAGATTTTGATGCCGAAATCGTCACAGAAATCTTTGAATATGTCACCCATGAATTGAGTGCGTTGCCCATAATGATGCAATTGGGGACTCCAGATCTGTAGATTATACTCAGTATGAAGTCTTTTGCCCAGGCCGCAGTTATGGTAGCAACATGTCTAGAATCAATCCTTTTTGTGAAGATGTCCACTGTGACAAACAGATGTGTAAACCCTCCTAGCGCCTTCTTGAATGGCCTGACCATGTCAAGCCCCTAGACAGGGCCATGAAATTGGGATAGCCTGCAACTCCTGTGCCGGTAGGTGAGTTTGCCAAACGAAAAATTGACATCCCTTGTATGATAGGATAAGTGCTTCAGCGTCGGTAACCGCAATCGGCCAGAGGAATCCTTATCTGCAAACCTTTTCAACCTATGTTCTGGATGCAGCATGGTTGCCATAGATGCCCGAGCAGATAGATTGCAGGATCTGCTTGTCCTCCTCAGGTGTGACGTAGTGCATGAGAACTCTGGATGCGCTTTGATGATGCAGGTCTTCTCTGACTACGATAAAGGTTTTGCTCCGTCGCTTGATTTACTTGGCTTCGTTGTGATCTTTAGGAATTTCGTCTTCTAGTAGGAATCGAATGATTGGGGTCCTCTAGTCTTGAAAAATAATAAGCATCTCCGTAGGTTTCGGGTTTGGTGCCACCTCCGATTGTATGTGTTCTGGCTTCTTCTTGACTGAGAGCTCTTATAGTGGTTTTTTTCCTTGTTTTGGCCAAATAGGTACCCGAATGCTACGCTAGCGCATGATTTGGCTGGCGACGCTCTTGGGGCATACCTAACCTGGCAAAATGATAGCTGATGAGGACATCACTTCTTTAGATACACACTTACAACCTCCTCATGTTGAACAAGATGTGCCATAGATCCAAGGACCAATTACTCGCGCACATGCCCATCAACTTAATCGCCAAGTGAATGCGTTCCTAAGCTTACATGGAAATATTTCTACGAATGGCATGCTATTTAATTCTTGTCATGATTTTATTGTTATTAGGAACCTGGGAGAATACCATGGAGAATAGCTCAAGAAACCAAATATTAAAGTGGAGACAACAAGTGCAAGTAAACTCCTATTCCCGAGACCGATTAAGTTTTGGGCTGGGAGACAGCGTCAACTTCAAACAGCCATAACTTTTGATTCAGAAGGAGTTACAGGGCCTACTAGTAATTGTTGGAAAGCTTATGAAGTCTACTTTCAGATGGTTTTAGTTTCACACCAAAATTCCTCCCAAGCTGTCCAAAATCGTCAAAACAAGTTGCATCATTTTTCCTATCCGAGTCAGTTTGGGCCTTTGGGCTTTGTATTTGTGTCGTGGGCTAAACCCATGAGGAGTGCGCCCCTCACAGGGCAAACCCTAACCCTAGGACATCCTAACATATATATATTCAGTAGCCGCCGCCGTTTAGAGGGGGTTTTTGCTTAGATTAATCTGTCTTTGAATAGTTTCACCGTTTATCGGTTTGTGAGACCCCAACTTTGAGAGTATAATCATTCATCTGCAAGTTGAGTTGCAATCTTCCTTGTTCTTGCTTGTGTTCTTCAATTCACATGCAGGGATTAGCCTTTGTGATGAGGTCAACCGGGCAGCGCACGGTTGATAATAAGAGGAGACGTGGTGCTGCGATTGCAGGGTTCAGGTCTTGGTGATCAAAAGCCAGATCGTGAGTGTCAATTCTCCACCAAATCGAGAGTTATTCTTACCTGATGGAAGATCGGGCACCCCATTGCCATCAAGTGGTATCAGAGCGAAGGTTGCCCATTAGGTATCATCTTTTCTGTCCTGTTTCAATCTTTGTTTCCTATACCTAGAGTCCAGGAAAACCAAAAAAAAAATTGGTAGTCGTAGGTTTTTTCCCTGTCCTACAACCACGTTTAGCCTTTTGCATAATTCTGTTTCAGAGTCCGTAGTGTTGAGTTTGTGTCCTAGGTCGAGTTCGGTTGCTGGCTTAGATTGTGTTTGAGTCCAGTTCGTGATCCATCCGCCGCACCCCCACAAACCCTAGGTACCACCACCATTGTCTTTGTTTTCCCATCTACTAACCATCTTGTGCTAGTGTTGGTCATTGTATGTTCTGTTTTAGTTTCATATATCACGTCCTTTGATCACCCTACATCTCCATCCACCTCCCTAGTAGCCACCGCCACCATATCATCCCCGGTTTCACCACCTGATCCCGAATCAGCCTCCACCAAAACATTGATACGAAGGACCGTCAGGTTGGCCGAAATCAGTTTTGCAAATTTCAGGCCGAAAAATTGGGTATCCGCACTCCAAAGTTCTAGCACGATTTTTAAAGCACCCTCGTGTATTTCTACAGGCCACATCTTATATCAGACTGAGCTGCCACCTCCTGAGGTTGTTGTTCCTGTGCTCCTAGTTGAGAAAAAAATATCAGAAAAATAAAAGAAAAATAAAAAAAGATGTGAAAGAAGAAAAAAGAAAAAGAAAAGAAAAGGAGAGGAGCACATAGGACACACCAGGAAGCCAGTTGTGTGTTATTTTGTGCTGTGTTTTGCCTTGTCCTTATTTCCTTGCTGCTGTCCTTTTATACTTGTTTGTTTCCCTTGTTTTATCACATCTGGTTTAGAACACATTTAGGCCAGCAACTAGGACAAGTGCTTTGGACATTTATTCAACATTACTATCTGTTATTGAATTGTGTGCTACTAACATATTTGGCCTCCCAAGCTCCACATATATACTTCTGGTCAGCATGGTCTCGACCCTTGCAATCACTAGATCACGCCCTCAAGGTATCACGAACCAACCACCGGTTGTACCATCCTTTGCTCGCTAGTCTTAGAACCTTGTAAGAGCTCAGTAAGGTGATTCCATTTGCAAGTATCCACTATCCTTGCATAGTGGTAGTTGATAGGGATAATTCCTTTGTGTTTTCTCTGTCTTCTTGCTAACAATGCCTAGGACCGACGAAATCTCGGAGTGCATTCTTCACAGTGAGATGCAAGGCTACATGGACCAGATGATGAAGAGGCTGAATGAAACCATTCTGAAGGGGGTCAACGCTACACTTGCCAAGCAGAACATAATCCACACGCTTGAAAGTCTAGACAGACGAGTAGCCACGCTGACTGGGAGGATTAATGAATTGGAGACCCATCTGCCACCCTCCGGAGATGATGCCAACCAGGACACGATGTATGATGATGATGGAGAGGTTGACTGGCGAGCGACAGAAGAGGCACGACTACATCAATGCCTTCGCCGCAATCGTCAAGGTATGGGAGGAAACTGCCAAGGGCGAGGTAACGATGATTCTTTTGCTAAAGTTAAATTTACCTTGCCTTCATTTTCTAGAAAATATGACCCTGAAGCTTATTTGGATTGGGAGATGACTGTAGAGCAGAAAATTAATCCCATTTAGTTCCTGAAAATCATAGAGTTAGGCAAGCAACTAGTGAGTTCAAAGACTTTGCTACTGTCTGGTGGAATGAACTAGTTAAAACTAGCCTAGAACGTAACACATGGGAAAGGTTGAAGCGAGCTATGCGGAGTAGGTTTATTCCTCCATCCTTCAAACGTGATTTGAGAAATAAGTTGCAACGCTTAGACCAAGGAGAAAAATCTGTAGAAGATTACTTTCAGGAGCTACAAATAGGAATGTTCTGTTGTGAGGTAGAGGAGGATGAGGAGGATAAGATGGATCGATTTTATGGGGGGTTGAGACATGAAATTCAGGACATTATTCAATATAAAGAATACAATTCTCTTAACCGATTGTTCCATCTAGCTATATTAGCTGAACAGGAATTGCAAGGAAGGCAGCCATTGAGAAGGAACAATTGGGGAAGCACGTCTACATCGAGGCCTTCCATTGGGCAAGGCAAAAGTGTCCCTATTCGGAGTTCTACGCCTTCCACCAATAGGGCACCAGCAGCGCCATCTTCACGAGCTACCAAGGTGAGTAAATCTGTTCGCGTACAGGAACCCGCAAAAAGCGCATCATCAGTTGCTTCTACGGGATGAACGAGGGATATCCAATGCTTCAAGTGCAAAGGGATGGGCCATGTGCAATGTGATTGCTTAAATCAGAGAGTTCTCATTGCTACAGATGATGGTGAGTACACTAGTGCTAGTGATGTTGATGATGAATTAGCACATGGCACTAACAATGCAGGTGATGAAGACGAGAGCAATAAGGATGTGGAGCACATAGGTGCGGAAGATACAAGCAAGTACTTGAGCATTGTAGCACAATGGGTGCTAAGTGCTCAAATGGAGAAGGCGGAGCAAAATCAGCGCCACAATTTATTCCAATCAAGGTTCGTGGTTCACAATAGAGCATACCGCGTGGTCATTGATAGTGGAAGTTGTAGCAACCTTGCTAGTTCAGATTTGGTTGACAAGCTAAGTTTGCCTACACAACCACATCCACAGCCTTACTAAATCCAATGGTTCAACTCTTGTGGTAAGTTGAAGGTAAGTAAAGTTGTGAGAGTGCAATTTTCTGTTGGAAATTACCATGATAGTGCAAATTTTGATGTCATGCCTATGCAAGCATGTTCTTTGCTTTTGGGTAGACCTTGGGAATATGATAGAGATATGCTGCACCGTGGTAGAACTAACACGTATACTTTCACACATAATGGCAAAAATATTGAGTTGCTACCAATGACCCCTGCTGAAATTTTGAAGGACGATATAGCGCACGCTGAAAATAAATATAAGTCTGAAAATCAGCAAGTAGCTAAAAATGTTTTTCCACCTAAAAAGGAGAAACAAGAACCACATGCTAGGAAAGACACACTTAAGTTGAAAGGAGCTTCCATGTTAGCTACTAAATCTGAGAACGCTAGGCTTGCTAGATTGGGGCGCTAGGATCGATCCTCCCTCAACCGAACGATTCTAGTAGCGCCCCAATCGATTCTCCCAATCTTTAAGCTCCTAGCTGCAGCACTCGGCTTGCTAGCTCTCTTCTTGCTTGGATCTTTGATAGGTTTTTTTCCCAGCTCTCTTGGAGCTGGGCTGGGCAGCAGAAGGACTCAACGGCCTCTTCTTCGACTAGATGGCCGATAAAGTTTGGGAGTCATCGTCAAACTCCTCGCATTCCTACAAGAGATTCAAACAACATACATCATACATTGCAGAGTAATCCAGGATGCACATCAACAAGCATTCATCACAGAATGACAACAATTCAGCAACCAGCATTTCAATATTACCTTTGGACGAGGCATTTTTTGGCTATAAGCCACGGTGGCGTGCTCTACATCTTCAATTTCAACCACTCCGTTGGTGAAATAACTGAGTAAAATATCAATCACCTTGTGCTTATCAGTCAGATCTGGGTATTCTCGGCTAAGATCATTTTTCCCTGGTAATCCCAGCCGAAGTGGCTTCTTAGCTTCAATGGCCTAATACACCGGGTCAAGAAACGCCTGGCCACCCAAGGACCAGTCAATCCAGAGCTTTTCAACTTATCAATCTTATCAATCAATATATATACTTGTCCCATCTCTTCAAAGCTTGGCACAAAGGACCAGCTAGACGCAACCTCCGGGGGCAAACCAGTAAACGGGGGCAGAGAATGTTCAAGATCAGAGCAATAGAACCACTCCTTATGCCAGCCCTTAAGGGAAGTTTTCAGTGGAACATGAAGATATATCTTTTTCATTTTGTTTCTAAGTTGAAGACCTGCTCCCCCTATCACCTGACCTTGTTTTTGGAATGGGCTGAGGTTTGATGTGGAACAGATATCTAAACAGATTGAAATGGAGCTCCACACCCAGAAAGCATTCACATAGAGTTGCAAAGATTGAGATTTGCAAGATGGAGTTGGGATTTAGATTCACCAACTCCAGCCCATAGAAGGAAAGAAGTTGGTGCAAAAAATCCGAACAAGGAAGAGACAGACCCCGGTCAAAGAAAGAGGCAAAAACTACAGTCTTACTAGATTGGGGCGCTAGGATCGATTCTCCCTCAACCGAACGCCAATGGATGACTTCGCGGCTCTACAATCTCAGCAACTTCTCCAAGTACTTCAACTTGGTCAAGCTGCAATTTGAAGTCGACCAAGTCTCATCAGACACCTCCGGGATTTCCGAAGCTCTCGGCATGGCTTGAGGTGAGGAGATTTGGGAGAAATACTATCAGGGGCTTGGAATGGATGTGGAGGAGCGGGATTGCCCGAGTTTTGAGAGGAAAGAGCTAGCAATGGCGAACCCTAGTGAAGCAATTGGTGGATTGGAGAAGATGAGGGAATCTTTTCTCTCTGTCCCTGCCTTTATAGAGCCTGTGCTGATAAGTGGGCTTGGGCCTACAAATTTGGTACCGGGCCACAAGATATGAGTTTCTACAGTAGCACGCTCAATTTGGGCCGCGCACTGTCTGTGTTAAAATCATAGTGCTGGTGCTACTCACAGAAATAGATTAAATAATCAGATATGCTTCATGCTAAGCCGACAGCCAGATGTATACATTCGAGTATCTGCATTATTTACCAGGTATTGAGGATATATCCTTATAAGGATCACCAGCTGATCTCATTAAAATTGTGGATGCAGGTATCTCTCAAGTACACCTGACCATATATTGGGTTAAAATCCATAAAGTGGTACTCGGCCTACATGCTTGGCCAATAATTGCCATGAGCAAAAATTCTTCCGGCTGACTTGAAGCTAAAGAGTCTAACTTCCGAGTGACATACTACTCGGGAAAGACTATAAAAAATCATTCCAGCTGACATGACGCTGAAGAGTCTAACTTCCGAGTGACATACTACTTGGGAAAGACTTAAAAATATTCCGTTGACATGATATCGAAGAGTCTCAATACAGTAGTGCACTACTCGGACAGACTACAAGGTTAAAGATTTTGACTTTATGTTTAATTGTTTCACAATGAAGCACAAGTTGAGCTACACCTAATAGGTGCGCCTATTCGGGGCACACTATTCACATTTCTACATGGAGCCCTTCATAGCCTCGCTGCCAGCTGACATGAAGCAGGACTCATGAGAAGAAGCACTCGGACAAAGAGTACTCAGGAGCAATGCACTCAGGAATACTTCACCGTGGAGTATGAGCACTCACATTAGCTGTGACTCAACTATGAAGTCTCAGGGGCTGCTGTGGAGGCCATGGGCCCCGAGTACCTCATGACAAGCATATGGGCCACTCAGATAGAGGATGGGCCTAGCCTTGTAATTAGATATATATAGGACTCGGCAGACTTAGCCTCGTACGATAGGGAAAATACAGTCCTAGTCGGGCATGTTATATCTCTAGAAGGAGATCCCTTGGTCGTAGTTCGGCTGGGACTCCTACTTTATAACCCTATCCCCTAGTATATAAGGGGAGGCCGGGCGCCCCTTGAGGGCAAGTTCATCAGAACCACCACCATACATCCTCAAAGGAAATACACCACAACTAGACATAGGGTATTACCTCACATCGAGGGCCTGAACTAGTATAAACCCCTTGTGTTCCTTTGTAGTCCACTGAGTTTCGATCCGACAAGTAGCCCTATATTCATATTGCCAGTGTAAAACATTGACACGGACTGAAGTTGTTGTGCTAAGAGAAGGAATGAAGACCTCGAGGAAACCTTCCGTAAACCCAACCTTTGCCCGAGGTGAACCCCGAAGAGTAGCTCGCTAGTCTTTAGGACGTGTGCTATTTGCTTGTGTGCAGGTGTATGGCTTGCATCGGTGGTGGGGATGTAACCATACTAGGTTGTTTGCTTAATCAAATTGAACAATAAGTGCTTACTCACATCAGATCAGTAGGAAACCTAGGTTAAGATCTCACTTATAGTGTTAACCCCTCTTTCCCTCCTTGCTCTCCAACCTTTGCAATAGATGGTCAATACCAAGCACAACATCAGTGGACCAGGATCTCAATACACCCATGGACCGACCTGGAGCAATCCGGTGGATATTCTGCCTCCACATCTTCTAAATCCAACCCTAGCCCAAATCTTCGTGAATCAGAACAAAATGGTGGCTATGGTGATGCAGCAAATGCAAGCTCAGATGCAAGCCCAGAATCAATGTCACACCCAACAGTTCTAGTGCAAGCACTCGTGACCCGAGTCAATGTAATCTGCTATGATTGTGGTGAACAAGGACACTATGCAAGGAAGTGCCCTTGGAGTGTGTATGCAATAACATCAGCTGAAGGAGACTTGCACCGTCCTAGGACACAGAGAGCACCAAGTCAGGTTGTCCACAAGAATCCAGGTATGACACAACTCGAATTTATGAAGAGGAAAACACAAATCCAGATCAATGGAGATCTCAATGATATGACCATCACTGCTATAGAATGGCCTCCGGAAGGAATGACAACTATACCAAAGCGTCTAAGAGGGAATTTCTGCCGTGCTGGACGCCCAATAAGCATGCGTCACGAACTCTTAGACAATGATGAATCAAAACAAGATTCCTCCGATGATGAAGATGAAGAGACCCTAAAAGGCTCTAGTGAAAGAGAGATGGCTCTTAGGGCATGTACTCACTGTAGAGAAGTTGGACACACAGTCAGCCTGTGTTTCACCCTCTACCCCTATTGTGATGATGGCCATCCACCAGGAGCATGTCCTACAAGAAAAGACCACGTATTTCTTGTGTGCAGCAACAGATCACGTACTCAAGGACAGCAAGGTGAGTTTGTTGCTCACCAAGATCCAAGAAGACAGACGAAAGACTATACAACATGCTGGTCAGAGTTTGATCGCCAATAGCAGCAACAGCAACAGTGCTACTCCCAAGCCCGTTCTACCATCTGCTAAGGTCAGCAAAGGCAGCAACGACAACATCAACGATGGTAAAAAGTCCACTCCTGCTCCAATTTCAGCTGTGACTTTGAACACCAAGAAGGGCGCACCTCATGCTCGTTGGGGCCTGGTCTACTGCAACTGCTTTGAGCTAGGACACTTTGGCAGGAATTGCCCAAACCCAAAGTGTCACCTCCATCAAGCCAGCACTAGCATAGCAGTCAACACCAATGTTTCTCAAGCTACACCAACTCCGGTACAGACTGGTCAGATCTAGGCAGACGACGCCATCAGGACAAGAAGCTCCAACTGTCGCACGACCAAGAAGCAACCGCCATGGCAGATTATCGTCAAAGGCGTCAACAACAGTCTTGGTATTCGACTTATATCAACTTTAAAGCCAAGCAATCGGTGCCAGTAGGGCTAGCAAGGTCAAGGAAACAACAACCTGCTCCAACTGCAAGGAAGTGGAACGTTCTTTCCTAGACAACTGCAACCAGCATCTCAGCTCTCAACATACAAGACTGATATCAGCATCAGCAATGCACCTCAGATTGCTTCAGCCCAAATGGCCAGCATTAATCCCAGGAGGATACCACCAAAAGGGTGAGGACGCTAACCTGCTACAACTGCAAAGGAGGTAGACGTCTCTCTAAGGACTACCCGCAACGGAAGCATTATCCCCATTGGCACCCCTGCTAGCTTGCAGCAGAGAAGTCAACTGTATCGTTATCACAAAAGCAGATGCAATAATAGCCAAGAAGCCTGCTAGTTGGGACCAACCATAGTCTACGAATGTTTAATGTTCAAATTCTTTTTCCCTGTACACAGATGTTTTATGTCAGTTATGTAATAAGAAAGGAAGATTGAATAAAGATTGAGTTGGCAGTTTTATTAATGATTCATCTCGATGATGCGAATGTTGATTGAGCAATGTACCATACAACAACACAAGAGACCTAGAGTTTCTTTCCTCACCAACCCCATGTAAGCTGAGCTCAAAAGCTTAGTTGCCAACCAAGAAAGGAGATGGCTAACGAATAAAATGGAGGGTGGTTAGGCAGTATCCACACGCAACAAAATGAATTCAACTACAGGAAAGTACAGTTGGATCAGCCCATGGACTTACCTGTAGCCATGTTGCAAGGGAAGACAGAAACACGAAGGTTTCACTGGGGAATCTGAACAGTGTCCATCCTATGGCTGATATGACTGGTAGCTCAAGAGAATAACTTCTGTGATGAAGCCTTTGGAAGTGGTAGCCGCACCCTAGAGGTGAGCGAGAAACAAAAGGTTGTACCCCTACCTTAAGGCAGCTGGTGCAACCCTTAACAAACCACTTTGGAGTTTCTCAGAAGATAACAGATGAACCAGATGAATCGTTCCATCACTACCCCATGAGTAAAAAGAATGCAGGCAACAGGCCAGAAATGACATAGACAAAAAGTGTGACTAAAGAAGGAACCCCTCTAAGTGGGCCTCCTCTACTCAAAGAATGTTAGTGAGCCTATTCAGCTTTAAAGGACAATAACCAGTGGTAGAAGCATGCATGGTTCCATAGGTCTCAGAATTTGTAGTAAATGAGCGAAGGCAACTGTAAGACTACGACCGGTTTGGTCAGAAGGATCAGTCAAGGATACAAGTTAATGGTTGTTCCGTTGGAATACTCTTTCAGCTACGCATGGTCCGTTAAGTGACATGTGCTTGTTTCAGAAGCGTCAACTAAGCAACCCAACTGGGTGGTTGAGTGTCAAGGTGACGCTAAAAGCTAAAAAGACGTATCAGGTGTGAGTCTATGACAGTGAAGCCAGACAGCAACAGGTACTTTAACGAGATGGACAAGAGTCACTATTTCACTGGAACCTTCCCAATAAACAACTGTTTAGTTTGAAGACCCCTCCTGAATGAAAGAGTATTGAAGCAGTGCTAGCTTTTCGAAGTCAATGTTGTACCAAAACTCAGAAAAGTGGAGATTATCCCAAAAAGTGGAAGGATAATCGTTCATAGTTGGAATAAACAGTTAATTATCCCAGGAAAGAGAATGTTGATGGCAGAACTTCATGCAGCCAAGAAGTGTTTTGTGCAAGGTTGCGCTATTAGACTACCCTTTCAATGCACATGGTCCGTCAAGTGGCATATGTCCCTCCTAGGGTCATTCTCTAAGCTCTCCGTTCTGCCGACTGATCGTCAAAGTCAAGTGAAAAGCTAAGAAGTTGCGTCAAGAGTGAACATGGAACAGGGGAAGTTCTACAAGGTTCGTTATGTTAAGGAGCTGGATGAAAGTTATCTCTCCTTGGAACTCTTCCCATTAACCGGGGGATCAGTCAAAAGCCTCCCTCATATGGAAGGACACAATCATCCCTTCGTTTGGATGGACCAAAGGAGTGTCAGGCTTTTGAATATAATATTCTACTGGAATTGAAAGAAGTTGACGTCATCCTAGAGGATGGAAGGTTAATTGGTCTAAATAAGAAAAGACGGTTAACCACCTCGAAAATGAACAACTCTAGATATGCAGCTTCGTGTATCAATAAGTGGTTTCTCTCGAAGATCGACAATGTCCTCAAGCCGAGGAAAACGGGGCAAGACACAGATACGGTAGACACTATGTTTTGAGGAAGCTGCACCAATTGCGAGCTTAAAAGAGAGCAACCTCAGGTCAACCAAAGACACAAGCATTAAAAGTTCGGTCCAAGGAAACGTCATCCTGAAATACGTTCTGTCTAGCTCAGAGTACAGATCGAGCTAAGTCATAGCTGGGCAGTGTCTCAAGTCAATACATGTTTTGGGCAAATTATGCAAGGCAGAGATTGATGCCACCAATCTAGTTATGGAAGTCTAAAGAATCAATCAGCAGATAGAGGATCAGCAGGAGTGGGCAGACTGACCAAACACCACCCATACCCATCTTTCTTTCTAGCCGTTCGGAATCTCGGGACGAGATTCTTTGTAAGGGGGGTAGATTTGTCCCGCCCTGATTTTCCTCGGGGAATTAAAAATCACAAAACAATTGGTTTTTAGAATTTACAATAAAATTCAATGCATTTAACAAGTGAAAATAAACTTCCCTTTAATAATTTACGCATGGAGGAATTTTTCCTCATTTCTCCATGTCCTAATCTACTCTCTGAATTTTCCTTGGAATTTTAAGAGCTCAAAAACTAATTTTAATAAAACAAATATAATTTAGTGAATATTTAATTGGTGAAACAATTAAACCCCCCCTTTGTGTTGGGCCGTTTTGGGCCATCCATCTCCTTCCTCTCTCTCCTTGGCCCCAGCTCGCATCTCCCTCCCCCTCTATCCCACCGGCCTGCTTTCCCATGGGTGAGGCCCGGCACTTTTCCCTCCTTTGGGGCAGCCCATGGCAGCCCAGCTAGCTGGCCGCTCCCCTCTTTCCTCCCTAGCCCACAGGCCATCGACCTGCCTCCCCTCTCCTCCCGCTCTGCGGCCCGGTCGCCAGCCCGGCTCGGTTGCGCCCTCCTCTCACCCACAGGTGGGGCTCGGGCCCACCTGTCAGGCCCTTCTTCAATCTCTAGCCAAGAAGCCCAGAGGAAAACCACCTCGCCCCGCCGTTCGATCCTGCAACCCCACGTGCCTCTGCCCTCGCCCTCGTGAGTCACCAGAGGAGACACGCTCGCCGCCCACTTTCCCCACAGAATCTAGCATGCATCCGAGCTCCACGACCCCGGTGGACCGGTGTCCCTCCTCCCGCCGAATCCACCTCGCTCAGGCACGATCTCACCCTACTGAGCTCATAAAAAACATCCCCGGTGCCCCCTCTCTCTTTCTCCTGCGCTTCCCAAGCTCTCTAACCCTCTCTTCCCTACTCGAATCCTCACACCGCCAACCGCTTCGCCACATTGAGGTGGTCCTCAGCCGCTCTCTCCTTGCTGCCGGAACCTATCGGAGGCCATTCCTTGCTGTCATCCCGAGCCCTGCCGCCGCCAATCCACCTTGCCACCGAGCTTCCCCGTTGTTTTCCATGCTCTCCGACACCTCTGCCCGCTCAGTGAGGACCCCCGCCGTCCCGCTTTCCTCTCCGCCACTCTCCGAGCGTGCTGCCGCGCCGGATGGTTGCTGCCGGTGATTGTCGATGTTTTACACCGACAATATGATTATGGGGCTACTCGGCAAGGGGAAATCCGATGGATTGCAAAGGAACACAAGGCGGTTTTATACTGGTTCAGGCCCTCGATAAGAGATAATACCCTACGTCCAGTTGTGGTGGTATTCCTTTGAGGATATATGTCGATCAATGATCTTCTGCCCTCATGGGGCGCCCTACCTCCCCTTATATACTAGGGGATAGGGGTACAAGATAGGAATCCCAACCAGATACGGCCAAGGGATTTCCTTCTTAGAGATATACCATACCTGGCTAAGACTGTATATTCCTTTTTATACAAGGCAAAATCTACCGGGTGCTACTATATCTCTAACTACAAGACTTGGCCCATCCTCTATCCGAGTGGCCCATATGCTTATGATGAGGTACCTGGGGCCCATGGCCTCCACAGTAGCCCCTGAGACCTTCATAGTTGAGTCACAGCTGATGCCGAGTGCTCATCCTCCACAGTGAAGATTGCCCAAGTGCATTGCTTCCCTAGTACTCTTTGTCCAAGTATGTCTTCTTCCTGAGTCCTGCTTCATGTCAGCTGGCAGCGAGGCTATGAAGGGCTTCATGTAAATGTATGAATAGTGTGCACCGAATAGGCACACCTATTAGGTGTAGCCCCCGACTTTGTGCTTAATTGTGAAGACAATCAAACATAAAGTCAAAGGTCTTTAACCTGGAAGTCTTTCCCGAATAGTATACTACTGGTATATGAGACTCTTCGGTATCATGTCAATCAGAATATGATTTATAATCTTTCCAAGTAGCATGCCACTCGTATAGAGGACTCTTCAGCTTCATGTCAGCCAGAAAGGGGGTTTATAGTCTTTCCCGAGCGGCGTCCCACTCGGAAGTTAGACTCGTCAGCATCATGTCAGCTGGAAAAGATATTTATAGTCTCTCCCGAGTAATGCACTACTCAAAAGTTAGACTCTTCAGCGTCATGTCAGCTGGAATAATGTTGCTCATGGCAACTGTTGGCCAAGCATGTAGGCCGAGTACAACTTTTATGAAAATAAATCCATTACGTGGTCAGGTGTACTCGAGAAAGATACTTGCATCCCCAATTTTAATGAAGACCAGCTTGTGATCCTTATAAGGATATATCCTCGAGACCTGGTGGATAAAACAGATACCCAAACGTATATGTTTAGCAATTAGGCCTTCATGAAGCATACCTGTTTACCTCATCGGTTCCTGTTGGTAGCACCAGCACTGCGATTTTAACACAGCCCACGAGCGGCCCATTATGAGCGTGCTACTGTAGAAACTCATATCTTGGTGGCCCAGTACTGACTATGTAAACCCAAGCCCATTAGTCGGAATCGGCTCTATAAAGGCTGAGAGAGAGAGAAAAGATTCCTTCATCTTCCCCAAAGCAACCAATCTTTCATCTTCCGCCTCCACGCCAAAATTTCGCCTCCCGCTTTGCTAGGGTTCACTACTGCTTGCTGTTCCCCACTAGAACTTGGGCGATTCCGATCCTTCTCATCAATTCCAAGCCCCTAATCGCATTTCCCCCAAATTTCTCCCCCCCCAACCATGCCGAGGGCCTTGAACCTTGCGGGTGCGTCGGAGAATGCCTGGCCGACTTCGGATTGCGGCTCGGTGAAGCTGAAGCTCCTGGAGAGTCAATTGAATCTACAAGGCTAGGGCGTTATCCGCTAGCGTCCGGCCAAGGGTGAGTCAGTTCCAAACCCCCAATCCGGCAAAACTGTCATCTTTGCCTCTTTTTTCGATCGGGGTTTGTCTCTTCCCTCTTCCGCGTTCATCCGCCGTCTCCTTGGCTTCTACGGGTTGGAGTTGGTGAATCTAAATCCCAACTCAATCCTTCAAATCTCCATATTTGTGACTCTTTGCGAGTTCTTCTTGGGTGTGGAACCCCACTTCAACTTCTTCAGACATTTGTTCCATGTTAAGCCCCAGCACTCCAAGAATAATGTTCAGGTGATTCGGGGGGCTGGTCTTCAGTTGAGGGGCAAGAGGAAGAAAACATATATTGATCTTCCCTTGAAATCCTCCTTGAAAGGTTGGCATAAGGAGTGGTTCTACTATTCTAATCTGGAACCCTCCCTGCCTCCATTCACCGGCTCGCCACCAGTGGTCTCATCCAATTGGTCTTCAGATCCAACCTTCAAAGAGATGGGCCAAGTGCATCAGTTGCTGGAGAAACTGGTGAAATTCAAGCGAGCCGGCTTAACCGGGCCCTGGGTGGCCAGGCATTTTCTGAACCGACGCGTGCAGCCGCTGAAGCTGAGGAGCGCATTCGGCTAGGATTACCAAGGGAAACATGACCCTGACCAAGAAAGCCACAAGTCGGCTGACCAGCAGAAGGTGACTGAAACCTTGTTCGGTTATTTCTCCAGTGGGGTGATCGAGACCGAGGACGCAAAATGCACCATCGCAGCTTATAACCACAATCAGCCCCGTCCTGAGGTAACCTTCGTCCTTCTCCTGTGATGAATGCCTGTGAACATGTGTCTGTAATTGCCTAGCATTGTTTGATGTATGTTGTTGAACTATCTGTAGTGGTGCGAGGAGTTTGATGACGACTCCCGCCCGTTGTTGGCCACCAAGTCGAAGAAGAGGCCGAGAAGCCCTTCCACTGCCCAACCTGACTCCAAGAGAGCGGGGAAAAGGCCTGTTATAGACCAGGGCAAGAAGGTTGTGACGCCGAGTGCCGCGGCCGGGAGTTTGAGAATAAAGGACACCACCGTCGCAGCACCCAGGGTGTCAAGCCCCAGACCGGGGCCAGTACGGCCAAGCTCAATCTCGTCGAGCCCGGCAAGAATGCTGCCGAGTATGCGGTCAGAGCAAGCGCCGCCAAGTACCCGAGTGCCCGAGCCAGCCGCACCGCGAACGGGGCCGACTCAGGCGACAACGCCGCCACCAATTGCCACGCCGACTGGATCGACAGCCGGCCACAGTGCACCGCCAGGGCCTGGATCACCCGGAGGGAAGCTTAAATTCTCAAAGAGGTAAGTTGCTCCGGATCTTCTGAAAATCTTGTCTGGCGTAGTGGAGCTGTGTTGACGTCTGACTTGTTATGCAGGAAGCGAGCTGATATCGATCTCAAGGACGCCACTCCGGCCACTCCTGTTGTAGAACTAGCCCCAGCCGAGCCAACGCCAGCGAGCGCACCTACTGAGCCGGCGACAATCACTGTTGTAGGAATTGGGACGGTCCCAACTGCAGGGCCGCCATCGCCGGCCGACCAAGGTGTAGTCGTCGAAGCTGCTACTCCAGCCCCTATGCCAAGCCGTGACGCCCCAGAGCTGGCCCCCGACGCCCCAGAATCAGCCCCTAACGCCTCAGAATCAGCCCTCGAGGCCCCCGAGGCCACTGAGGTGGGGGCCAGGACCCCGTCTCCGTCTTGGTCATTGTCGTCGTCGTCGTCCTCAGTGCCATCGACAGAGAGAGTGGACCTCCCCAGGCTCAAAGCTCCTCCCCGGAAGTTCCCAAGATCCTTCCGTTGGACGGACTCCAGCGGGGAGGCGAAGAAACACAAGCTTGATGAAGCGGCGGCGCGGAAGGAGCGCAAAGATTTCCTTCGCACCGTGATTGCCGCGTCCGAGGGGGCCCGAGTAAGGCCTTCACTGCGACGGGTTTCTGTTTGTCTTCGTTATTTGGATGCCTTGATAGTTACTCCTGCTTTACTTTGTTTTTGCTCTGAGTAGAAGATTGTCGATCGGTCAGAGCAGATGAGTGAGATTCTGACTCAGCTAGCTCCCGGGCTCTAGGAACTACAATAGCTCCGGGACTTAAAGGCCGAAGTGGAGCAGCGCAGCCAAGAGAAGGAGACTTGGCTGAGGGAAGCTGTCGCTACGCTCAGAACTGAAAATTGGGACCAAGCCAAGAGGATTAGAGGTACATCCCCTGAATACATCCTCCTGACTGAGCCCTTAGTATTTTGCTCCGGCTAGGTCATTCTCCGACTGCCCAGTTGTGCCATGACTGCAATCTGGGGTATTTGACCACTCTGACGTGCAGCCCTCGAAGCCGAGCTGAAGGCCCGAACAGAAGGAGAATCCAGGCTGGAGGAGGCCGAAAAAGCCAAGGCCGACCTTGAGAAAGACAACGCCGACCTGGCAAAGGCCAATGCCGAGCTCGAGCAAGAGAGGGCCGGTTTGAAGAAGGCCAACACTGAGCTTGAGAAGGAAAGAGTCGAACTAGAAAAAACCATCACCAAGTGGGAGGCTGATTACAAAAGTAAGTCTCCGTCCTGACTGTGATCTTAGCCAATTCTTTAGTTACTCCGTCTGCGGTTTTGCCTGATAAGTTTACTTGGTCATGAACTGGGTAGCTACTAGAGCCAATGCCCAAATCTAGTTTCAGGCCTTCGCGGAGGAGATAAGAGTTGTCAAGGAGTCACAGGAGACCCTCAGCGAGTCTGTGAAAGGGCTCCTTGACATAATGGATCCTCGCGACGAGGGAACCAACTCCAGCACCATCTTTCAAGTTAAGGGATGCACCGAGTGCCCTAAAAAGGTACTCGGATGAGCATGTTGTTGCCGGCGTGGCCCATACCCTGCAATGACCAAATCCATCTACCCAAGGGCAGATATCGAAGCTTGACCTGAGGAGATGACGCCTGAAGAGGCGCTGAAGCTGATAGCCAAGGCGAGGCCGATTGCAGCGACAATTGCCCAAGACCTGAGTCTGTGAGAGCAACGTATCATGTAGTTGGCTATGTACAAACTTTTGTAAAAAACTTGTGCAAATATATGTGCAATGCCGCCAAACCCTGAATCGTTACTCAGTTATCATTAGCTTTACCTGACTGTGTAGTCTACGCCGAGTTAGTCTATAGGAACTTAATAAAATCATTCGCCGCAGAGAGCTATACTCGGGCAGACATAGGAAAGTCATGGTATAACTTCATAACTTAAGTAAGATGGGCTCGTATATTATTGACAAGGCACATATAATCCATGCAGCCCCCGACTCACTACCCGGTTGAAACAAGCGGCGTAGTGAGTCAGAGAAAAACTGTACACATGAAAATTGTAAAACTCGCGTATAGAAAGGACGTACCTGTTCTATATTCCATGAGTTGCTAATGAGGGCACCGTCTTCTGTCTTCAGTCGGTAGGCGCCTAGCCAAGTGACCTCGGCTATAATGAACAGCCCTTCCCATATTGGGCATAGTTTGTGCCTATCCTTGGTGGTTTGTATTTTTCTCAGGACGAGATCCCTGACCAAAAAGGCGCGGCCATGGACATTGCGATTGTGATAGTGACGCAGGCTCTGAAGGTACCGTGCCGACTGGATTGTTGCGATGTCCCTTGCTTCTTCCAACTGATCTAGCTCGACCAATCGGGTATTGTTTGAGATGTATTCTGAGTAAGCCCGAACTCGTGGAGAGCCGAACTCTAACTTGGTTGGTAGCACAGCCTCTGCACCGTAGACCAGAAAGAAAGGGGACTGTCCTGTTGCCCGACTAACCGTGGTTCTGAGAGACCAGAGAACGGATGGGAGTTCTTGTACCCACCGGCCCGCGTATGGTTGTAGTCCGTCAAATATCCTGGTCTTGATACCTAGTAAGACCATACCATTGGCTCATTCAACCTGCCCGTTTGTAACGCCCTGAAAATTGTCTTAATTAAAAATTATCATGGGTAAATGGAAATACAAGAATAAACTAGAAAATTTTTGTTTGAGAAAAGAGTTTGAATAAAATTATGAAATTTCCAATATTAAAAATCCCGAGTTTAAATTTTAAAATAAATACTTGGATGCTTTTATATTCCAGGGGTTTTGTCGGAGTATTTTAAGCATTTGAGTATTTACAATAATAAATCCTTCGTGTTTCGTGGTGGTATTTACTTCTGGTAAATTCCTCGTGATTTAATAAACTCTCTGAAATTTTCTCGGATTTTTCGGAGCTACAGAATTAATTTTAATGCTATAAAGATCACTAAAGTAATTAAATAAATATAAATAAATTCCTTTTCCTTTTCCCTGTTTGGGTCGTTTCTGATTCAGTCCTTTGAAGTCTCCCCGTTCATCGTGAACTCTGACTCCCTTTTCTGCTAGGGTTTTGTGTCGTTCCCAGATCCCTAAAGTCACCTCAAAAATCTAAATTCGGAGTTACCAGATTTATTCATCTTTGAAAACTCTAGAACTCTTTTGGACTCCCAATTCGAGATCCTTTGTATTCAAAACATCTATATTCCCCTTTGAGATAAATTCCTAATTCCTTTGCTTGGGTCGTTCTCTATAAAATCCCTTTGTACCTTTCTCGGGTTGTCGTTCCCGAATCTTTGATTCTCCAAAAGGTCCGACTCCAGGCAAAATCCCCTAAGTTTCAAATCCGACAAACTCGGATTTATTCATTTCCCTTTTATCGAATATTCATCTCTTTCCCCCTTTGATTTTATCAAATAAAATCCAAATCCTCAAAATTCCGTATATTTCTACAAATCTTCAATTCAGAAATATATCTCGAATTTATAAATTCCAATATTCCAAATTTGGAATTTTATCAGAAGACCCCTCTCCTTTCTCCTTTTTCCCCTTTCCTCTTTTCTTCCTTCTTCTGTCCTTCTTCCTGGTCGAGCTCCCGGCCCAGGCCGCCACGCCGCACCCCGAGCTCCCCTGGCCGAGCTCCTCGGCCCAGACCCCGGCGCCTGCCTCCCTCTCGGCCCAGGCCGCCCCAGCCCCGGCCCGCTGCACGCGCCGCCACCGCCGCCCGGCCCAGCACCGCCTCTGCGCTTCCTTCCTGCAACCGCCGCCGCCGAATCCGCCGGCCACCGCCGAACCCGCTGCCGCCCCTATATAGCCGCCGCCTGCCCCCTGTGCCCTAGCCGGCTCTGCTCCTCTCCACGCCGCCAGGCCGCCGCCGCCACCCTGTCGTGCCGCTCTCTCCCGTGCGCCGCTGGTTCAGAAGCCGCGCCGGCGTCCTGCGCTGCTCCCAGCCGTCGTCGCCCTGCCTCTGCTGCCTCCGCCGGAGCTGCTGCCTCTTCCGCTCCTAGCGCCGTCGCCTGCGGAGCCGCCCCTGTTTCTCATCTGCCACCGTCGCTGTCTCCTCCGACGCCGGCCGTCGCTGGGAGGCCCCCAAGCCGTCGTCGCCGTCGTCTCTTCACGGTGAGCATCCTCGTAGCCGTCTCCCTCCTCCTCTGCCTGTTGTCTCCGTCGTCGTCGTCTTCGATCCCCACCGCTGGTGAACTCCAGACCTCCCGTCGCCGTCTTTGTCTCTGCCGCCCGCCGGCTACCTAGGACGCCGCCTCCTCCCCCCGCCGGTGAGCATTCGGACTGAAGCCGCCCTTCTTTGGTTCATCGCTGCCATCGCTCTTTTCCAATTGGCATCGTCGCCCATCCTCCTCTGCCTCCTGTTCGTCGTCGCCGTTGCCAGGTAGTAGTCGTCGTCGTCTCTCGCCTGTGCGCCGTTCTCTCCAGAGCCGACGTCGCTGCCTCTGTCGCCCTCTGTCTTCCCCCATCTGCCGCCGTCGCTTGGAGTCCACCGCCTCGCCGTCTGCCTCGCACCGTTTTCGCTCCCCGCCCGGCATCGTCGCCGCTGTTTACAGCGACGCCCGTCGCGTCCTCATATGCTTGCTGTGCGCCGCCGGTTCGTTGGTCACCGAGCCAGCGGCAAGGCCATCTCGCCGCACCCACCTTTGCTTCGTCGTCGCCAGCATCTAAGCCTCTTCTCCGGCCGTGTTGCCCCAACGGCGCCTCCCCTCGTCGCCTCTGCCTCCTGCTCCTCGTCGTTTTTCGCCAAGCACCGCTACGTCCCCCGCTGTCCTCGTGCCGGCTGTCGCCCGCTCCCTCCTGGCCGTCCGCCGTCGCGTCGCCCGGGTCGCTGCTCCGTCGCCGGTCCGCCGCACCACCTTCAGGCCGTCTTTTCCGCCACCCGGTGTCATCGCCTGCCGTCGCCATTCCTGCTGTTGCCTGCAGTGCCACCATCGCTACGCCACCTCATCCCATCCCTGCTCTACTCTCCATCTGCCGTCATCCCGGCCGACGAGCTGTCATCACCGTCTTTGTGATTCAGTGCCGCCGGTGAACCCAAAGTCTGTCGCCATCGTCGTGTCCCTCCGGCTCGTCTTGGCCACGCCGTCCCCGGTCCGTCTCTCTTGTTGCCTCTGTATGCCACGGACATCGTCGGATATCCTCAGCAGTATTCTTCTTTGTGACCTCTGGGCCCGGTGTTTCTCCCAGTGCATGACTAGGGGACCCGAGGCATAGTGCCCCAATAAATCTCAATCGTCCGATAATCCGAAGTCGATCCAAGCCACCTTGGCCGTATAACCCTTTTAATCGGTCAAAGCCATGTCAGACCTAGCCACCTCAGCTGCCACTTCGGTTGCCACCTCATCCCCTTCGGCCACATGTTATCCACCTCAACATTCCATTCGCCCCTCCTATTTCTAAATCCATGAACCAAGTCCACCATACGTCTGGTCACTGATCATGGACCCCATATCTTAGCATTTATCCAAAATAATTATTTTAATCCGAAAATTCAGAGAATATTCTTGAGAATATTCTTTTCCAATTCTTTTCGGATTCATTCTGGATTCAATCTTCCAAAAGCCATATCTTTTCCATTTGAAGTCCGAATCGACCCATTATTCTTCCTAAATTATCTAAAATCATAATTCACTTGTTTATGTATTTTATGTATTGTTTATTTGGAGTTTCTTAGGATTTATTATCGTTTTACGTGTAGTTGCGTACTATCGTCGATTCGAAAGACTGCAGAGTCTGCGGAAGAGTTCGGAAGATTAATTGAAGACGTTTTGCGATTGCAAGGCAAGTCACACGACAATCTCCTTGAGCATGTTGATCCCATTTGTGAAAGTATTTTATTTTAAAGTTATTGCATGAAATGCTTTTGAATGTCATTATATGGGTATTTATTTACTATCCTATGATCCTTGACTATTATGGCCATGTCGATATTGATTCCTCCACCTTGATACCCCGGGTAATAATATTGACTAGCTAGATGTTTAATTCTTTATCTGGCTAGATTATTTAGGATTTTGCTTAGCCATGCCTAGAAACTATAGTGTCATTTTATGTGGGTAATTAATGACTCATTTATGACTAATTGTGGATTAATGGCTATATTTTCACGACAGTGAGTCGTGGTTGATTAATTAACTATGTCAACTAAAACTTGATTGATGGTGGGTTGTGAGCACCAGGTTGGAATGTTGCTAGCGGTGCTCATGACAGTTAAGGACCGATTCGCGGACTACTTGTTGCGAAGCAATACTCGTGCTAACCACAAGCCAGCATGGGTAATGGTAGGATCCAATGTGTAGTACGTTCAACCGGGGTCCACCATGGTGTGTTGTGGCTGTGTCAATAAGACCACCATGGCTGCGTCAATAAGTCCATGTTTTGGGCGTTGGATCGTCTCCCAGCCGAGGTATCTGATCAATCCTACCGGAGACTGGTGGTCCAGCGGGTGGCTCCCTTGTTGTGCGGGTTACATAGAGGATCTTATCACAATTCCTTTCCGAGGTACCGTGGTGGTATTAAGGCGCACAGTGATGTGCTGTGGAGTTGTGTCTTGTGGGTAAATTGGTACATCACTGGCCAGAGTAAAACTGTTCGAATAGCCGTGCTCGCGGTTAATGAGCGGCCTAGCAATGTTTCTGTGATTAGTCCCACACTACTCATTAATGGAAATAAATAATGGAATATGGATAGCTCCTGTTTGGAGAAGTTTTGGTTTGGGCCTGAACTGCGTTGGAGCGCTGTTCAGTGGTTGATTCAATATTGATATTAATTAAACTATAATGTTTTTAATGATTTCGAATGCAAATGTTTTAAATGTTGTTTTATGCAAATAAGCCATATGATGCCTTTCCTTTGGTATCCTGTTGCATTACATTGCATTCCCTAGTGTGGCTTGTTGAGTACGGTGGGTGGTACTCAGTCTTGCATTATTGCAAATCTTTAGAGTGAAGCTTTGCGTGGAGGAGAAGATGGTGTTTGGCTTATACCCCAGTTGAGCTGCCTGTGGCTTGGTGCTGAAGCTACGCTAGTTGCCGTTCCGCTGCTGTTTTCTCCTGTGTGAGGACTAAGTGCCTCTGTTGTAAGTATTTATCGTTATTTCGTTTTGGTTATGTTTATCAAATTGTCAATTTGTGTACCTCGGCTGATTCCTGGACGAGGATTTATTGCACAAATTAGCTTTGGAAATTCTGGTGAATTTCCGGGCGTGACAAGTTGGTATCAGAGCCAATCTTGACTGTAGGATAAGCCAAACGGTCAGACCTTAAGGGCATCTTTTCCGAAAACCTAGTTGCAAAAAATTCTCCTCTTATCTACGAAATTCTTTGCAAAGCTTTCATCTATCCCCCTCTCTCTTTTAACTGTTCTAGTTGTTAAACCTGGTGGCTACAACAAGGAAGATGCTAGAAGTTGCTGATTGTGTCAATCTGTTGAAGTCGTCTCAAGCATCAAGCAAGCATCAAGGAAGATCCTCGTGTCCAAGTCGTCATGCCGTCTACGTGGAACGAAGATTTTGTGCAAGGAACCAATCCTAAACCCAGACCTCCCTTGTGACCTTTGAAGAGTAGTGATGCTAGTTTAGTCGCGTGTGTTAGCTTGCTTGCTAGTGTGCTGGTGCTTGCTCCTTTTGTGCTTGTGTGTTTGGGTAGCGTATAGCGTGTGTCAAGTGGTGATATGGCTATACTAGTCTGGCAGTGTAATAAACAATAACTCTATATTCATTACAGTTCAGTAATAATTGAAATATTTAGTAAAGAAGATGCCCCTCTTTCTCCCTCTTTGCTCTATACCTTCTCTCCCTGTTGATTCCTCCACCACAGATGGACAGTTTTATACATGTGATAAGAAGAAAGAGATTATATTGGATTCAGTCTTGCTTAGTAATGACCACAATCATGACCTAGGTTCAGCTAAAGATATGCAAACTTCAGTGTTGAGGCAAAATTGTAAACGGAATCTACCTAAAGATCATGAAGGCTACTTTCTAGTAAAGCTAGTGTTGGGCATATGCCTGCAAAAGGAAGCTAAGAAGCCTTAGGAAGACACAAGTAATGGATAGCTAGATCGGCTCATCTTTGAAGATTACGACCGGACCTCAGAAGACAAAGCAGTCTGTTAGGAAGATGAATAGAAAAGGATGAAGAATAGAAAGAGACAAGTCAAGCCAGGATTGAAGGATCATCCCCGCCGTTCTAATTTTCTCAGAAGAATAACCTTACCAGTTACAAATGAGACCAGAAAAACAATGTTTGGATGGATAATTTTTCAAGATTTCATCCAAAGCCAAAGTGCCAGTCATCGCAGTGAAGCATCAACGATGCCATGGTCACAACAGTCAGTCTAGTAAAAGAAAGACGAGTCGATAGCATCAGAAGTTGGAAGAAGAGAAGACATGCCTAACTCACGATGGAGTTAGTGAAAGCCAGTTTATGACAATGAAGTTAGTGAAAGCCAGTTTATGATTGAGAGAAGTAAGCCTGACCAAGTTATTATCTTCAGGAGTACTAGCAGCTGTTGCCACGATTCTAAGCCTATCTACGTGGAAAGGTAGCACCTAAGACAGAAGCGTCAAGGATAGAAGTCAAAGACGGAAGGAACCAGATACCAAAGCGGTTGGTATAGCTATTAGACAGGATCCCTACAACAACCCTGGAAGTTATAGCTGAATATTTTCATCACTATTATGAGAATCCTAAGGAAAATTAGCAGGAAGATAGGAAGAAAGGTGATTGATAAAGGAGACTAGACGAAGTAAAATCACTAGATGAAGAGAAGTGTTTCATCAGGAAGGACCAGTTGCCAAGAACACCTCAGCACCGTCCGTAAATCCATGTCCAGTCTGCAGGATCAGTATGTTATCGACAAGCAAGTATTTAAGCAACACCAGTGACAAAAGGAAAGTTGAATCAAACTGGATCTGTCACTAAAAAGGGACCAGATATAATTGGAAGTCAATTGAGCAACAGAAGTTAGGATCGCCAGAAGGATGATCTGCCAACTTGAGAATCGAGAAGTGGTCACCTGAAGAAAGTGCTTGAAGGAAAGAATTGAAGACCAACAAACCCTTTTCTTTCTAGCCGCCCCAAATCTCGGGATGAGATTTCTGTAAGGGGGGTGGATTTGTAACGCCCTGAAAATTGTCTTAATTAAAAATTATCATGGGTAAATGGAAATACAAGAATACACTAGAAAATTTTTGTTTGAGAAAAGAGTTTGAATAAAATTCTGAAATTTCCAATATTAAAAATCCCGAGTTTAAATTTTAAAATAAATACTTGGATGCTTTTATATTCCAGGGGTTTTGTCGGAGTATTTTAAGCATTTGAGTATTTACAATAATAAATCCTTCGTGTTTCGTGGTGGTATTTACTTCTGGTAAATTCCTCGTGATTTAATAAACTCTCTGAAATTTTCTTGAATTTTTTGGAGCTACAGAATTAATTTTAATGCTATAAAGATCACTAAAGTAATTAAATAAATATAAATAAATTCCTTTTCCTTTTCCCTGTTTGGGTCGTTTCTGATTCAGTCCTTTGAAGTCTCCCCGTTCATCGTGAACTCTGACTCCCTTTTCTGCTAGGGTTTTGTGTCGTTCCCAGATCCCTAAAGTCACCTCAAAAATCTAAATTCGGAGTTACCAGATTTATTCATCTTTGAAAACTCTAGAACTCTTTTGGACTCCCAATTCGAGATCCTTTGTATTCAAAACATCTATATTCCCCTTTGAGATAAATTCCCAATTCCTTTGCTTGGGTCGTTCTCTATAAAATCCCTTTGTACCTTTCTCGGGTTGTCGTTCCCGAATCTTTGATTCTCCAAAAGGTCCGACTCCAGGCAAAATCCCCTAAGTTTCAAATCCGACAAACTCGGATTTATTCATTTCCCTTTTATCGAATATTCATCTCTTTCCCCCTTTGATTTTATCGAATAAAATCCAAATCCTCAAAATTCCGTATATTTCTACAAATCTTCAATTCAGAAATATATCTCGAATTTATAAATTCCAATTTTCCAAATTTGGAATTTTATCAGAAGACCCCTCTCCTTTCTCCTTTTTCCCCTTTCCTCTTTTCTTCCTTCTTCTGTCCTTCTTCCTGGTCGAGCTCCCGGCCGAGGCCGCCACGCCGCACCCCGAGCTCCCCTGGCCGAGCTCCTCGGCCCAGACCCCGGCGCCTGCCTCCCTCTCGGCCCAGGCCACCCCAGCCCCGGCCCACTGCACGCGCCGCCACCGCCGCCCGGCCCAGCGCCGCCTCTGCGCTTCCTTCCCGCAACCGCCGCCGCCGAATCCGCTGGCCACCGCCGAACCCGCTGCCGCCCCTATATAGCCGCCGCCTGCCCCTTGTGCCCTAGCCGGCTCTGCTCCTCTCCACGCCGCCAGGCCGCCGCCGCCACCCTGTCGTGCCGCTCTCTCCTGTGCGCCGCTGGTTCAGAAGCCGCGCCCGCGTCCTGCGCTGCTCCCAGCCGTCGCTGCCCTGCCTCTGCTGCCTCCGCTGGAGCCGCTGCCTCTTCCGCTCCTAGTGCCGTCGCCTGCGGAGCCGCCCCTGTTTCTCATCTGCCACCATCGCTGTCTCCTCCGACGCCGGCCGTCGCTGGGAGGCCCCCAAGCCGTCGTCGCCGTCGTCTCTTCACGGTGAGCTTCCTCATAGCCGTCTCCCTCCTCCTCTGCCTGTTGTCTCCGTCGTCGTCGTCTTCGATCCCCACCGCTGGTGAACTCCAGACCTCCCGTCGCCGTCTTTGTCTCTGCCACCCGCCGGCTGCCTAGGACGCCGCCTCCTCCCCCCGCCGGTGAGCATTCGGACTGAAGCCGCCCTTCTTTGGTTCATCGCTGCCATCGCTCTTTTCCAATTGGCATCGTCGCCCATCCTCCTCTGCCTCCTGTTCGTCGTCGCCGTTGCCAGGTAGTCGTCGTCGTCGTCTCTCGCCTGTGCGCCATTCTCTCCAGAGCCGACGTCGCTGCCTCTGTCGCCCTCTGTCTTCCCCCATCTGCCGCCGTCGCTTGGAGTCCGCCGCCTCGCCGTCTGCCTCATACCGTTTCCGCTCCCCGCCCGGCATCGTCGCCGCTGTTTACAGCGACGCCCGTCGCGTCCTCATATGCTTGTTGTGCGCCGCCAGTTCGTTGGTCGCCGAGCCAGCGGCAAGGCCATCTCGCCGCACCCACTTTTGCTTCGTCGTCGCCAGCATCTAAGCCTCTTCTCTGGCCGTGTTGCCCCAACGGCGCCTCCCCTCGTCGCCTCTGCCTCCTGCTCCTCGTCGTTTTTCGCCAAGCACCGCTACGTCCCCCGCTGTCGTCGTGCCGGCTGTCGCCCGCTCCCTCCTGGCCGTCCGCCGTCGCGTCGCCCGGGTCGCTGCTGCGTCGCCGGTCCGCCGCACCGCCTTCAGGCCGTCTTTTCCGCCACCCGGTGTCGTCGCCTGCCGTCGCCATTCCTGCTGTTGCCTGCAGTGCCACCATCGCTACGCCACCTCATCCCATCCCTGCTCTACTCTCCATCTGCCATCATCCCGGCCGACGAGCCGTCATCACCGTCTTTGTGATTCAGTGCCGCCGGTGAACCCGAAGTCTGTCACCATCGTCGTGTCCCTCCGGCTCGTCTTGGCCACGCTGTCCCCAGTCCGTCTCTCTTGTTGCCTCTGTATGCCACGGACATCATCGGATATCCTCAGCAGTATTCTTCTTTGTGACCTCTGGGCCCGGTGTTTCTCCCAGTGCATGACTAGGGGACCCGAGGCATAGTGCCCCAATAAATCTCAATCGTCCGATAATCCGAAGTCGATCCGAGCCACCTTGGCCGTATAACCCTTTTAATCGGTCAAAGCCATGTCAGACCTAGCCACCTCAGCTGCCACTTCGGTTGCCACCTCATCCCCTTCGGCCACATGTTATCCACCTCAACATTCCATTCGCCCCTCCTATTTCTAAATCCATGAACCAAGTCCACCATACGTCTGGTCACTGATCATGGACCCCATATCTCAGCATTTATCCAAAATAATTATTTTAATCCGAAAATTCAGAGAATATTCTTTTCCAATTCTTTTCGGATTCATTCTGGATTCAATCTTCCAAAAGCCATATCTTTTCCATTTGAAGTCCAAATCGACCCGTTATTCTTCCTAAATTATCTAAAATCATAATTCACTTGTTTATGTATTTTTATGTATTGTTTATTTGGAGTTTCTTAGTATTTATTATCGTTTTACGTGTAGTTGCGTACTATCGTCGATTCGGAAGACTGCAGAGTCTGCGGAAGAGTTCGGAAGATTAATTGAAGACGTTTTGCGATTGCAAGGTCAGTCACACGACAATCTCCTTGAGCATGTTGATCCCATTTGTGAAAGTATTTTATTTTAAAGTTATTGCATGAAATGCTTTTGAATGTCATTATATGGGTATTTATTTACTATCCTATGATTCTTGACTATTATGGCCATGTCGATATTGATTCCTCCACCTTGATACCCCGGGTAATAATATTGACTAGCTAGATGTTTAATTCTTTATCTGGCTAGATTATTTAGGATTTTGCTTAGCCATGCCTAGAAACTATAGTGTCATTTTATGTGGGTAATTAATGACTCATTTATGACTAATTGTGGATTAATGGCTATATTTTCACGACAGTGAGTCGTGGTTGATTAATTAACTATGTCAACTAAAACTTGATTGATGGTGGGTTGTGAGCACCAGGTTGGAATGTTGCTAGCGGTGCTCATGACAGTTAAGGACCGGTTCACGGACTACTTGTTGCGAAGCAATACTCGTGCTAACCAAAAGCCAGCATGGGTAATGGTAGGATCCAATGTGTAGTACGTTCAACCGGGGTCCACCATGGTGTGTTGTGGCTGTGTCAATAAGACCACCATGGCTGCGTCAATAAGTCCATGTTTTGGGCGTTGGATCGTCTCCCAGCCGAGGTATCTGTTCAATCCTACCGGAGACTGGTGGTCCAGCGGGTGGCTCCCTTGTTGTGCGGGTTACATAGAGGATCTTATCACAATTCCTTTCCGAGGTACCGTGGTGGTATTAAGGCGCACAGTGATGTGCTATGGAGTTGTGTCTTGTGGGTAAATTGGTACATCTCTGGCCAAAGTAAAATTGTTCGAATAGCCGTGCTCGCGGTTAATGAGCGGCCTAGCAATGTTTCTGTGATTAGTCCCACACTACTCATTAATGGAAATAAATAATGGAATATGGATAGCTCCTGTTTGGAGAAGTTTTGGTTTGGGCCTGAACTGCGTTGGAGCGCTGTTCAGTGGTTGATTCAATATTGATATTAATTAAACTATAATATTTTTAATGATTTCGAATGCAAATGTTTTAAATGCTGTTTTATGCAAATAAGCCATATGATGCCTTTCCTTTGGTATCCTGTTGCATTACATTGCATTCCCTAGTGTGGCTTGTTGAGTACGGTGGGTGGTACTCAATCTTGCATTATTGCAAATCTTTAGAGTGAAGCTTTGCGTGGAGGAGAAGATGGTGTTTGGCTTATACCCTAGTTGAGCTGCCTGTGGCTTGGTGCTGAAGCTACGCTAGTTGCCGTTCCGCTGCTGTTTTCTCCTGTGTGAGGACTAAGTGCCTCTGTTGTAAGTATTTATCGTTATTTCGTTTTGGTTATGTTTATCAAATTGTCAATTTGTGTACCTCGGCTGATTCCTGGACGAGGATTTATTGCACAAATTAGCTTTGGAAATTCTGGTGAATTTCTGGGCGTGACACCGTTGCTCCGTGGGTGTGCCACAGAGGCATAACAGATCTTGATGCCGAATTCTTCACAGAAATCTTGAAAAACGCCGCCCGTGAACTGAGTGCCATTGTCGATGATGATGCGGTTAGGGACCCCGAATCGGTATAGTATACTCATAATGAAGTCCTTTGCTCGTGCCGCTGTTATGGTTGCAACGGGTTTGGCCTCAATCCACTTGGTGAATTTATCCACTGCGACGAACAAGTGTGTGAACCCTCCTGGTGCTTTCTTGAAAGGCCCAACCATGTCGAGCCCCCATACAGCAAAGGGCCAAGAGAGTGGGATTGTTTGAAGTTCTTGGGCTAGAAGATGGGTTTCTCTTGCATACACCTGGCAACCCTCGCACTTGCGAACAATGTCCTTGGCGTCTGTTACTGCTGTTGGCCAGAAAAATCCCTGCCGGTAAGCCTTTCTGACTAACGTCCTAGATGCAGCATGGTTGCCACATATGCCCGAGTGGATTGAGTGCAGGATCTGCTTGCCCTCCTCGGTGGTGATGCAGCGCATGAGGACCTCGGATGCACTTCTTCGGTACAGGTCTTCTCCGACGACTAAGAAACTCTTGCTTTGACGCTTGATTTGTCCGGCTTGATTGCGATCTTCTAGGAGTTCATCGTCTAGGAGGAATTTGAGAACAGGAGTCCGCCAATCTTGACATATGTGCAACACCTCAATTGTAGTCGGGGTAGGTTCGCCTCCCGACTGCTCCGATGCCGGTTTCTTCTTGACTGATGGCTCGATGAGTTGCTCAACAAAGATCCTTATCGGGACTGCTTCTCGTTTGGATTCCAAATTTGCCAATTCATCTACAACATCGTTGTATTGTCGAACGACGTGTGTTATCTCCAGCCCGTTGAACTTGTTTTCCAACTTGCGGACCTCCTGACAATATGCCGCCATGGTGTCATCGAGACATGTCCAATCCTTCATGACTTGGTTCATCACGAGCTAAGAATCCCCGCGCACAACCAGTCGACGTATGCCGAGTGATATAGCAATGCGGAGCCCGTGGATAAGTGCCTCGTACTCGGCAATGTTGTGGGAAGCTAGGAAGTGGATCTGTAAAACGTACTTGAGTTTTTTTCCGGTAGGCGATGTCAGTACGACGCCAGCCCCGGTGCCGCCGATTCGTAGGGAACCGTCGAAGTACATTGTCCAATACTCCAGCTTCGCTGTTGATGTAGGCAGTTGAACTTCCGTACACTCGGCCACGAAGTCAGCTAGAGCTTGTGATTTGATTGCTGTCCGTGGCTGAAAGATGATATCGAACGCCATCAACTCGAGCGCCCATTTAGCGATTCGGCCGATGGCCTCGCGGTTATGAAGGACGTCCCCGAGTGGAAACGATGTGACCACCGTGACTTGATGTGCTTGGAAATAGTGCACCAGCTTTCGGACTGTGATGAGTAGGCCATATAGCAGCTTCTAGACCTGCGGATATCTCGTCTTCGAGTCGGCAAGCACCTCGCTGACAAAGTAAACTGGCTGTTGGACTTTTTGGATGTGACCCTGTTCGGATCGCTCGACCACCAGCCCCGTGCTGACTACCTGAGTAGTTGCCGCCAGATATAACATTAATGGTTCTTGGGGCATGGGTGACGCCAACACGGGGGGTGATGTGAGAAATTTCTTAAAGTCTTCAAAGGCTTGCTGGGCTTCAGGAGTCCACTGGAAATTGTCCGCTTTCTTCAGTAGCTTGAAGAAGGGCATACCCCGTTCGCCCAGTCGGGAAATAAACCGGCTGAGTGTCACCATGCAGCCTGTCAGCTTCTGGACGTCCTTCTGGTTAGTCAGGGGAGCCATATTCATGATTGCATTGACTTTCTCTGGGTTGGCCTCGATGCCGCGATGCGAGACGATGAAGCCGAGTAACTTGCCGGATGGCACACCAAAGGCACACTTTTTCGGGTTCAACTTCATCTTGAATCTTCGAAGGTACTGGAAGGTTTCTTCCAGGTCAGTGACGAGGTCTTCTTTGGACTTGGTCTTGATCACCATGTCATCGACGTAGGCTTCCACGTTGCGCCCGATCTGAGTGTCTAGACGCCGCTGGATTGCGCGTTGATACGTTGCTCCAGCATTTTTCAAACCGAACGGCATAGTGATGTAGCAGTACGCACCAAACGGCGTGATAAAAGACATCTTCAGGCAGTCCGAGCCCTTCAGGCTGATTTGATGATATCCCGAGTAACAGTCAAGAAAGCTGAGAAGTTCACACCCGTTGTTGAATCCACCACCTGGTCTATCCTTGGTAAACCAAATGGGTCCTTAGGGCACGCCTTATTGAGATCGGTGTAGTCGACGCACATGCGCCATTTACTGTTTTTCTTTCGGACCAGGACTGGGTTTGCCAGTCAATCCGGGTGATAGACCTCTTTGATGAACCCGGCTGCGAGAAGTTTGGTTATCTCCTCCTGAATATCATCGTTACGGTCTTGAGCGAAGTGCCGCAGCCGTTGTTTGACTGGCTTGGCGTCTGTCTTCACGTTAAGGGCGTGCTCGATCACCTCCCTTGGTACGCCCAGCATGTCGGACGGTTTCCACGTGAAGATATCCTTGTTGGCTTGGAGGAAGGTGACGAGCGTGTCTTCCTATTTGGGGTCGAGTCCGGTCCCGACTAGAGCGGTCTTGGAGGGGTTGGAAGGGTCCAGGGGGATCTTCTTTGTTTCAGAGTTCGCTGAAATTCCCGACTTTGCCGCTTTTTTGGCTAGAACTGGGTCTTTCTCGACTGCAATTGTGATGGCTTGCCGAATGCTGTTGCGTCCGACTGCCGTCTCTTGTGATTGCGCCAACTCGTAGCTCTCCTTGTCGCAGGTGAAGGCTTGCTTGACGTCGCTGCGGAGGGAGAGGACTCCTGCTGGCCCTGGCATCTTAAGCACCATATATGTATAGTGCGGTACTGCCATGAATCTGGCGAGCGCCGATCGTTTGAGTATCGCGTGATATGCAGTCTCGAAGTCGGTGACCTCGAAGCAGATGTTTTCTGTGTGGAAGTTATCCCGCATGCCGAAGGTTACCGGCAAGGTGATCTACCCGAGTGGTGTTGAAGACAGGCCGGGAATTATCCCATGGAAGGGCACTGTACTCGGCCACAGATCTGAACAAGGAATCTTCATCTCATCCAAGGTCTTGGCGAAGAGGATATTGAGCGCGCTGCCTTCGTCTATTAGAACCTTCTTCAATCTGATGTTCTTCACGACCGGGTCCAGGACGAGTGGATAGCGCCCCGAGTGTGAGACCTGATCTGGGTGATCTGCGCAGGTGAACGTGATTGACGTCTCTGACCAGTGCAAGTACTGTGGGGTGTCTGCTATGGAAATTGAGTTAACATCACGCGCTGTAAGCTTCTGCTTTCGCTTAGACTCATAGGCAGACGGCCCTCCGAAGATGTGGTGGAGCTCGGCTTGGGGATCTTGAAAATCGTCAGCCGAGCCTTGATCTAGCTTATCCTTGTCCTTGTCGGCGCCAGATGATGAAGCCTGCTCGGAAGCAAACTTCTTAAGCATAAAGCAGTCTTTGGCTGCATGCTTGGCCTTGGGGTGGAAGGGGCAGGGCCCGTTCATGACTTTCTGGTAGTCGTTGTTGCATTGGGGCCGCGACTGAGTTCGCTCCATGTTGGCCACCTCGTTATCCGACTTCCGCTTGCGGCTGCCGGTCTTGCTTTGAGATGGCTCGTCAGCTTTCTCCTTTTGTTCTTTCTGTCGGGATTCCTTCTTCTCGTCGAGGGCCTCTGTGACCACTTCAGCCGAGTTGGCGTATTTGTTCGGCATGTCGAAGAGAGCCCGGACAGAGGACGGTGGCTTCCGAGTGAATTTCACGATGAACGGGGCGTCCTTTACTCCGTTGCGGAAGGCGGCGATGACGTCCTTGTCTCTGATCATTGGGATCTTGTTGTGCTTCTCAGAGAATCTTTTGATAAAATCGCACAGAGTCTCATTCTTCTTCTGGTGCAATTGATATAAATCGTGCTCAGAGGACGGCCTCTCGTAAGTTCCCTGAAAATTAGCGATGAACCGCTCCCTGAGTTCTCCCCAGGAACCGATCGACCGCCTCGGGAGCCCTGTTAGCTATGTCCTCGCCAAGTCGGCTAGTGCGACTGGGAGGTAGTTAGCCATGGCTTTGTGGTCACCTCCGGCAGCTCCAATTGCCAGGGTGTATATGGTGAGCCAGGATTCGGGGTTTGTTTTGCCGTCATACTTTTCAATCCCTGTGGGCTTAAAGCCAGTCGGCCAATCGACGTCCTGTAGCTCCCGAGTGAAAGCTAGAATGCCTTCATCTTCATGAGGGCTCCGGCTCTGATTATGGCGGTTGAACTGCTTGTGGTGGAGACCCAAACACTCGTTTTCGTCCTCCAGTCGGCGGCGCTCGTCATCTTCTCGTTCGTGGTGTCGGGCGTTGATGGTATGGTGGAGGTCATGTTGTAGGCGTACTCGGAGGCCTTGGTTGGGCTGGCGGTCATACTGGTGACGCCACCGGTTATCGTTGTTGGTGTTGCCGAGTGACGTTTGCCTTGACTCCTCGCGTGGCCGACTTGAGCCGCCCACCCGGCGCCGCGCTATTGTAGATGAACCCACCGCTGGAGATCCCGACCGGTTAGTCGGTACAAGTGTGGTCGCCGACTGTTGTTGCTGCTGGCAGGCCACAGCTATAATCATCGCCTTTATCTTGGCAATAGTCGGGGTGGCCTGGTGATCAGGCCCGAGCTGGAGCGTGTCCAGCAGGGTTGCAGTGGCCACGACGTTCTATTGTGGTGTGACGAAGACGTCGTGGTCGCCGACCTTAGTCTGGAGAATCTGCTGCTGAGTGGCTCACCTAGCCTTGCGTAGTCTGTCGTTGCGAGCCTCGCGGTCAGCCTCCTCTTGTTGTCGCAGTCGGCACACCTCCTCCTATTGCTCCTCTTGTAGTCGGCGCACCTCAGGTGGTGGTGTTGAAGCCATGAAGATCTCGCGGGGGAGGAGAAAATTCGCTAGACTGGAGTCCGATCTTGTGTTCGAACCGTTGTCTGACTTGGAGTCGGAGTCCGAGTAATTTATCGGAGTAAGAACGACTCCGACCTCCCTAGATCCAATCTGAAACGGCTCTGAGCCCTGTCCAAACTGAACCGTGGGAGATCGGGTCTGCCGCATGCGATGTAGATCCACGGCGTTGCCGAGTCCGTGTGGGAGATTGACGATCTCTCCCCCTCCTAGCCTGACCCGGGCTGGCTCGGGGCCAAGCGCGAGTCGGACGCCGAAGGAGAGAGTTGTCCCAATGCTCGGCGAAGTGAAGAAGTGCCGCAGTAGATCGATGAAGGAGATTGCGGCATCCTGTGGGCCGACTGGCGCAATGTTGGCTAGTTCCTCGGCCGGTTGGATTGGATCTGCTTCAGCCAAGGTGAGGTTGCCGATCTGGTCGGCAACGAAGTCGAGGCTTCTGGAAGAAATTGTCTTCGGGGGAGAACTTGTTGCCGTCGACTCTGCTTGTTGGATCCATCGAGGTTGTTGATGAAGATATCGCCGAAACCCCTACCTGGCGCGCCAACTGTCGATGTTTTACACCGGCAATATGATTATGGGGCTACTCGGCGAGGGGAAATCCGATGGATTGCAAAGGAACACAAGGCGGTTTTATACTGGTTCAGGCCCTCGATGAGAGGTAAGACCCTACGTCCAGTTGTGGTGGTATTCCTTTGAGGATATGTGTCGATCAATGATCTTTTGCCCTCATGGGGCGCCCTGCCTCCCCTTATATACTGCGGGACAGGGGTACAAGATAGGAATCCTAACCGGATACGGCCAAGGGATTTCCTTCTTAGAGATATACCTTACCCGGCTAAGACTGTATATTCCTTTTTATACAAGGCAAAATCTATCGGGCGCTACTATATCTCTAACTACAAGACTCGGCCCATCCTCTATCCGAGTGACCCATATGCTTATGATGAGGTACCCGAGGCCCATGGCCTCCACAGCGACCATCAAGCCGTGCGCCGTTTGGCCGGCCCGGCCAGCGTGCCTGTTCTCCCCCGCCCGTGGCCGTCTGATTCACCCTGGGGTGAATTGGGGCCATCCACGTGGCCATCCCTCATGGCCACGTCGCCATTTTGATTTCCTCCGTTGATTGGGTTCGTCCAGCTGATCCTGACCGACAAATCGATGAGATCTTATCTCATCCGTCCAATCCTCCTTAAGTTAACCTTGGCTGTCGGTTCTGCCTTGATTTGATCCAAGCCATTGATCTAAAACCCTAAAACAATCCCAGCCATTGGATCTCATTAGGCCAATTTGGGCCGTCCTTTTCCCATGGACCAAGTCCATGGTCTCGGTCCATGGTGGACTGACGCCTTTCTGCTCACTGACTCACGGGGCCCAATACCTGTGGCGCCCTCCTCTCTCTCCCCCTTACCGACCTGTGGGCCCTGCATATCGGTGGCTCGGCTCTCTCTCTTCCCCGAGGGTTGATGCCATAATCCTTCTTTTCCTTCATAAAAATAAATGATTATTATATCATAATTTGAATTAGATTTTCTGTTTAGTTTAAAAATCAGAGAAAACTTCTAAAATTCATAACTAATTCATACGAACTCCAAATTGGACCATTCAACTCTCAAAATTCATCTAAAATTGAGCTCTATATGTTTGTTTACTTTTAATATACTGTTTATATGGTTTTTATTAGGGTTTTTTCTCATTTTGCATGACAGCACTTAGGACACCGACGTTTCAGAGGGTCGCGACTTTGTTGATTTTGCTCGGAAGATTTTTTTTTTTTTTGAAGAAGCAAGGCAAGTCACACATTCACCTTGAGCATGTTAAACCTACCTTGTGAAATATTTTACTATTTATAAATAAATTGCATGCTTTGCTAATTACATGGAATACGGGACAACCTATCTGCTTGCTTGAGACCCTATTTATTTGTTATCCATTCCTTGATAACTTCGGGTGATAATTTGACTAGCTTATTTTTCATTCGATGACTTAGCTAGAGATAGGACATGCTTAGCCATGCTTAGTACCACTAGATAACTGATGGTATAATCACATTATACTCTATACCTGGTAATCTGTTGAGCCGCGAGCTCGAGATGTTTGACCATGGTAATTGGTCATAGCAAATCACCTAAAATTTGATCTAATGGTGGGCTGAGGGTGTGTGGTTTTGCTGGTCACACCCATGGTAGTTAAGGACCGGTTCACAGGACCCCCTTGAGCAGAATCCTGTACTTAGCTCAAGCCAGCGTGGGCAACAACTAGGCTTGTAGTGTAGCTCTTCCCCCTCCTAGGCACTATTTGGTGAGGATGGGCGTGATGGATTTGGGTCGGCTCGGGTGTTGGATTGATCGGCTTTTGGATCCGTCGTGGCGCAAGGGGGGTAGCCTGACCGACACAGTGCGCCCTATCGGTAGGTGCAACCTCAGCGTGGGGTGGATGGTTGGGGAGGGGTTGCATGAAAGGTCTTGTCACAGTCCCTTTCCGAGCTGTCATGGTGGCACACCAGTGCAAGGAAATTTATTGTGGGTCTGTGTCTTGTGGATAAAGTTGTACACCTCCGGCCAGAGTAAATCTATTCGAATAGCCATGCCCGTAGTTACGGGCAAGTGGTAAAGACTCACCATGATTAGTCGCACCCTTATTTAATTAACTTGACATAATGGAACTAGTATAGTTTAGATGGTTGGTTGGGCCTGTTCAACGTGGTATAACGTTGTTCAGTGGAGATTAACCTTGACTTAATTAACAAATTATTTTACTATTTTAAATGTAAATGTTTGCAACTGCCTTTATGCAAATGGGACACCAGCCTCCCTTGAAATCTCGTGCACAAATGCATCGTTGGTGTGGCTTGTTGGGTACGGTGGGTGGTACTCAATCTTGTGATGAATCCCCCTTTCAAAAGTGAAGACCTTTTGTGTTGGAGTGAATATGGAAGACCTTGGCTTATACCCCAGTTGAGCTTGCCTGTGGAGTCGAGTTGAAGTCACGCTAGTTTTGCCTTTCCGCTGCTATTTTCTTCTATGTGAGGACTACATGCCTCTTTTATAAGTATTTACGCTTAATTTATGTTTGGATCTATTTATTGGTTTGTCATTTTGTGTACCCTAGCTTGATTCCTGGACAGGGATTTTAATATACAAAATAGTCTGAAATTAACTAAATTTCTGGGCGTGACAATAATGCACTATAAAACATTGAGGTAATTTTGGGAATATAATATTGGAATATTTTGCATATTTTGGAATATTGGAAATTTCGAGAACTGGAAAATTAGAATATTCAAAATATTGGGAATATTTTTGGGGTCGGGGATTTGGGGATATATTATGGGAATTAGAATTTTGGCTACACTGAATATCTAGGGATTTGGATTTATTTCAACAAAAAGGAATTTCAAGGAATTATTAGGGATTTATTTCACAAAGGAAATGGATATTTCAGATATCGAGAATCTCGGATTTTAGGAGTTCAATGGGGATTTTGGGAATCGGACTTTTTCAGGGAATCAAGGATTCAGGAACGACACCCAGGTGTTTGGAGAGGAGGGGAACCTGAGTTCGAGTTGACCAGGAGGATACAAAAGGATTGAAGTAGGAACAACCCAAAAAAAGGGAAAAGAAAAGGATTTGTTTTCCATTTATTTAATTACTGAAATGATCTTCGTAATATTAAAATTAATTCTGGAGTTCTGAAAAATCCGAGAAAATTTCAGAAAGTTTATTAAACCATGGGAAATTTACTAGAGGAAAAATCACCATGAAACAGGATAAAATGCATTATTAAAATACTTCAATGCTTAAAATATTTCAACCAAACTTCATGGAATACCAAAGCAACCAAGCATTAATTAGGTTTTAAACATGGGAATTTTTAATATTGGAATTTTCAGAATTTTATTCAAACGCTTCCACAAATTTAGTTTAGTGATTTATTGTGTTTCTATTTACCCATAATAATTTTTAATCAAGGCGATTTTCAGGGTGTGACAAGACCTCAAAGAGGAGCAAGAGAAACTACCTTCTGATGACAACTTGAAAAAAACAGTGAAGCTCAAGATCTTTCCATGGAATCCCACAAGATTAAGGCATGTAGTCGTTGCGGAGAGATAGGACACTATGTTGATGACTGCGTTACCTGATGCCCCTACTATGATGAAGACCATCCCATCGTAGAATGCCACACCACCAAGATCAACTGCTTCCTCTATGAAGGGATGGATCATGTCCCCAAGATTGTCACATGAGCCTGTTTGCTGATCAAGACGGTGGCAGTTCAACGCGCATCCCTTTGTTTCGCCTATCAGCCCACGACTTCTGGGAGCCGTGATGACCCTACATCTTCTATATCGGAGTAGGATGTTTGTTCGTCGATCATCGTTTAAGATAATCTAGTTTTGGTATTTCGGTAGCTCTACCTAAATCTCAGGGACAAGATTCCTTTAAAGAGGGGCAGGTTTGTAACACCCTGAAAAATCTAATAATAAAAATTAGTAAAATTTTGAACTTTTTAAAACTTTTGCATCATGCTGGATGTTATGGTTGTCAGTGCTCACCAAAATCGTAAATTGTCACACCAAAATTAAGTTGCAATCCTACGCCTAAGTTTAGAAATACAATCTCTACGAATATTACATTTAATTCATAATTATAAAAACACATGAAAGCCACCCAAATAACCGACAAGGTAATTATTATTTTTCATCATATAAAATAAAATCAAATATTAAATATTTGAATCCATATTGAAAGCTTAAATTTGCTTCCAACAGAATACTATGACAAAATGGTGGTCCAAGTTAAATACGAGGAATCCAACTTGCATAAGCATATTTTCTTGGATTAAAGTTGAATAAACAAAAGGCATAGTATTCATCCTTGCAAAATAATGTGTCATACAAATAAATTGAGTCAATACATCATTATATCTACTATGGTTCTCATGAAATATTTAAATCAATGTCCGGATATTCAACTTAATTTTGCATTGCAAAAAGAAAGTTTATTGGGAATTATCCCAAGAATAATTAAGCATTCATTTGAGAAAGGAATCCATAATTCAAATTAAATATTTAAATTCTGAATTCTAGTCCTTCTTATTCCAAGTGATCCACCCCTTTTGCATCAACCCCTCTTTAATTCCCTTCCCTAGGCAAATCCTATTGAATTCCATTTATGCCAAACAAATCAATTAAGCCAAAATATATTTGTCCAAGTAATGGTTCATGGGAATATTTAAATGAATATTAGAATACTGTGTCAAGTCTCCAAAAACATGAAATTATATAATCGGGATCCATTCAATTTGAATTGAAGATATTTCATTTGAAGGAGAGAAATCAATACATCAAATTCAAATAAAATATTTGAATTCTCAAAATACAAATTTCAAGTTACAGCACCACATTTGCTATCAGTCTCAAATATCAATGGCTCTTGCAGTTTAGCCCTTCCCCATCTCCCTATTTAAATTCTCCTTTAAATCCCAAAAATCAGGAATAGCACTGTTCATCATCCGCCATGTGCGCGTCCAAGATCCAACCCAGGCTGTGCAGTCCAGCCATCACGCCGCAGCTCAGTTGCAACCGCCGTGTCATCCATCTGCGCCGTCCGTGGCGCAACGTGGTGGCATCCATGAAAACCGGCAAGGTCCCGTCGTTCCCCTGTTTTTCCGCTGAGCCGCCATCACCACGCCGGGGTATCCGTGCCGTCCCATCCCTGGTATCCCGCCGAGCCGAGCACCATAGCATATTTGGAAACCGCGTGTAGAGCCACTTGCTCTGCCATCCCGTCGCCCTAGCCTAGCCTACGCCGGCCTCGCGTCTATCCCCTCTGGCCGCGAGCTGGCGGTCTTATCCCCTCCAAGCCTTCCTGGGCTTCTAGCCCATGCCGATCGCTGCCTAAGAACTCGCCATCCAGTGCCCAATCTCTCTCCCTCTTCCACGAACCGAAGCTGAGTCGATTCATCAAACACCTGCGTCGCACTTCCCGTGCCGCCGCCCGAAGCTGTCGCTGGAGCAGCTGAACCCTGGAGGCCACGTTCCCGATGTTGGGGATCTTGGAGACGCCAAGAGGGAGGGTCGAGACACAGTCGCAAGACCGTTCGAGCACTGTGCGCCGGCGTCGACTACCCATCTGCCATTGCGTGGCCTTCCTGTGGGTGCCATGGGCCCCGGGTACCTCATGACAAGCATATGGGCCACTCGGATAGAGGATGGGCCTAGCCTTATAATTAGAGATATAGCTAGATTCGGCAGACTTCGTCTTGTATAGAAAGGAATATACAGTCCTAGTCGGGTGCGTTATATCTCTAAGGGGAGATCTCCTAGTCGTAATCCGATGGGGACTCCTACCTTGTAACCCTGTCCCCCAGTATATAAGGGGAGGCAGGGCGCCCCATGAGGGCAGAAGAGCACTCATAAGCTCAAACGGCCATACGGTTCATCAGAATCGCCACCATAATTCCTCAAAGGAATACATATAAACTGGACGTAGGGTATTACCTCACATCGAGGGCCTGAACCAGTATAAAATCTCCCTGTGTTCCTTTGCAATCCACCGAGTAGCCCCATATATTTATTGCCGGTGTAAAACATCGACAGTTGGCGCGCCAGGTAGAGGTCTTCGGCGCGATCTACATCTACAAGCTCGATGGATCCAGCAACCGAAGTCGACGGCGGCAAACTCTCCCCCGGAGATGCAATCGCATTTAGAAGCCTCGACTTCGTCGCCGACCAGATCGGCAATCTCACCTTGGCCGACTCGGACTCGATCCGATCTGCCAGGGAACCAGCTGACTCTGCGCCAGTCGGCCTACATGATGCTGCAGCAATCTTCCACGACATGCTGGGGCAACCTCCAATACGCCCGATTCTAGGGACAACTCTTTCTTTCGGTGTTCGACTCGGGACTCGTTTTGAGCCGGCTGAGATCGGGCAAAAAAAGGAAGAGATCGTCAATTTCCCGTTCGGACTCGGCGACGCCGCGGATATCTATAATCTACAGCCGACGCGGCAAACCCGATCCTCTGGAGTTCGACTTGGATACGGCCCCAAGCCGCTCGAGATCGGATCTAGGGAGGTCGGAATTGTAATAACCCCCATCGACTATTCCGACTACGACTCTCAGTCGGACTACGACTCTCAGTCGGATTCCGACTCTAAGTCGGACAGCAGTTTGGCAAGCTTCTCCCCGCCACGAGAAATCTTCATGGCATCCAAAGGCTCTACTCCTACTCAAGAATCACGCTGACTACACAAGCAACAGGAGGAGGAAGCCTGCCGACTGCAAGAACAACAGGAGGAAGAAGCAAGACGCCGACATGACGCCCTACGCAGGGCTGGGCGGACTGCTCAGCAATGAATCCTCCAAACCCAAGTCAGCACCACGACGTCTTCATTACTCCTCAACAGAATATCGTGGCCGCCGCGACCCTACTGGACACGATCTAGCTTGGGCCTGATCACCAGGCCACCCCGACGATCGCAAGGATAAAAGCCATGCTTACTGCTGCTGCGTGTCAGCAGCACCAACAGTCGGGCGATACCCTCATTACCGACCAACCAGTCGACATCCCCAACGGCAGTCTCATCTACCTCAAAGTGACGCCGAGCGCCTGGCTCCAGTCAGCCGCATACGAGGCACGTTCAGCGTCACTCCCCGCAACCCAACAACAACCGGCGACGTTCAAAGCAACCGTCGACGATCAGGACCTCCGAGACCGACTACGGCGTGACCTTCGGCAAACATCATCGCTTGGCACCCGTGAACGAGAAGAGGATGAAGCAACGCCAACTGAAGACAAGAACAAGCATTTCGCCTCCATCACGAGCGTTTCACCGCCGTATCGGAGTCGAAGCCCTCCCTCCATCACGACGGTTTCACCCCGTATTCGGAGTCGAAGCCCTCATGAAGACGAAGCATACCGGCCTTCACCCAGGAGCTACAACAGGTCGACTGGCCGTCGGGTTTCAAGCCTACAGGCATCGACAAATACGACAGCAAGACCAATCCCGAGTCTTGGCTCACGGTCTACACTCTGGCGATCCGAGCAGCTGGGGGAAATCACAAAGTCATGGCTAACTACCTCCCGGTCGCTTTAGCCGACTCAGCGAGGACATGGCTAACAGAACTTCCCAAGCAATCAACAGCTCCTGGGAGAACTCCGAGAACGCTCATCGCCAACTTCCAGGGGACATACGAGAGGCCATCTTCCGAGTTTACGACTTATATCAGTTGCATCAAAGGAAGAACGAGTCTCTTCGTGACTTCATTAAGAGGTTTTCTGAGAAGAAGAACTCAATCCCTAACGTCAAGGATTGAGGTCGTCATCGCCGCCTTTCGAAAAGGAGTCAAAGACACCTCGTTCATCGATAAAGTTCACACGGAAGCCTCCCAACTCTGTCAAGGCTTTATTCGACATGGCGAACAAATACGCCGACTCAGCCCACGCTGTTGCTGAGCCATTGAAGATAAAAAGCATCCTGACAGAAAAAGCAGGAGGGGCAACAACGACGCGGTCCCGACTCTAAAGCCGGGAATCGCAAACGCAAGTCAGACGGTTCATTGTGGCAGTCGGTCACAATCGTCTTCGACTTTCGACAACTAAAGATTATCAGAACAACAAAGTGACATGCTCGGGGGCGCACAAGCTCAAACGCAAGGATGCATCCCCACTCTGAAATACCGAACAGCTAAGTCGCTTCCTGATAAATATTTCTTCACTCGCCTTGCCAATGCCGCCTTACACCCCTAATAGGTGCACAAGCTGCACTCTTCTCCGTTTTTGCTCTTAAATGATTGCAAAAGTATTGAGTAGCATAAACCCTATCCGTGAATAACTTTGCTCCATGAAAGACGAACTCAAGTCACCCAAAACGCGTGTCTGGGAAAGAGCCATGAGCCAACTCCCGACGCCTAGGGGCTATGACTAGTCGGCAGAATGTTAAATGTAAGGGGTCAACTACTCGGGGGAATTAATATCAAAAGAGGAAAAACTCGTATTACATTATTGTAAAATACCTTTTATTCGGGTGTATTATTTCCATCATCAGATGCTACTCATCCATATCTTTATATTGCAGGCCCAGCTCCGATACGCGTGATAGAACTCAGGCTGCGAGCCTATCTCCTACGCTCGGGGGCTGGACAAGTCTACCAAAATACACTCGGATGCTCCATGAGGGCTACTTACCGAGTACTTGCGCCAGTCGGGACGTCATCTTCCTCGCTACGCTCCATGTGAGGCTGACAACCGACTTCCAGCACTAGTCGGGGTCGATATCACTCGGCTCGTGAGCTACGCCCCATGAGGGTCATTAGCCGAATCTTATGCTTAATGCAAGGTTCGGTACCTCGCTTGGCTATAACTCTGTTGGGTAGGGTATGCCCCATGAGGGTTGCTAGACGAATCCTATGCTAATGCAAGGTTCGGGTACCCTGCTCGGCTCTCCTGAAGTCAGAGAAGACTTACATCGTCAAAGCGCATCCGGAGTTCTCATGCACCGCGTCACACTTGAGGAGGGCAAGCAGATCCTGCAATATACCTACTCAGACTTCTGTGGCAACCAGATTGCATTCGGAACGTAAGTCAGAAAGGCTTGCGAATAAGGATTTCTCTGGCTGATTGCGGTTACCGACACCAAAAACTCATCCTGATATGCGAGGGATGGTGATTTTATAGAGCCTACATTGGGTGGGTCGGTTTAGACCGGCGTACTCGGTAACGGGCTACCAAGATATGAGTTCCTACAGTAGCATGCTCCATGTGGGCCGCCGCAGCTGAGTGAATTATAGCGCTGGTGCTACCAACAGGAGCCGATGAGGTAAACAGATATGCTTCATGAGAGCCTTATTGCTAAACATATATGTTTCTTTCGGTGTTCGACTTGGACTCGGTTTTGAGCCGGCCGAGATCGGGCCAAAAAAGGAAGAGATCGTCAATTTCCCGTTCGGACTCGGCGACGCCGCGGATATCTACAATCTACATCCGACGCGGCAAACCCGATCCTCTGGAGTTCGACTCGGATACGGCCCCGAGCCGCTCGAAGATCGATCTAGGAAGGTCGGAGTTGTAATCACCCCCATCAACTATTCCGACTACGACTCTCAGTCGGACTATGACTCCCAGTCGGATTCCGACTCTAAGTCGGACAGCAGTTCGGCAAGCTTCTCCCCGCCACGAGAAATCTTCAGGGCATCCAAAGGCTCTACTTCTACTCAGGAATCACGCCGACTACGCAAGCAGCAAGAGGAGGAAGCCTGTTGACTGCGAGAACAACAGGAGGAAGAAGCAAGACGCCTACACGCCCGCAACGACAGCCTACGCAGGGCTGGGCGAACCGCTCAGCAACAAACCCTCCAAACAAAAGTCGGCGACCACGACGTCTTCGTCACGCCACAACAGAACATCGTGGTTGCCGCAACCCTACTGGACACGATCCAGCTTGGGCCTGATCACCAAGCCACCCCGACCATTGTAAGGATAAAAGCCATGCTTACCGCTGCTGCATGTCAGCAGCACCAACAGTCGGGTGGTACCCTCATACCGACCAATCGGTCGACATCCCCAACGGCAGTCTCATCTACCTCAAAGCGACGCCGAGCGGCTTGCTCCAGTCAGCCGCATACGGAGGCACGTCAGGCGTCACTCGGCAACCCCAACGACAACTGACGACGTCAAAGCAACCGTCGGGACGATCAGGACCTCCGAGACCGACTACGGCGCGACCTTCGGCAAAACATCATCGCTTGGCACCATGAACAAGAAGAAGATGAGCAACGTCAACTGGAAGACAAGAACAAGCGTTTCGGCCTCGACCACGGGTGGTTTCACCGCCATATTCGGAGTCGGAGCCCTCATAAAGACGAAGGCATACCGGCCTTCACCCAGGAGCTACAACAGGTCGACTGGTCATCGAGTTTCAAGCCTACAGGCATCGACAAATACGACGGCAAGACCAATCCCGAGTCCTGGCTCACGGTCTACACTCTGGCGATCCGAGCAGCTGGAGGAAATCATAAAGTCATGGCTAACTACCTCCCAGTCGCTTTAGCCGGCTCAACGAGGACATGGCTAACAGGACTTCCTAGGCAATCCATAGGCTCTTGGGGAGAACTCCGGGAACGCTTCATCGCCAACTTCCAGGGAACATACGAGAGGCCATCTTCCGAGTACGACTTATATCAGTTGCATCAAAGGAAGAACGAGTCTCTTCATGACTTCATCAAGTGGTTCTCTGAGAAGAAGAATTCTATCCCAATGATCAAGGACGAGGTCGTCATCACCGCCTTTCGAAAAGGAGTCAAAGATACCTCGTTCATCGACAAATTCACTCGGAAGCTTCCCGACTCGGCTGATGCTGTGGCTGAGGCCCTCGAGGACAAGAAGGCACCCTAACAAAAGAAGCGGGAGGGCACCAACGACGCGGTCCCGACTAAAGTCGGGAGTCACAAACACAAGTCAGATGGCTTCATTGTGGCAATCAGTCACAACCGTCTTCGACTCTCAACAACTGAAGATTATCAGGACAACAAGTGACAAGCTCGGGGGCTCAAAAGCCCAAACACAAGGATGGCATCCCCACTCCCAAATACCGAACAGCTAAGTCGCTTCCTGATAAATATTTCTTCACTCAGCCTTGCCAATACCGCTTACACCTAATAGGTGCACAAGCTGCACTTTCTTCTGTTTTTGCTCTTAAATGATTGCAAAAGTATTTGAGTAGAATAAATCCTGATCCGTGAAACTTTGCTCCATGAAAGACGAACTCAAGTCACCCAAAACGCGTGTCTGGGAAAGAGCCATGAGCCATACTTCTCGACGCTAGGGGGCGATGACTAATCGGGCAGAGTGTTTAAACGTAAGGGGTCAACTACTCGGGGAAATTAATATCAATAAGAGGAAGAACTCATATTTACATATATTGTAAAATATATTTCATTCGGGTGATTGTTTTCATCATCAGATGCTACTCATCCGATATGTTTATAATGCAGGGCCGGCTCCAAATACGTGTGACAGGAACTCAGGGCTACGAGCCTATCTCCTACGCTCAGGGGCTGGACAAGTCTGCCAAAATACACTCGGGATGCTCCATGAGGGCTACTGACCGAGTACTTGCGCCAGTCGGGATGACATCTTCCCTGGCTACGCTCCATGTGAGCTGATAACCGACCTCCGGCGCTAGTTGGGGGTCGTATACTACTTGACTGGGTGAGGTACGCCCCATGAGGGTCGCCAGCCGAATCCTACGCTAACGCTAGGTTCGGTACCTTATTCGGTCGCGACTCGGCTAAGTAGGGTACGCCCCATGAGGGTCGCCAGCCGAATCCTATGCTAATGCTAGGATTGGGTACCTTATTTGGTCACGACTCTGTCAGGTTAGGTACGCCCCATGAGGATCGCTAGCCGAATCCTATGCTAATGCAAGGTTCGGGTACCTAGCTTGGCTATAACTCTGTTGGGTAGGGTATGCCCCATGAGGGTCGCTAGCCGAATCCTATGCTAATGCAAGGTTCAGGTACCCTGCTCGACTCTCCTAAAGTCAGAGAAGACTTACATCGTCAAAGCGCATCTGGAGTTCTCATGCACTGCGTCACACCTGAGGAGGGCAAGCAGATCCTACAATATACCTACTCAAGCTTATGTGGCAACCAGGTTGCATCCAGAACGTAAGTCGGAAAGGCTTGCAAATAAGGATTTCTCTGGCTGTTTGCGGTTACCGAGACCAAAAAACTCATCCTGACATGCGATGGATGATACTTCTATAGAGCTAAGCTGGGTAGGTCGGCTCAGGCCGGCTTATTTGATAGCAGCCACCAAGATATGAGTTCCTACAGTAGCATGCTCCATGTGGGCCACCCGCAGGCTGAGTTGAAATTATAGCGCTGGTGCTACCAACAGGGGCCGATGAGGTAAACAGATATGCTTCATGAGAGCCTTATTGCTAAACATGTATGTTTGGGTATCTGTTTTATCCACCAGGTCTCGAGGATATGTCCTTACAAGGATCACAAGCTGGTCTTCATTAAAATTGGAGATGCAGGTATCTTTCTCGGGTACACCTAACCACGCCGTGGATTTATTTTCACAAAGTGGTACTCGGCCTACATGCGTGGCCATTAGTTGCCATGAGCAACATTATTCCCGCTGACATGATGCGGAGGAGTCTAACTTTCGAGTAGTGCACTACTCAGGAGAGACTATAAATTTCTCATTCCCGCGACATGATGCGGAGGAGTCTAACTTTTGGGTGGGACGCCACTTGGGAAGGACTATAAACCCCTCTTTCCAGCTGACATGACGCTGAAGAGTCCCATATACGAGTAGTATCCTACTCGGCAAGACTATAAATACCTATTCCGACTGACATGAAGTCGAAGAGTCCTACATACGAGTAGTCCCCTACTCGGTAAGACTATAAATCATATTCCGGTTGACATGATACCGAAGAGTCTCACATACCAGTAGTAATCTACTCGGGAAAGACTTCCAAGTTAAAGATCTTTGACTTTATGTTTAATTGTCTTCACAATTAAGCACAAAGTCGGGGGCTACACCTAATAGGTGCACCTATTTGGCGCACACTATTCATATATCTACATGAAGCCCTTCATAGCCTCGCCGCCAGCTGACATGAAACAGGACTCAGGAAGAAGACTCACTCAGACAAAGAGTACTCGGGAGCAATGCACTCGGGAAGACTTCACCGTGGAGGACGAGCACTCGGCATCAGCTGTGACTCAACTATGAAGGTCTCAGGGGCTACTGTGGGTGCCATGGGCCCCGGGTACCTCATGACAAGCATATAGGTCACTCGGATAGAGGATGGGCCGAGTCTTGTAATTAGAGATAAGGTAGCATCCGACAGACTTTGCCTTGTACAGTAAGGAACATATAGTCCTAGTTGGGTGCGTTATATCTCTAAGAGGAGATCCCTTGGCCGTAATCCAGTTGGGACTCCTACCTTGTAACCCTATCCCCCAATATATAAGGGGAGACAGGGCGCCCCCTAAGGGCAGGTTGAGTTGGTTCACCAGAATCACCACCGCAAATCCTCAAAGGAATAACAGCATAACTGGACGTAGAGTATTACCTCACATTGAGGGCCTGAACCAGTATAAAATCTTCCTTGTGTTCCTTTGCAATCCATCAAGTTTCCATCCGCCGAGTAGCCCCATATATTTATTTCCGGTGTAAAACATCGACACTACTCTTCCTCATATTAGACTAAGGATCTATATGACAACATGGAAACTAGGGTAAAAATTAAGAAACCATGGTATCATATGATTTTGGACCTACTATTAATTTAAGATCATCCATTACCAAATTCACACCATATGATGACACTTGAACTAAAATAAATGTATCCATAAGTTAATTTACCAAGCATGATAAATCAGTTGACCTCATATTATATCAAGTGGAGTTCCACATCATAATCACATAAATAATAATCTGGTTGGTAACAACAGAAATTATTAAATCTCTTAATGATAAATCACCCAAATATTTGTAATACCTTGTTTGATCATGAACCTTCCTACTAGATCTGCCTTTTAGTTATCATATACATGCCTAGATAAATCTTTGAGTCAATAAACCCTTAGTGCATAACCTTTATTTTTGGTTAGAGGCTAGTTTAGCCATGATCTTCCTGGTAGATAAAACAAAACCTTGGTTATCTAGATTACATATGTGCATTCCACTAGTTAGCCTAGCTAAGCCACCATGAAAGCTGGAAATATTGAGCCTTCAATCATAAGCTCCCTTGCTCCATTGATGCTTAACCTATAAGCAACCTTAGCTCCCGAGCTACCCTAAACTCCCTTGACTATATAGGAGTAGAAGCCAATATTTGAAATCCCTTAGCATCTTAAGACTCCGTTAGCCATATTAGAGTTTGAGCAACCCTTAGGTTTATTTTCCATTTATATATTGTCTGATTGCATTTGGATGTTATTTGAATATTTGTTTCCCTGCGCTCTATAGAATCTGTTTGTGTTAGTTGTGAGGCAACATGTGCAGCTTCCAGGAGGTGAAGGTTCATCAAGATTTGTTGTGAAGATAAGGATTATCTTGAGCAGGCAAGTCACCACTTCCCCTTTGAGCATATTGATCCAATTGCAAAATTGTTTTGTTTATAAATAAAATTGCATGGAATGATGAATATCCCACTTGATATTATGCCTTCTGTTGATTATTGTTGCCATGCTCCCTTGTACCCCCTTTATTACATATGAGTCCCGAGTCAAATATGACAATGCTTAGTTGTGCTTATTTAGATGCATTCTATACTCATGCTTTATCAAATGCTTTATGCTTGGGCAATCACCTAGGAAGGGTGATTGAAATTCGGCATGTGGAGACATGAGCGCCACATTGCTATGTCATCAATGGAAATGATTTGTGAAATAAAACCCCAACTAAATGTTTTAGACTGGGGCGGCAAGTTGGAATTGGGTGGTATCAGGAAAGGTTAGGGCCGCCCTAGTCAATTAAGGACCGAGACATGAAGCTATGCATAGAATGAATAGAGTACGACCGCATTTCTCACATGGGTATAGACATAGCAAAGTAGTTAGCTAAGCAGAGGCGGTACCCAAGCCGTGGTGGAATTCTTGTTAGAGAGGAGGATGAATATAGTCACCACACTACTAACTTCGACAGCAAGATGGAAGATGAAGAGCACCCATTTCCTTGGGAACACCAAAAGTCCTCTCTCTGCTGGAAACCGTGTATGCCTAGAGTACTTGAGGGTCAAAGTTCATGGAGCGGGTACTGCCAAAGCGAGGTTAACAAAATGCTATGCCATGACATGTCTCATTCATTGGGACTAGCCTCATTCATTGGGCAAGTCATGGAATGCGGGTAAATCATACATCCACTGCAGTGTGAATAAACCAATCTATTTGAATAGCCATGCTCACAGTTAATTGAGCACTGGGACATGTATTACACTTGGCTAGATTTCTAATTTTTTTTACTTGAAGGGAATGGGAATTGCATGGTATTTTGGGATTGGGTGATCAACTTCTCGAGAGGCGAGAAGGGTTAGACCCTAGAAAATCATGACGGAATAGTGGTGGGAAGCTATCCCTAATAATCGAGATGGTGGACAGAACCTCCGCTGATTAATGAATTATGGAACTTAAAACTTGATTAGTTGATGCTAGATCATAGGCTTGTGAAAATTGTTTATAAATTTGTCTTTATGCATAGGAAACCTACCACTCCTTGATATACCCTATGCATTACTGCATTTTTGTGTGGTGGCTTGTTGAGTACTTTTGTACACATTGTTGCTCTCTATATAATTTTAGCAGAGTGATTGAAGAGAAGCTGTTGTTGGTATGCTTGCATACCTAACAGGATGATCAGAGCGTTTTTCCATATCTAGGTCTCGTTTCCTAGTCGACTGCTTGTGGCATGTCAACCGGGCCCTATTATTATCTTGTTTCTGCGGTGGTTCTCTGTTAGGAGCTGGTCTAACTGGCTTCATTGTAAGTAATTATTTCTCTAGCCTTATTTCATTCATGATATGTTGTGAACTAGTAATGTATGTGAGTACCAACTATTGATTCAGGGGTTGGTACTAATAAACACAGAAGGTTACTGATTTCCAAAATCGAGGGCCAACAGTGTCGGACCCGGGTTTGACCCCAAACCCTATGTGTGTACCATGCTAGTCCCACGATCAATTGCTAGCACACACATTCAACATCAACATCATAATCCATACATCACAGGTTCAGCTCACAGTAGTCCAAACATAAGTCGTACTAGAGTCTAGACTTAGCGATTACATAGAGGCTGACTGGCCAAATAGAACAACAAAATAACAAAGAGTTCAACAGTGGAAACAAGATAATATAGGCACTAAAAACCAGCAAGTGTGCCTCTGCCCGCCCACAAGCAACCGACCAGTAAGCCCTAGTAAGCACCGTCGTCGTCATCTCCAAAACCCGCTGCATAGAAGTACCCGATTGTCGGGTCCCCCTCAATCTTCTCTAAAAAAAGAAGTCACACAAGCGTGTGTGAGTACAATACGTACTCTGCAAAACTTTTAGTATTTGCAATGGTATCCCATAATATGCGAAGATAAACAAGGAATGGTTCAGGTTCTGCACTTTGCATAAATCATAATATACATAGTGAAAACATTGCAGTTTTGCAATGAAATTTTCATAAATCAAGCCAGCACAGTAAATCAAGTTTGTAAGCATCGACCCCAAGTGTTTCCAACCATCTAGGCTCCCTGACCATGCCAGCTAACCGTGGCAACACGCTGCCACAACCAGCCCCGCGAATTCCCCATTCGCACCATGATTTTCCCAAAAACAATTCCCAAAATTTAAATCTACTATGGTGGAGAATTTCCCAAGTCATCCATAACCGAGGACACGGCTATTCGAATAGTTTTAACTCTCGAGAGTGTGTACAACTGTACCCACATGACAAGGACAATATGAGCTACCACACAGGAGGCTCACACCATCAATGACAAAGCCTTTCTACCGTTGACCTAGCAATATCCCACACTTATGATCTATCCCTAGGGAGTTGGTAGGCCTCCCAAAACCCCAAGGCTCACATGATGTGCTGGTCACCCTTGAACAATAATCAAGGTACCTTTGGGCCATGGACAATAACCATAACCCGCACTAACCCAATGTCAGCAATAATGACCTACAACTACCACCGGCGGGTCTATTGCTAGGTATCAACAATATACTGAGCCAGGAACTCCCCATAAGAGCCACATGTGGTTTGTACTATGTTTCTTGGTTCTAGCTACACCATAGAATCGGTCCTTAGCGACCCGGGTGAGACAACCACCTAATCGGTACCACAAACAAGGCACCAAACACTACATCCACTCGCCCAAGTCAAAAGCATGTTTTCAGTTTTTGTTTTCCACCAAGAGCACAGGGGGAATTACCCACTGTTCATTTCCATAATTTCACAAATGCTTCATTTCCCCAACATCCCAAACTCAAGTAACAAGCTGCATTGATTAATTAGCAAACTAAGCATACCTACTGACATCCTCCCAACCACACGAACCCAAATTTTCAGTGGCAACATAAGTGACAAGGAATTCATGATACTCAAGTAACAAGGACAAGGCATATGCAACAAGAGGTTAACTACCCAAGAATCCCACACATTTCTAAGTAAAACATCGCATGCATAATAGTTTGCAATCAATATAGTTTGTAAGTTTGAAATATAGGAGCAATTGATCAAGGGGGGTGCTTGCCTTGCTTCTGGACTTCCTGGTACTCCTCTGGTTCCTCCTCAACTGGGTCAGCAACGTCGTGCTCTACGAGAATACCAAGCGAATGCAATGAAAACAACGGCAAAATTTAACAGTACAGGAAGTACAAATATTTTTGCAGAATATGGAAGTGCATGATTTTAGATGAATTTAGGAAAAAGAATCGCTTGAATCTGAGTTCGTATGAGAGAGAAACGGCTAAACGAAGTCTGCTTTGTCCTAAAATCGAAAATAAATGAGAAACAGCGTTCTCGCTCGACCGAACTGCTGAAACAGCTGAAAACATTCTACCGACTTAACGGGTGGTCTATTTGGGACATTTTTGGTTCTAGGGGCATTTATATGGTACGAAATCTACATATGTGCTACTGTGAAGCTAAGGACAGCCCCCGGAAGTGGATATACTCCAACTCGCTAGGATGTTAATCGCACACGCTCACATGTCGCTAAAACGGCCTAACGCGTGAAATCCACCGGGCGTGAAGTATTAATCTAAGGCATCTGGAGGCGTGGAGGGTTTCTAGGGCCTAGGGGTCACTGGATGCACAAGTGGAACCTATGGGAAGGCTTCGGTAGCAGCGAACGCCTCGGTCCAAAAACGATGTCTTCGTACGCGCAAACTACACGTCTTCGCACGTTAACGATGACCGGCAAAATCAGGAATTCAACAGCAGCTGCTCTACTTGTGGTTTTATCCCATTCTAATGCTAGTGGGGCCAACCTGGCTTGCATGGGGCTGATGGGATGGCTGCCGCTCACTCAAACACAAGCGCACCTAAGGTGTTCGGTGAAAAGCCAAGCTAAAGTACGACTTGTCTACCTCTGTCCTCTCATGCTCTAGTGCATGGCTAATGATGCAGGGGCACGGGGAAGCTCTAGGGATCCTGCATGCAAGGCCATAGGGTTCTAATCCATGCGGCCACGCTCCGATTGAGCCTCATCCACACATGTGGCCACGGTGGTGTCGCTTGGGTGGATGGCAAAACAACGGCATGATAGGCCAAGCCAAGGACGTGGGGAGCACTAGTGGCCTCCTAGGAATAAAAAGAAAGCACATGCAGAAACAGGAGCTCACCGAAGAGTGCAAGCGGTGGGGTGCAACGTTGAGGCGGTGGTCGGCTCGGCAACAGGGTTGCTCGTGATGGAGGCTGCAGACAAGCGCTGCGATGAGTTCAATGAGTGAAGGGGAGATGGTGATATAGCTAGGACAGCGTTAAACTCTCCAGGGCAGAGTTTAGCGGCTGCAAGGTCACGGCGGCACCCAATCGGCGTTGCAAAACACGATGGGGCTGTGGTGGTGCCTGTTGCTTGCCGAGGGCAAAAACAGAGTTAGGTCGGGCAGGAACACATGGTGATACAGCTGAGACAAGGTAAAACTCACCAGAGCTCCCAAAAGGAAGGCGTGTGCTCGCCGGCACCGTGGGCAGCACCTCACGTTCCCGGCGAACCAAGGGGCAATCCCCTAGGTCCTTGGGTGCGTGAGAAAGAGGGCGAGCTGGGGAGGCAGGAGGACATGGGGTTGGTTAAAAAGGAAGGCAGGGAAGGGAGAGGAGAGGGGAGGGGCGCTGCTCTACTCCATCGGTCTCGCGATGGTGTGTGCGCGGGCAAGCGTGCAGCAGACAGACTGGACAGGGCAGGGCGTCACTGAGGCTGTCGGGGGCATCTCGTGAGGTCCCAAGGCGGCTCTGCCTCTCCCTCTCACGTGGTCTGGGGCGTGCAGAGGTAGCCATCTGGTCGAGCTGCACGGGCGGAGAGAGATCCTCGCGATCTCGCTTGGGCGATGGAGAACAGGGACTGCCTAAGTTGGCCTGGGCTTGGCTAGGCTGTGGAGTCCGAATTAGAGGTGGGGCCCAACATAAAAAGTGTGTCCAAAGGGGTTACCTACCTTGCCAAGTGGAAGAATTGGGTCAACAGGTTGAGAAAACAAGAGAAACCGAGAGGAAGAGGGAAAGAACTCTTCTTGGGTGAACAGTACCCAGATTTTTTCCAATTTCAGCAGCGGATTAGACTAGATGGTTAGATGGGCCAACTTGTTTCAAACTGAATGAAACTTGGAGGCAAGGCTGGTAGTAAGGTATGGAATTTTTAGGAATTTTTCTAGAATTTTTGGTGAAGATTGAAAATTGAGGGTTAGATAGGGCGGTGGGAAAAGTTTATATAGATTGCACGAACTTTTACCTGTTGGCTGGGATTTTCATGCACGAAAGATGACCTGCAGTGCATGCAGATGAAAAAAAATGGTTTTATGCACCAATGAACAAAAGTGAGCTGTTACAAACAGTTTCGAAGATCACCCTCCTTCCCAGACCGTGGCCCTAGGTGCGCCGGGAGCTTAGACCTAGTGCTGCACGCACCTTCCTTGAAATCGTGCTCATCCACCAATGCAGCGCTCACCACTTGTGGTGTGGCACCAATGTATAGCAACAGTGGCTCATCTTGCCTCGGCGCCACAAGGATGGGTGGTGAAGTAAGGTATTGCTTGAGGCCTTGCAAGGCCTGCTTGACCTTGGGTTTCCAATCAAAATGCCTAGTTTTCTTCAACAGCTTGAAGAGCAGGAGGTCACGCCTTCTGAGCTTACAGATGAATTGCCCCAAGGCCGCCATGCAACCTGTGAGGCGCTGCATGTCCTTGAGACGTGCATGGGGGTGCATCTAGTCGATGGCTCGGATCTTCTCATGGCTGGCCTCGATGCCCCGATTTGAGATGAGGAAGCCAAGGAGCTTGCCCATGGGCAACCTAAAGACACACTTCTCGGGGTTCAGCTTCATGCGCGTGGCGTAGAGACTGTCGAAAGTCTCCGCCAGGATGGCCTCCACATTGCGACCTAGCTGTGATTTAAGGGTGATGCGCATTAAACACTGATATGTAGGACCAGCATTCTTCAACCCAAAAGGCATGCATACATAGCAATATGTCCCAACAGAAGTTATGAAAGAAGTTTTTTCCTCATCTTCCCATGCCATGCGAATCTGATGATAGCCAGAGTGTGCATCTAGAAAGTAGGAAAGGTCGCACCCCGCAGTGGAGTCGACAATCTGATCTATGCGTGGCAAAGGGAAGGGATCTTTGGGGCATGCCTTGTTAAGGTCGATGTAGTCGACGCACATCTAAAGCTTGCCATTCTACTTGGGGACGACGACAGGATTTGTGAGCCACTCCTGGTGGATGACCTCACGGATGAAGCTAGCGGCAAGTAGCTTGTCCACCTCATTGCATATGAACGCTTGGCGCTCGGGGGCTTGCCATCGTACCTTCTGTCAGACGGGCCACATGTCAGGGCACATGGCAAGGCAGTGCTCAATCACCTCCTTGCGGACCCCGGGCATGTCCAACAGTTGCCAGGCAAAGACATTAGCATTAGCCAAGAGGAAGGTGATGAGCGCGCTTTCCTATTTGGCGTCCAGGCCACCACCAACCTTGACGGTCCTAGACGTGTCTTCGCCCAAGGCGACCTCCTTGATCAGAGTGGAGTCGCTGGCCGCAACTCGCGGCTTGGTGGCATTAGTGGGACCTGAGAGCCTTGGATGCTCTTCGTGCTCTGGCACCAGAGCCATCAGGTCCAATGAGCACTGCTCGGTGCAAGCGATGGCACCTCGGAGGTCACCGCGATGGTGATGGGGCCTGCAGGACCTGCCATCTTCATGGCAAGGTATGCATAATGCGTGACCACCACAAACTTGGTGAGTGCGGGGTGACCCATGATCGCGTTGTACGGGAGCTTGTGGGTCACCACGTCAAACATGACGCGCTCGGTCCGGAAAATTTCCTAGTCCCCAAATGTAACCGGCAACTAGATGTGCCCAAATTTCCCAGGGTGATGCCATGGTACAGGAGTGAAGGCTTGAGGCGCTTCCCCACAACCTTAAGCTGGTCGTAGACCTCGGGGGACATGAGGTTTAGCCTCGCACCCCCATCGATGAGGACGCAGCCCACCTTGATGTTGTAAATGGTGGGAGCGACAGTGGCAACCAGGCACCCATCCTTGGTAGCGCTCCCGGGGTGGTCGGCCTGGTCGAAGGTGATTGGGGCCTCAGACCACTTGAGCAACCTGGCAGTCTCCATGCTCGAGGTGGCCAAGAGTAGCTCGCGCCGCATCGCCTTGAAGCTGCGACACGACTGATGGGTGTAGGCACCACCCTCGAGCCTAGTGACCACATTCTCGGGCTCCTGGAACCTGAGGTCAGGGTTCTTGTCATCGTCGCTGTCGTAGCGTTGGAGTTCCTTGATGAACTTCTTCTGGCGCTCGGCGAGGTCTTTCACCGCTTGGCACTCTGTGAGGTTGTGCCGGTTGGTCCTGGACCGAGCACCACTTGCTAGGCTTCTTCTCTACTGGCATGGGGGCAATCCACTTGTTCTTCTTTCTGCTACCACTGGCATCGTCGTGCAGTGGCCTACGTGGCTTGTCATGCATGGCCAGTATAAAGTCCTCGGCGGGGCGCTTCTCCTTCCATCCCCTCCTCTTCTCCTACCTCTCAGCAAAGCGGGAGGAACCGGTACCATTAGTGGGGCCCTGCTCAGGGTGCGGTGCGTGCTACGCCTGGGCCTCTACCATCTTGGTGCACTTGTCGGCCAGTGCAAAAAGCTGCACGGTGGTCTGGAGGCATGTGGGGGGATCCACAGAATGGTATTGCGGACCTGGCTGAAGTGTTGAATGTACTACCTCAATGTCTTGCCGTCACGCTAAACAACAGTGTGGAGGTCAGACTGTATCCTAGGGCGCAGAAATGTGACCTGGAAGTTGGCCATGAACCGGTGGCACCCATCATCCAGGAGAGGGCCTGGGCCTTCAAGGCCATAGGAAAGTAATTGGCCATTACTTTTTCGCTCACACCAGCCGCCAAGATGGTGGTGGTCTAGGTTTGGAGGAACTCCACAGGGTCAACGGAGCTATCGTACTTCTCCGTGATGTTCGGGCGAAACTTAACGGGCTAGTGTATCCGATAGAGCTCATTGGTGAAAGCATGGCACCTGGCACCGTAGGCAGTGCGCTGGCGGGGGAAGTGTCGGGGTTACACTCGTAGTCCAGAGATCCATGGCCCCTAGATGATGCCTAGTCCTAAGCGAGTTCAACCACATCGTGGTGTCTCTCCCGCTGGCGCTTGAGCGTGACTCGCGCGTCCTTATGGACGCGTTGCTCATTGAGAAGAACATGCACATGCAGGTTTGGCCCTTCTCCCCTAGCTAGGGAAGTTGCATGTCAGCCCATCGCCCTTGCAGCGGGCCGACGTTCTCCCCCATACCGGGAGGCTTGTTGCCGTGGTGTCGAAACCGACGGTGGGGTTGACTTGGTTGCCGTCTCGGAGGCGGTGCGGGAAATAGAAGCCAAGTCATAGTGTTGCACCGTGCCTACTAGGTAGGTGATCTCCTCCAGCCAACGACCTTCCTGGGTTCCCCTAGTGGTCTAGAGAAGAGGATGATGGAGGAGCGCCTGTGTAGCTAACAGGGCGCTCCCCAGGCTAGTCGTGCGGAAGTCCAGCTGGCAGTGAACCTTCATGCGGCGCACGCACTCCTGCCGCATGTTGGAGGCGGCGACGGTGCCATCAGGGCCCATACCAACTCCCTTGGCGTGAAAGGCACCCAGCTCGCCTACCCTGCGTGGGGGCGATGATGTGGCAACGGCCAGGGTCGGTCCTGCCATGCTGGTGGGTGCCGTGGAGGTGGCGTCGGGCGCTGCTCAGCATCTGCTTTCTCCTCCCCTCCACCGTTAGAGTCAAACTTGAGGCGGTGATGTCCACCGGCCTTCCTGCTCCAAGGCGGGAAAAACAGCAAAAAACCAAATCAAACGCAGCACTCGCCTACCTGGTGCACCAGGTGCCGGTGTGGGAACACCTAATGCAAGGTTCTAGAGGGACTCCCTTTGTGAGTTCGGCCGGGGAGCGAATGAGTTTGATCTCACGTAGGTTGCTATGTGAGTAAATGAGGAAAAGTGTTTATACAGGTTCAAACCACACGGTGGCGTACTACCATACTCCTGTTGTGTTCTTGGTTGCTTCTGTGATTGCTAGCAAGAGGAGTTTACAAGACTTAGGCCCTGTTCGAACTGGCTTATGGAGGTGGCTTATAAGCCGCACGCAAAATGGGAAACTCACTAACAGTTGATTAATTAATTATTAACTATTATAAACTTGAAAATGGATCTATTTGATTTTTTAGAGATACTTGCATATAGAAAGTTTTTGTAAAAAACACACCGTTTTATATTTTGGGAAGTGTGCTAATGGAAACCGAGGAAGAAGCCAACAGCTAGAAGCTGTATTGAACGCCATCTTAGGCTGTGAGTGCTTTTTGTTTTGGATTGAGATCTTCTTCTCCTCCTTCCTCCTCTGTGGCCTTGGCTTTCCCCTTATCTTTCTTGGGGGAATACCACAGTGATTGTGTCGATGTTTTATATCGGCAATATTGAATACAGGGCTACTTGTCGGATCTAAACTCGTTGGACTCAAAAGGACACAGAAAGTTTATCCTGATTCAGGCCCTCAAAGTAAGGTAATACCCTACTTCCAGCTGTTTGTGTATTGCTTTTGCAATTTCTCTGGTGAGATTTGTTATCAGAATACAGAGTAACCGGCTTGGACTCGACCAAGGGATTTCCTTATCAGAATACAGAGTAACTGGCTGGGACTATATCCCTTTCCTTGTCGTACAAGGTCACATGAAGCTGAGTTCTTCTCTATCCCTAATTGTATGGGCTAGCAAACCCTTTATCCGAGTGGCCATATTTGCCTTCCTTGATGTACCCAGGGCCCATATCCTCCACAAGCTGCACCATGGGAGTTACAGAATTATGTATGCTCACTACTAATTTTTGACCCTATCGCATCGCTTCTCTTTGCATCAAACACAAATATGATGCAATAGCTGGCTTCTATTGCATCAATGTTGCAAATCTGATGCAATAGGTGGTCGTTATTGCATCAAGAAGGAGTTAGATGCGATAGTAAGTGATGTTGAAGCAATAGGTATGATCTATCGCACCGGATTCGAACAAGAGATGCAATAGATAGAAATTATTGCATCGGACAAATTTGGTTGCGTTAGTGTTGATTTTTGATGCAATATGTAGGTGGTATTGCACCGATCTAGAGTATGGGTGCAAGTAGATAGTACTATTGCAACGGTTTGATTGTGATAAACTCTGTTGCAATATGTGTTTTTTATTGCATTGGTTGAGGATTTTTTTGATGCAATACATTGCCACTATTACATCAAAAGTTTTGCGTTGCAAGATGCTAAGACATTAGCAAAGATTGGTCATAGTATACATAGTTATCTAATACATAGATAATATGCAACGTTTTCAACCTACTGAACCATGTAATGAGAGTGAGATTGCCGTTGTTTCACAGTATATAGTCCGGACCGTCCTCACCCTGTTTGGACGGTCCGGACTATACAAATTGCCGTTGTTTCATAGTATATAGTCCGGACCGTCCTCACCCTATTCGGACGGTCCGGACTGTACAAATTGCCGTTGTCTCATTTTAACAAAATAAATACCAAGCTGAAATGTTAAATTTAACTCACTCAGGCAAAGTAGCACACTCATCACAATTTGTCAGTATGTAGTGCCTCATGGTCAGCAACTCAGTGTCATTCAACTTCTTGAAACTAAAGCCTTTCCTACTGTAGTCAAGGCTACCAAAGACGCTCAGACCAGATGGTGGTTCAGACACTGCGGTGCTTTCATGACACTCTGGACGAGTCGGCATATCTTTGAAGAACTGAGAACAAAATGCCATGCACTCTTCGGTGATATATCCCTCTGCTATTGAGCCTTCAGGGTGTGCTTTGTTCCTCACATAACCTTTCACCGTCCGCAGATATCTCTCAACTGGATACATCCATCTATAGCATACGGGTCCACCAAGTGAAGCCTCTTCAGCTAGATGAACTGGCAAATGTACCATGATATCAAAAAATGCAGGTGGGAATATCATCTCAAGGTGACAAAAAGTCTCCCTAATCGAAGCACTCATGCTAGCAATATCCTTTTTGTCCAGCTCCTTTGAACATAGCGAACTGAAGAACCTACTCAAGTCAAGCAATGGGACAATAACTTCTTAAGGGAGAATGTTGCGTAATACTAATGGTAAAAGTTTCTGGAATATTATATGGTAATCATGAGTTTTCAGTCCAGACAACACCAATCGATTTTCATCCACACATCTCCTGATATTGGAAGCATACCCATCAGGCAACTTAACTTCATGTAGAAATTTGCATAAAAGTTTCTTGTCCTCTTTCTGTAATTTGTACAAAGCTGGTGGCAATGTGAACTTACCATTCTCAAACACTAGATGCTGATCCTTCCTTATCCCTAGATGTTGCATGTCAAGCCGAGCTTGCTCATTATCCTTACCTTTACCTTCTACTTCTAGCAAAGTGCCCAATCTGCTCTCACATATATTTTTCTCAATATGCATCACATCCAAATTGTGCCTAATAAGCAAATGTTCCCAGTAAGGAAGCTGGAAAAAAATACTCTTCTTCCTCTAGTTGTGCCATCTTTTTTCTTCGTCACGCTGCTTCCTTTTTCTTGAATCGGGACCAAATTTGACTTGACTAAAACTTTCATACTGTTCCAACACCTGTTGTCCAGTCAATGGTTCTGGAGGCTCCCATATAAAATAAGAGTAATTCAAAGTGCACTCCCATATAAAATAAGAGCTTTGCAGACAATAACTCATAAGACACTAATTCATGGAAACTACCAGGCAATAGCATATATACATATATAGTGGTTCCATTAGGTCTTACAATCTACCAGCACATACAGTGCTTCCATTAGGTCTTACAAACTAGGAAACACCAGCACATACAATGCTTTCATTAGTTCTTACAACTACCAGCACATAGTGCATCCATTAGTTCATACAGTTCTTCCACATCACAAGCATATATATACACACTACAAAAGATGACCACCTTTTACAATGCTTGGAAGGTACCTGATGTACCTTTTAAACCAAACAGTATTAGCCATTGATGTTTAAAGGGTAAATTAGGAATAGGAAATAATATTAACAGGGGTAATTAGGTAATTGATTAATTCCATCTTTTCTTCTTCTGCCGAGCCTCATCCCGAGCGCCTCCATCCTTTCTCTACCAATCTCAGCCGTCTTCAATCCTCGTCCCTTTGCCCCTAGCCTTTGCCCTAAAATCCCCCGAGCGAACCGGGAAGCAGAGGCCGAAGGAGCAGGGGCGTGGCAGCGTGGGCGTGTACGGCCGGCAGGTGAGGCGCAATCGGCTGGCAAGGAGGACGGAAGCGGATCTGTGAGCAGCGGGTGAGGCGCGGTTGGCTGGCAGGGAGGACGGAAGCAGAGTAGTCGGCATCTTCAGTCGCGAAGTCCAAGTCTACCACGGCCTCGACGTCGGCTCCGCCAAGCCCTCTCCTTTTTGTTGTGTGTGTCTTTTTCCCGATTTTGGAATATTCCTGCTAACTCCTTGCAATATTCTAGAAATTCCCAAAATATTCTTATACTTGGAGAGTTCCAAAAATTTTGTTGAATCTCCTCGATTCCAATTTCAACCTCCAAAATTGTTTTGATGTTTTTTATTTTCCCAAATATATATATACGCTGACGTTCGCGACCCTCCAAAATTCCGAACGATTTCCCAATTTCCGATATTTCCAATACTTCTTGAAATTCTAAAATTTTATATTCAAGATTTGGAGAATTTCCGGAAAATCCCCACCTATTCTCCTTGCTTTCTCTTTTCTTTTTCTTCAAATTTTCCCCTTTCCCCTGTTATTTTTCTCTCCTTTCTGGTTTCCTCTCTCCTGTTCTTTTTCTCTGCTTCTCCCTCTCTCTCTCTCTCAGGCCTGCCCCTGCCCCGACAGCTCCCCCGGCCCGGCCTATGCCAGCCCACGCCACCCCGGCCTTCGCTGCCCTGCAACCGCTGTGCGCCGCCCCGGACCTGGTCCGCGCCCCACACTCCCACGCCTGCCGCGTTTCTTGGCACATCGCGCCCATGTCGTCGTGACGACCGTGCCTCCTCCCTCCTGTAAATAGCGACGCCGCCGCCCTTCTGCTCCACACGCCCGAAACCGCCGCCGCCTGGCCTCGCCGCCGATGCCCGCGCCTCCTCGCCACCTCACTGTCGTGCCGCCGTCGCCTGCACCACCTCGCCGGCGCCACCGCCCGATCCAGCGCCGCCTCGAGCCGCGCCGGGTCGCCGCGACCTCACCACCGCCTCCGCCGCGTCGAGCAGCTCCTTAGCGTACCCCTCCTCGATGCCAACCGCCGCCGGAGCGCTGCCGTCGTCTTCAACCCGAGGAGCTCACCGTCCCCTCCTCACCGCCGAGCTCCCTGTCACCGCCGTTCGGTTCCAGTGCGTCGCCACCACTCGCCAACCACGGTGGGTCTCTGTGCTGTAGCCACGTCGCCGTCGTTCTGCTACGTCATCCTGCCCCACTGGACACCGTCGTCGCGCCATGGACCGCCGTTGCTGTCGCCTGCTCCTCGCCGTCGGCGTCATCATTTTTGCCCCCCGTATCCTCGCTAGTTCGCCCCCCGCGCCGCCTACGCCGGTTTCCATCCATCTCACGAGCTTCCGCCTCCGGTGAGCACCGGTGCCGACGCACGCACATCCTCTTTCTTTCTCATCCCTCCAGTTCTACCCACACCTTTTTTCGAATTTGTCTTAGCCTTATCTTCTCTTCTAGATCTGGAAGCTTGAACCTTAATACTAATGGCAGTTTTTCTCCAAAAAAAAAATCTAGGAGTTAGTCTGGCCGCCGACCACCGGGAGTAGGAGCTAGAGATGAGCCTGGGCTTGCGGCCAGGCAGGGCGCTTCCCCTCACGTCTTCTCTCCACACCCCGCTCCCTAATAGGTCCTAGGTGAGGTTGAGCACCATCAGCTATGCCGCCATGAAGTCCTACAGGCTATCCGAGCTCAGTGACGCCGAGGTCAGTGGCCTCAAGGCACGCCCTCGCATCGACTTCTCCTCCATTTTTGGCATGGTAAGATGAGGTATAAGGAACTCATGGTTATGGGCAGTACAGCATTGTGTGATTGTTTTAGAACCGTTTGCTCTTTTTTTTTGTGCGATTAGGTGAATCCGATTGTTGAAGATGTGCGGGTGCGAGGTGATGCTGCGGTTAAGGAGTAAGTGATGATGTAGTGTTTGATCCTTTTGGACCAGAACCTAGTGCAGGATTTTGTTTAACTTGCTGGGTTTGGTATTTCAGTTATACAACGAAGTTCGACAAGGTTGCACTCGATGATGTGGTTGTTCATGTTAGCGATCTTCCTGATGTCGAGGTATTTACCTTATATGTGTTTGTGACTGATAAACTGCACATTCTTTTATCTTTTTTTCCTGTTATAACAACATTACCTGAATGTTTGGTGCTAAACTTGTAGTCTAGTTTAGGTGTAATATTTGATGCACACAACTGATAACTTTTTCAGGGAGATGAACCTTGAGGACTATTGGCAAGATGAACTGAATCAAACCTCCTGCAATAACAAAGACCTTCCTGATAGAGTCATGTATATTTGTTTAAATTCTATAAGTTAGTAGTTTGTTATGCAGATTCAACTTTGCAAATAGGAAGCCCTTTGATATATTGTACAAACTATGGATGATCAAAGTTATCAATATCATTGCCTTTTTGTCCCATTGGATTTTGTGATTTAGTGAATTTCTGTGCCGCAAATAGATACAATAGTATATGTTGCATCGAACCTAATGTCGATGCAATCGTATTTGTTGCATCGAACCTCATGGCAATGCAATAGTATACGTTGCATCGAACCTCATGGGCGATGCAATAAGTTGTATTGCACCGATCGTAATGTCGATGCGATATGATCTATTGCACCGAACGTTAGTCGTTGCAATAGGATTTCTTATTGCATCAAATTTATGACATGTATTACATCAACAATGTTTTGATGCAATAACCTTTCGCATCACTCTATTTTGATGCAAGAGACATACATGGCCGATGCAACAGCGATCTCGCATCACCACGATTTTGATGCAATAACCATTTTGCATCAAACTAATACGATGCAAGAGACAACGGATGGCCAATGCAATAGCAAGCATCTCGCACCGGTCACAGCAAACTGATGCGATAGCCTATTGCATCAAGGTTTCTTGCATCGGCTCGCATCAAACAAGAAATTAATGACACACCAAGGTATTGCATTGATTTTGGCCCTATTACAACAAAATTGTGTCGATGTAATAGGGTAAAAAATTAGTAGTGGCTTGGTCATGTCTTCTGCTGACCGGTGGGCCCAATCGCCTGTCCTCCTAGGGGCCCCTAGTTGTCACGCCCGAAAATTCACCAAAATTTCGAAAGCTAATTTGTGCATTAAACCCTCGTCCAGAATCAGTCAAGGTACAAAAATCGATAATTTGATAAACATAACCAAAACAGTAAACGATAAATACTTACAAAAGAGGCACTTAATCCTTACACAAAAGAAAACTGCAGTGGAATGGCAACCTAGCAAAGCTTCGGCACCAAGCCCACAGGCAACTCAACTGGGGTATAAGCCAAACACCAGAATCAATCAAGTTTTAGTTCGCAAGTTTAATTAACCTGGCACGACCAACCATCGTGAAAAGATAGCCATTAAACATTAATTAATCATAAGTAAATCATTAGTCATCCCACATAAAATGACGCTAAAGTTTCTAAACAAAATTAAGCTAAACCTAAATAATCTAGCTAGATCATTAATTAGGCATCCAGCTAGTTAATATTAATTACCCAGGGTATCATGGTAAAGGTATCATTAACAATTCATGGCCATAATCAAGGAATATTAGAATAATAATAATTACCCGTAATAATGACATTCAAAAGCTTTGCATGCAATAACGTTAAAACAAAATAATTTTCACAACTGGGATGAACATGCCCAAGGGGATTGCCGTATGACTTGCCTTACAATAGAAAAGCCTTCAGACGATCTTCCGAACTCTTCCTCAAACTTCACGATCCACTGAAACGGTGAAAACCACATGATTACACGTAAAATGAGGAAAAACCCTAAGAAACTCCAAATAAATTGTACATAAAAAGTACACAAACATGTAGATCATGATTTAGATGAATTTAGGAAGAAGAACGGGTCGAATCGGAGTTCTTACGGAAAAGATATGGCCTCTGGAAATTTGAATTCAGAGAAAATCCAAAAAAAATAGAAAAGGAATATTCCCAGAATATTCCCTGGTTTTTCGATTTAGAATAATTATTTTGGGCAAAACTGACAAGTGGGGGCCATTGGTCAGTGGGATGGCCCGTGGTGGACTAGGTCCATGGAACAGAGGATGGAGGGAGGTGGCGCACTAGGTGAGGTGGACTGCCACGTGGCGACTGTCGGAGGAGGGAATTCCAACCGCGGGGAGTCTGGGGACCCCCCTTTGAGGTTCAGCTAGGGGAGTGGTTCACAGGACGGCTGCGGCGTCTGGTCGATGGCACGCAAGGGAGACAGAGGAAGTAGACAGGTTCGGGCCACGCGGAGGCGTAATACCCTACTCCTATGTGTATCTGCTATGTGGGAGATGAATGCAGTTTGTTTTTACAAGATGTTCTTCAGGGATGCTCAGGAGCTAGCCCCCTCTTGGGAACTCAGTCTCTCTAGAAGCTGAACTCAAACTCTCTAGAAGTCTCCTCTCGAAGCCCCCCTTTCCTTGCTGGCATGGATCCTCCTTTCATAGTCCAAGGGGAGACCACCGTGCCTAGTACACATGCCAAGGGAAGGCTTTTCTAGGTACGATATGTCTTGTCGCACGCACGCGGCTGCTTGCTGAGCCACGCTGGAGTTGGTTCGGGACGTCTTGTCGTCCCATCGCTCGGTTGCTGCGGGTGGCTAGGTTATGAAGATCTGACAGCGCACGCTATCGCCGCCAGAGCGTGGAAAACTGAAGCCCTCTTAGTCAAATATTCTCTAACTGCATAGGGAGCGGGCCCACGGGGGGCCATCATGAGAGTCCACGCATGCCCAAGCGGGCGACAGGCGCGGCATGCCCCGTCGCCTCGTCATTAATGTGGGTAGTTGGAGAGTTGATCCACTCGAGTCAGGCTCGTGCCCGGGGCAGAGAGCTCAACGAGCCCTCCACGCGCACAAGGCGCCGAGTCCCTCGGGGACCGAGGCTGTGAGTCTCGGGCTCGGGAAGCACACCCTGGGCTTGGGAATGTCCCATTAATGTGCCCTAGGAACGCGCTTGCGGGTCCCGGGACTGGGGGCTGAGGCCCGGGCCTAGGAATGTCCTAGTAATGCCCCCGGGAACTCGCCCCCGGACCGAGCCTGTGGGCCCCGGGACCGGGGGCGAGACCCAGGGCCCGGGAATGTCCCAGTAATGTGCCCAGGGAACGCGCCCTGGGACCGAGCCTGTGGGTCCCAAGACCAGGGCGAGGCCCGGGCCCGGGAATGTCCCTGGGCCACGGGGCCCGAGGTGGATGCAAGCGGTTGTTGCGACGCGCCCGGGGAAGGTGCACCCGAGCCCAGATAGTGCTCGGGCCCCAAGCACTTAGCGGGAAAACGGTCGTAGTCAGCCGTCACTTGTGCAGAATGTGGGCCCCGGCGGAGCTGACGTGGTCGAAGATCCACGCGTCCCCGGGGAATGTGGGGCCCCCAGTCCCGTTTCGCCGACAGTGGCCCCTGGCCCTATTGCTCGCCCGGGATCCACCCCGGGCAAGAACAGGGCCACTTCTTGGGGAAATGAGGAGACGCGGGCCCACCTAGGTTTGCGATGAGGTGGTGGAGCTCGGCGATTTGCTGCGTACGCTGGACTTGCTCCCCGACCAAGTTCACGAAGTCCTGGTGAAGGAAGGAAAAGAACTCGCCACATGGGTGGCGGAGTATGTTCTCGGGTGCTACCGGGTGTGGGACGCCGACTTCTCCCTGGCCCCGGTGCTCGAGGGATTCCCCACCGAAGGGGAAGAGGAGGCACAGAAAGCCATGGCTGACACCGCAGCAACGGTGGCAGGGTTCTTTGACCAGGGCGAGGACCTCGTGGGGCCGATGACCGACGAGTCCGAGGAAGATGCCAATCCCCTTCTGACACCGCCCGGGGTCCAGTCCAAGGAAGACGAGTGACCTCCCCCCGTACGACGACATCTTCGGGCCTCGGCGCGTGCTTGCGCTCCGATTTTACCTATCTTGTACAAAGAGAAACATTTGCATGTGTATATAATCATGTTTACATTTTCGTACCTTTGCTTATTGTGTTGTTCCGGAGGTTGCTTATGTTTGCGCCCCGGGCCCCGGCGGCTGCGGTGTTAGTTTTTTTTCATTTCCGGGCCCGGGAACGCTGAGTACCAGGTGCCATCCGACTCCGAGAGCCAGTAGCCGTGAACAGCCGTAGCGCCTAAGTCCCCTTTCCGGGGCCTGGGGTAGTTGCCTGCCCCGGGAGCTCAGTCCCCGAGGGCAGCGAGCGTGATAGTTGCCCGCCCCGGGAACTCGGTCCCCGATGACCGCGAGCAACTGAGCGGGGGGGCTTGCGGAACGGTTAAGTCCGTCTTCCGGGCCCGGGGGCCCTCCATGCCCCCGAGCGCTACTGGCCCCGGGAGCACAGCGAGGCCGCAGGAAAAGATTGCAAGAAGAGAGAGAAAATACGGAAAATGCCCCACGTGGGTTAGGTATGGCCGAAGTGCTAAGCTCGTGCCTTTTGACTCGCCGGGAGCCCCTTGGGAACCGACCTTGACCGTGCGCAGGGGTCACCAGACAGCGAAGCACCCGGTGGTTCGGCGGTGGTCGGGGTGGAGCTGCCCAGGCCGGGCACCGTTGCCCGCCACGGGAATCTAGGCTGGCCCGATGGGGGGCTCTGCCCGAGACCCCGGGGCATCGACAATGCCCGGGGTACGGTCCACGACCTGGCCACCTGGCCTCGGCAACCGGGGCAGCGCTAACCCGGCGGCCCTCGTGCCAGGCTCCGGCAAATTTCGCTTTGCCCCCGAGGCCGAGGAGAACGAAACACGTGCCATACAAACGGGGAAAGAATAGAAATTGAGCAATGTTTAAAGTCGGATGAGATTACGTATCTGGATGTTGAAAAGGGTGGTGTGGCTCCGCGAGCACAATCCCGGGGGCAGGAGCACTGCCAGCCCCTGGCCCAGGAATTTGCACCAGAAATAAATCTGAGATGGGGGCCCCCAGCCAGCGTCCAGGTTTGGAAAGAAAAACGGCGCTGACCCGAGCACCCTACTTAAGCCTACCGGGGATGGGTCTAATCTGCACATGATGAACTGTGAGGGTACTTGACTCGTTCCTTTGTCCATTCCATGCTACGAACCGTGACGTCTACCACCTCCCAAGGGCCTCCTCGCGGTCGCGACCATGCTGAGGAAAAGATTGCGCATAAGTATTTCGCCCCCTAGCACCAGAAAAAACCGAGCCCGAAGCCAGCCAAGCGAGACACCGCAGCCGCCGGGGCCCAGGGCGCCACGCAGAGGGGCGCACCCACGGCCCCGTGGCATGGACAATGCCCCGGGTTTAGCAGGAGGGGATATGGTAGCTCGTTGGTAGGAAACCGATGATTATGCACAAAACCCAGCCGCCGCACGGGCACGGCCTGATTATGCCCCTAGGGGGAGACCACCACGAACGCAACACACAGAAAAGGACAAAGGGCACGAGACCGGAAAGGACATAGAAAATGCTGCTTAGGGAAGCGAATGCACATGGGGGCCCCCGGCCAGCGCTGAGATTTGGAGAAATCCAGCGCTGGCCCGAGCACCCCGCAACTTACAGGATGTGTTCACGGATAAAATTTGCGAAGATGCTCGATGTTCCAGGGATTGGGAAGCGAGGTCCCATCCTCTTGGCCTAGTCTTACCAAGCCCGGTCGGGAGACACCGATCACCAGGAAGGGGCCTTCCCACATGGGGGAAAGTTTGTTCTTTCCGGCACGTGTGAGGACACGGCGGAGGACTAGGTCCCTGACCTGGAGTGATCGGGCCTGGACCTTACGCTGATGATAGCGCTTGAGGCTGTGCTGGTAACGAGGAAGTCGAGGTTGTCGTGCTGCATGTTGTCGTGGTCGAGGTCGTCGCTGTAGCGTTGTACCCAGGGAGAACCGAAGGTGAGCTCTGATGGCAGAATGGCTTCGGCCCCGTACACCAGGAAGAACGGGGTCTCCCCGGTCGCCCGGCTTGGTGTGGTACGATTCGCCTAGAGGACCGCCGGAAGCTCGTCGATCCACTTGATGCCATGTTTTTGGAGGTCGTTATAGGACCTTGTCTTGAGGCCCCGCAGGATCTCGGCATTCGCCCGCTCAGCCTGCCCGTTGCTAGCAGGGTGGGCAGGAGAGGCGAAGCAGAGCCTGTTGCTGACGTCGGAGTAGTATTCACCGAAGAGCTCACTCGTAAACTGCGCGCCGTTGTCGGTGATGATGCGATTGGGGATTCCGAAGCGGCTGGTGACTCCCCGGATGAACTTGAGCGCCGAATGCTTGTCAATGTTGATCATGGGGAACACCTCTGGCCACTTAGTGAATTTGTCGATGGCGACATATAGATGTCGATAACCCCCGACTGCCCGGGGAAAGGGGCTGAGGATGTCGAGTCCCCAAACCGCGAAGGGCCAGGACAAGGGGATCACCTGGAGTGCCTATGTCACAGCCCCAAAATCTAAATTAAGGTAATTAGTGTTAAGCCCTAGCTAATCCTTTGCCTTGTGCTAGTTGTTACTTTCCAAGTTCTGTATATCTAAAAATCCTAGAAAAATTCCTAAACATGTCAGGTGATATGAGTAAGCCCCTGTAAAAATTTCATAATTTTATCACTTCAATAAAAGCTTCAACAAAATCCCTCAAATCAGCAAAGCTAGGAAGCTAGCTGAAATAAATTGGTTCACTTCTGAAATTCACCAAATGAAAATGAAGACTAATTAGACAGAGCCCTTTTGCCAAGGTGGGAGCCAACATGAATCCCACTACCAGGAATTTTGGTTTAATTTATCTCCCAAAGAAAACACATAAAATGATAAGATCAAGGCACTGGAGAAACAAGTGAAACTGCAGCAAAACTGGATCAGTGTGCCTACTTTGCTTTTTCACCAGAGATGAACCAGACCTCTTCTAACCACGAATTTTGGTCAGCAGGTTACACACATCTTTCTCTACCTCCAGTATTTTTCCCATAATTTATATCCCTTATTAACCTGCTGAAATCACAGATGCAAGGCAGCTGTCCCTACAGCTCACAACACTTAGTCTCTAGAGCTTTCTTCTCTCATTTCTCACTTCCAGGTGGACCCCACAAGACCTGGCCCACTTGTCAGCCTCATAGCAGCATGTGACAGTGTGTTTCACCAGGAAATTCACCCATACTCCACTCCTCCTAGACCATCACTACTTGGACCCACAAGCCATAGAGTAAATCTAGCTAAATATGAGTAGACATTGTTGCCTAACATGTGGGACCCACCAGAGGCACTGTGGAGATGGAGCAACTCAGCATTGCATGTACCAACGTGTCAGCACCTTGTTTCCCCTTTCTTTCACAGTACACAGAAGCATAGAGGTGAGCACAAACCATGGAGCATCGACCATTTCGACTCAAACTCCGCCAGTAGAACCTCTCACCCTTCCTCTCCACGTTCTCACCGGAGAAACCCATGGAGACCCCAAGGATCCCCGGCGGCAACCCTATCTTATTCTCTACCGAAGGTGTTCGATCGGTCCCGAGCCAACGCCGGTGAGCTCCATCCTTCCCCGACCACAGGAACACGATGAGCACATCCTAATTGTTCCATTTTCGTTTTGCACAACCCTAGGATTGCTGGCCGAAGTCGCCGTGTCGCCGCCGTGCTTTGTCCCAGCTCTGCAGAACTGCCGCCGGCATCGCGTCGCTGTTTCGGCCGATCTAGTGCATCGCCGGCCGAGCCTTCGCGCCAACACCGTCGCCCTGCCCCCAGAAGACCCCTAGCCAAAGGAATCAGGATATAGCGCAATGTACCGGGAGGTCGACGTCGTCTTCTTCCCCTCCGGTCAATCTGCCGCCACCGCCGATTCGTCCTCTGTGGTGAGCCCCGCTTCGATTCTTTGCACCGTAGCCGTCCTCAGGAAGTTTGTAACTTGGTAGACACCGTGTCCTAGCCGCAGGCCGACTGAAGTGAGCTACCGTCGTGGAGCCGAAGGTTTTCGCCGCCGCCGAGCCGTCCTCGACGTCGATGCTGTTGCGCCGACCCTGCCAGACCCCGCGAAACCTCTGGTGAGCCTCCTGGAGTCTTTTAGGAACACCTGCATGCACTGGCTGGACAGAAACCTGCCCGTAGCTCGGTTCGCCACAACGTCCCGAGAGCATCCGCCGCTGGAGCTCGCCACCGGCGATATTCCAGTCACCCGAGGTGTCAAGAAGACCACCCTTAGCTCCGCTGTGAACTCCTCTACTTTTTCTGTTTTGGGCCCGACCACAGCCGAGCCGCCGTTTGCCGTCGCCGTCGCCGAGAAGCTTGCCGGCTCTGTCTGCCTGCGCCCTCCTCTGTTCGCCAGACCGGACCATACACTCCCGGAACGGACGGTCCACTTCCTTTGTCCCGCGTCGTGCCCTCGCGCCCACGCCCTCACGCTCTCGCGCCCGCGCCCTGCTCTCGCGCACTTTGCCTCACTGGCCTGCGGGCCCGGGCTGTAAGGGAAATAAGAAAAGAAGAAAAATGTTAAACTGAAATATTTTTCCAACAGAAAAATAGCCCAACTTTGTAAATCTATATCTTTGTCACTTTAACTCATTTTTGAGTGAAACCAATTTTGTTAATTCTATAAATTTGCGAACTTTAATACTGTGAAATAAAATAGTGCCACTTCTGTACAGAAAATACCCATAAAATATTATGAAGCAAAATTGACTTATTTTGGGCTTAAGAACTTGAAATATTTCTATAAAATTCACTGTAACTCTTTTTGAGGTAAACCAAATTTCTTTGCATTCATAAAATTGTGCTCTTTAATTTGGTAAAATAAAAAGTGAGGACTTCTGTGTAGGATTATTCTCTAAAAATGGAAATATCTATTATATACATCTTTCTGCCTTAGAAGTTTATAAATTTCTAGAAAGTTCATCCTATTTGCTAAAAAGGTGAAACCACTTCTGTTAAACTCAGAAAATTGTAACCTTACTGTGGAAAAGTTGTATTTGATAAAAATACCTCCCAAAATAGGCCTAAGTAATTTTCTAACCTTTCTTTTTGTTAAACTTGTAAAATTCATATCTAAATCATTTTAAATCGGATTTCAGTAAACCAAATTTTGTCGGAACCAGGAAGATATGTATTTTCACATAAAAATGCTCACACTCATAAAATCCTACCAGAGAAGGCAAGCACTTATTTTCCACTTAGAGTTTTCCTATAGTTTCGGCTTTTGCCGTTTTCAGCCCTTCTACCTTGTTATTTTTGTATCTCTCAATCCAGGGATGCAAATGACTTGGTTCTTTCTCCTAAACTCTTGTTAGGTCATGCCCTACCTACTGTATTTATCTCATAATTAATTGATCATGTTGCATAGACATGTTTAATTGCTTCTTATTTGCATATTGCTTCTTATCGATAGATTCTGAGGATACGGAGTACGTGGAGACTAAACGAAGAGGTTGAGAGTGACCTATCGCTGTAGCAAGGCAAGCGTCTAAGCATATTGAACCTATGTTTTTAATAAATTGATTTGTTTGTGAAAACAATATCTATATGCATGCTTCAGTCTATTTAAAATGGGAAAAACGGGTAGAGTCAATATTACCCAATTGTATGCATTTCCATTCCTTGGTTATTGATGCCATGTTTATACATTGTCACCCCTGGTTAAGAACTTTGGAATACTCTTATTTTACCAAATGCTTAGCCATGCTTATTTCTAGACTTAGAGAAATCCGATAGATGGAGCTACCGGTTTAAAACTAGTTGAATGTGAATAGATGGGTTAAAATCTGACAAGAATAACCTCTAAATAATCATTGAAAATATGTTGACTTGGACGGATGATAGGGCGATGAAGGGATGGTGTTTCCCCGATGCACGTAGCTCCGTCTGGGTCATTAAGGACCGAACATGTTGATGTCTATTCAAGCACCTTACGTACTTCCACACGCCGGGAGTGGGACGGCTTAACTCAGTAGCACGGGAGGCTGCGACCATCTACGCCCGTCCGTCAGTCGTGAGGGGAGACCTTTGGAGGACCTCAGTGCGAGTATGCAGAGCGGGCCTGCACTTGGTGAATCCATATGGCCGGAGGTGCCTCCCGCGACGGTGAGCCCGCCTTAGTTGCCACGCACGCACGCGACTAAGTCGTCGGGGGCCCAGACATGGTTTAGGTGGTCGGGGCTAAGCGTGCAAAAGGTTCTGTTGTGACCTCTAGTCCGCACTCAATGTGTAGAGTGTGGGTACCGACGGGTACGGATCAAACTAGAGTGTAGCCGTTTGGCTTCTATCACATCGTGTGGGTAAAGATGTACACATCTGATCATAGTAAGAACTATTCGAATAGCCGTGTCCATGGTCACAGGACGAACGCTTGATGTGTTAGTTAGTCATGTTAGCATCCAACTTGGATTATGTAGTTACCATGACTTAGGATAGTCATGGATGGATGGGTTTATATAAAGGATTTTTTATGATTAATGAGGAATGGATTTATATGAAAGGTTTTATTATTAAATATGACTTGGTTTAGTCATAAAAGATAATATGCTTGTTAGCATAATTGTTTGGGCCATGGTGGCCCATTGTTGAAGTTAGAGCATGGGTTTATGCTCATTTATATTTCATTTTCAGAACTATAAGCTTGCTGTCCTAAAATTTCAGATTGTGTTATTTCTCAAAATGCTTATAGTTTCAAGTATTACTTGCTCAATAAAATCAGCTTTATGCAAAATCAAGTCAATATAGCCTTTTTCCTTGATGTAGAAACCAGCATGATTCCTTTGTACTATTAATATCGTGTAAGTCTTGTTGAGTACCATTCGTACTCACGTTACATATTTTTCAGGTGAGGACAACGACGATATTGTGGTGGTCTACTATTACCTCGCCGAGGGTGGCAAGGATAATGTGTAGTTGAAGTTAAGCTCTGCCCCAGTTGGTTGCCCTGTGGTTGGGTTCGGCACCACTGGTTGTTCACTTGCTGTTTATGTTTTCTGCTGCTATCTTCTGTTTACTCTGTGATGAATTAGGGTGTGAACCCTCTATGTAATAGTTGTAACTTTGCTGCTCGTCTATCCATTTTTAGAGTACTTGTGATGTTTATCAATTGCTTGCGATAAAAGTGTGAGGCTAGTCGCTTTCCTGGGGACTAGCTGAACATGAGTATGAGTTGTGTATAATTGAGATGGTTGGGGGATAGCTATTGTGGTTCGAGTCCTCTGGGGTACGTATCGTGTTTGGTCGCCACCATTGAGTGGTTTGACGGGCGTATGACGGGGAGGACTGGCAAGCTATCCTTATGATTATCTCTTTTGTACACTTCTTGGCATTTTTGGATTTGTATTGTGAGTGGGTAAAGATTATGGCAAGTCTGCGATGAGGATGGATGGTTACCGCATTTATTCGGGTTTTATTCGAGACCCCATCCATCTAGATAGTTCACGTTGCCGTAATAGTTACTCTTCATAATGCACTTCCGGGGTGCCCACAGCCTACGCTGGCTGGTGGCTCTGCTTGGCATGAAACTGGCACGTGCGGCAGCGTTGGACGAGGCCGAATGCGTCCTACAAAGCCGTGGGCCAATAAAATCCTTGCCGGAAATCCTTACCGACTAGGGATCGAAATGCGACGTGACTGCCACATTCCCCTTCATGGATATCAGCGAGGATCTCGACGCCGGAGTCGCGCGGAATGCACTTTAGCAGGACGCCATTGGCGCCACGTCGGTAGAGGTCCCCATCTACCATGACGTAGTGCTTAGACAAGTGAGCCACCCTTTCCGCTTCCGCGTCATCTTCGGGGAGATACGCTTGAAGAAGATATGCCCGGATTTCGTCCATCCAAGAAGGCGCACTGGGTCTGGCCGCAAGGACCAAATCTTGGGGCCGAGAGTGCGTGTGTGGCTCGGACCCGAGCTCAGGGGTGGTCCCCAAGATCCCAGGTGAGGCTGCTGAGGGGGCCTCGAGGGCTTCCTGGAAAACCCCCGAGGGAACCAGCGCCCGCGAGGAGGCCAGCCTTGAGAGCTCGTCGGCGGCCTGGTTGCGACTGTGAGGGATGTGGCGAAGCCTGAGGTCGTCGAAACGACGCTCAAGCCTCCGCACTTCGTCCACATATGCGGCCAATTGGGGGTCCAAGGTTTGGTACTCCTTGGACACCTGGTTGATGACGAGCTCGGAGTCGCCTTGCGCCCACAACCATCGCACCCCGAGGGCGATCACGGCCCGGAGGCCGGCGAGAAGGCCCTCGTATTCGGCCATGTTGTTGGTGGCTTCGAAGTCGAGGTGGACGACGAAACGGATCTCGTCCCCGGCAGGTGACACGAGGACGGCCCCGGCCCCGGCGCTAGGGCAGGAAGCCCGTCTGGCGTAGGAGCTGTCGAAGCTCATCGTCCAGTAGAGGCGCAGATTGGGGGCTAGCTCGGGGACCGGGGATCCGGCGTCCAGCACAGGATCTGGCTCGGGCACCGGCGTCCATTCTGCAAGAAAATTTGCCAAGATTTGGCTTTTGATGGCATGGCATGCTTGAAAACGGAGGTCGAACTCAGCGAGCTCGACCACCCACTTGGCGACACAGCCTGTTCCCTCCCGGTTATGCAATATCCGCCCGAGGGGGAAGGACGTGACCACGAATACCTTGTGCGCCTGGAAGTAGTGGCGAAGCTTCCTGGACGTGATGAGAACTGCATAAAGCATCTTTTGCGCTTGGGGATAGCGCGATTTGGCATCGCGGAGTACCTCACTGACGAAGTACACCGGCTTCTGTTGCGTGCTCTCCGATCCCGGCCTGACGGGGCTGGGAGCTCGGGCTCAGCTCCCTCGGGAGGGAGCAAGCTCTCATGGCCGGGAACAGATATGGGCCCGGGACCCGGAGGCCCCGGCTGGAATGCGGTGGATATGTGCCTAGGACCCAGGGGCCCGGGCTGGGATATGGAATGAATCGGGACGACTTCCCCGGATCCACTCTCGCCAAGGCGATGCTGTCTAGGTAATCGCGCCCCGTTTGGTTGTGAAGATGTTGAGGTTGTTCCGGGTGCCGCGTCCCCATACTCGCACTCGCCTTGGTGAGGCTGCCTGGGCCCGGGCTCCCCAGTGTCGGGCCCGGGCGGCGGATCCCGGGCCACGCGTTTGTCGGGCAAGGGGCGCTCGACGACGAGCGCCGCGCTCACCACTTGCGGGGTTGCCGCTATGTAGAGCAACAAGGGCTCATCTTGAGCCGGTGCCACAAGGACAGGGGGTGTTGTCAGGTACCTCTTGAGCTCGTCAAGGGCTTGATCGGCCTCATCCGTCCAAGTGAACTGCCCGGTTTTCTTGAGAAGCTTGAAGAGGGGGAGGGCACGCTCCCCTAGCTTGGAGATGAAGCGGCCTAGTGCGGCCACACACCCGGTCAGCTTTTGGGCCTCCCGGAGCCGCGTCGGGGGGCGTATGCCGTCAATGGCCGCTATCTTTTTTGGGTTCACCTCAATGCCGCGGCTGAACACGAGGAACCCGAGGAGCTTGCCGGTCGGGACCCCGAAGACGCACTTGTCCGGGTTCAGCTTCATCCTCGTGAATCGAAGATTGTTGAACGTCTCAGCCTAGTCGTGGAGCAAAGTGGCGCGGCCGCGTGACTTCAGCACCAAATCGTCGACGTAGGCCTCCATGTTGCGACCTAGCTGCGATTTAAATGTTATACGGACGGCATGCTGAAAAGTAGGACCAGCATTTTTTAACCCAAAAGGCATGCAAACATAGCAATAAGCCCCCTGGGGGGTAATGAAAGAAGTTTTTTCCTCATCCTCCTCTGCCATTCGGATCTGATGATAACCTGAGTAAGCATCAAGAAAACACAAAAGGTCGCACCCCGCCGTGGAGTCGACTATCTAGTCTATGCGGGGTAGAGGGAATGGGTCTTTTGGGCAAGCCTTATTGAGGTCGGTGTAGTCTATGCACATGCGTAGCTTCCCGTTGGACTTGGGGACGATGACTGGGTTGGCCAGCCACTCAGGGTGGACGACCTCGCGGATGAAGCCGGCTGCAAGAAGCTTGTCGATCTCCTCGCGGATGAAGGCTTGGCACTCCGGGGCCTGCCGTCGCACCTTTTGCCACACCGGGCGCAAGCCCGTGCGGACGGCCAAGCGATGCTCAATCACCCCCCCTAGGGACCTCGGGCATTTCCGATGGTCGCCAGGCGAAAACGTCGGAGTTTGCCCGAAGGAAGGCGATGAGCGCGCTTTCCTATTTGTTGTCCAGCGAACCGCCAATTTTGACGGTTCGGGACGGGTCATCACCGAGGACGACCTCCTTGATGAGCTCTGCGTCGCTAGTGACGATGCGCGGCTTGGGGGCATGGGGGAGCGAGAGCCCCGCGCCTCCCGCTGCATCAGGAACTGCTGGGGCGATGTCGGCCGCACGCTGCTCGGCGCACGAGAGGGCGGCCTTCACATCCCCGAGAACTATGATCGGGCCCGCGGGGCCTAGGAGCTTCATGGTCAGGTACGCATAGTGCATAACTGCCATGAATCTCACCAACGCGGGGTGCCCGAGAACCGCGTTGTATGGGAGGTTGCACTCGGCGACGTCGAAGACGATACGCTCAGTGCGGAAGTTGCCCCGGTCACCGAAGGTGACGGGCAACGAGACCTGGCCGAGGGGCCAAGTGAGGCCCTTCGTAATCCCAATAATAGGCAACGAGGGCACGAGATTTGTCCCCGGGGCCCTGATCTTCTCGAAAGCCTCGGGGGAGAGGATGTTGAGGGCGGCACCCCCGTCGACGAGGACGCGGCCCACCTTGACATTGCATATGGTGGGGAAAACAGCCAAGGCGAGCTGCCCCTCCCTGGGTACCCGGGCCGGATGGTCCTCGGGGCCGAAGGTGATCGGGGTGTCCGACCACTTTAGCCTCCGGGCCGTCGCTGGGCTCAGGGCCACGGCCAGTAACTCGCGCTTCATGGCCTTGAAGCCACGGCGCGAGGAGTGGGCGTGCGCCCCGCCATCGAGGGTGGCGAGGACGTTCTCGGGTTCTTGGAACTCGAGAGGTCGCTCTAGATCAGGAGCGGGCTTGGCCTGCTGCCGCTCTTGCTGGAACTTCTTGACGCGCTCGGCCAAGCTCTGGATGGCATGGCAGTCCGTATGGTCATGCCGGTCTGTCTCGTGGACGTGCACCACTTCCGGCCCGCTGCCGGCGGCGGCGGCGCATGTGCGGCCTTTTGCCGCTTGGCGCCGTTATCGTCCCCATGGGCAACGTCGCCTCGGGGGCTGCCCGTAGCAGCCAAGGCGAAGTTCTCGGCGGCCTCCTTGTCCTTCTGGCACTTCCTCCTGTTCCGTCATGATGTGGAACGTGAGGGCTCACCGTCCTCTCCAAGGCCCTAGTCAGGGGCCTTGGGGCGTGGCTTGTTCCACGCTCGGGCCTCCTCCTTGCGGGCGCAGAGGTCGGCGAGGCTAAACAACTGGGCCACGGTCTGGATGTCGCGGGTGCCCAACTTCTCGAGCATACGCTTGTCGCGCATGCCCGAGCGAAACGCGTGAATAACTGCGTGGTGAGCGATGTGGGGGATGGTGTTGCGGACCTAGCTGAAGCGCTGCAGAAAACGCCTTAGCGACTCATCCCTGCCCTTACGTAGGGTGTGGAGATCCGCGTCGGTCCCAGGGCGTGGGAAAGTGCCCTAGAAGTTCACCACGAACTGGTGGCAGAGGTTCTCCCACGAGTAGATCGAACCCTCGGGGAGGTTCATCATCCAGGAGCGAGCCTGGGCCTTAAGGGCGATGGGGAAGTAGTTCGTCATCACCTTCTCATCGCCGCCGGCCACCTGGATGGCGGTGGTGTAGATTAGCAGGTACTCTGTGGGGTCGATGGAGCCGTCATATTTCTCCGACAAGCTGGGCTGGAACATGGCCGGCCAGTGCACCTGCCGGAGGCCTGGGGAGAGTGCCAGGCAACCCGAGTCGTACTGAGCGGGCTCGGGTGACAGACGCCGGTTTCCCGCTGGGGGGTTAGAGCTAGAGGCCTAGGCCTCGGGACGCCCGACGATGTTCGCGCACCGTTCGCACTGTCGCTCTAACGTGACCCGGGCGTCCTCATGAGTCCACATCCGGTTTAGACGGTCACGGAGGTTGCTAGGGCCATTCTTGGTCGGGGGCGTGGTGCGAGGTGCCGCGCTCTGGGCTTGGTTCTGCTTTGGGGCGGGGGGCTGGCCCACGCTAGATGCCGCGCGGTCGGCGCTCCCGGCCCCTGCACGGCTATCGGTGGCTACCCGGCGATGGGCCGCGCCTACTAGGTCAACGACTTCGTTGAGCCACTGCCGCTCCCGGCCTCCACCCCCGGTAAATGCCGGGGGGTGGCATAGGAGGGCTTTCGCCACCAGGAGGGCTCCCTGCGGCGACGCTGACTGGAAGTTGACCTGGTGGCGCGTCGTGGAACGGCGCGCCTGTTCGCGCCTTATGGATGAGGCCACGGCAGACCCAGCGAGGAACTTGCCGGCTCCCTCCGCAGGGGAAGGGGCTGAGGCCGCACAACCAGGCCGCCGCGGGGGGAACTCGGCCCGCCGGGCACGCGCCGCACGCCCCCAGGAAGACGAGGAGGGGGAACGTGGTGGGCTCGCCACAGGGCTAACATCGCCCGGTGGGGTGAAGCCGCCGGACCCCTCGTCGGAGTTCCGCAGACGATGACCTCCTGCCATGGAGCGTGCCGGTGTTGGGGACGCCGGCGTGCCGCCTGGAAGTGAAACTCCCCCTACCTGGCGTGCCAGCTGTCGGAGGAGGGAACACCAACCACGAGGAGTCTGGGGACCCCCCTTTGAGGTTCGGCCAGGGGAGTGGTTCACAGGACGGCTGTGGTGTCTGGTCGATGGCACGCAAGGGAGACAAAGAAAGTAGACAGGTTCGGGCCGCGCGGAGGCGTAATACCCTACTCCTGTGTGTATCTGCTATGTGGGAGATGAATGCGGTTTGTTCTTACAAGATGTTCTTCAGGGATGCTCAGGAGCTAGCCCCCTCTTGGGAACTCAGTCTCTCTAGAAGCTGAACTCAAACTCTCCAGAAGTCTCCTCTCAAAGCCCCCCTTTCCTTGCTGGCATGGATCCTCCTTTCATAGTCCAAGGGGAGTCCACCGTGCCTAGTACACACGCCAAGGGAAGGCTTTTCTAGGTACGATATGTCTTGTCGCACGCACGCGGCCGCCTGCTGAGCCGCGCCGGAGTTGGTTCGGGACGTCTTGTCGTCCCGTCGCTCGGCTGCTGCGGGTGGCTAGGTTATGAAGATCTGACAGCGCACGCCATCGCTACCAGAGCGTGGAAAACTGAAGCCCTCTTAGTCAAATATTCTCTAACTGCACATGGAGCGGGCCCACGGGGGGCCATCATGAGAGTCCACGCATGCCCAAGCGAGCGACAGGCGCGGCACGCCCCGTCGTCTCATCATTAATACGGGTAGTTGGAGAGTTGATCTGCTCGAGTCAGGCTCATGCCTGGGGCAGAGAGCTCATCGAGCCCTCCGTGCGCACAAGGCGCCGAGTCCCTCAGGGACCGAGGCTGTGAGTCCCGGGCTTAGGAAGCGCGCCCCGGGCCCGTGAATGTCCCATTAATGTGCCCTAGGAATGCGCTTGCAGGTCCCGGGACCGGGGGACGAGGCCCGGGCCCGGGAATGACCCAGTAATGCCCCCGGGAACTCACCCCGGGACCGAGCCTGTGGGCTCCGGGACCGGGGGCGAGACCCGGGGCCCGGGAATGTCCTAGTAATGTGCCCTGGGAACGCACCCCGGGACCAAGCCTATGGGTGCTGGGACCGGGGGCGAGGCTCGGGCCCGGGAATGTCCTCGGGCCACGGGGCCCGAGGTGGATGCAAGCGGTCGTCGCGACGTGCCCAGGGAAGGTGTAGCTAGGCCCGGACAGTGCTCGGGCCCCAAGCACTTAGCGGGAAAACGGTCGTAGTCGGCCGTCACTTGTGCAGATTGTGGGCCCCGGCGGAATGTGGGCCGAAGATCCACGCGTCCCGGGGGAATGTGGGCCCCCAGTCCCATTTTGCCGACAGCGACACATGGGTAGAGGAGGCCTAGGTGGCAGCTGAGGTGGCGATTAGTGCTGACGTGGCCTGGATCCAATGATTAATGAAATTCGATGGTTCGGATTAGATCTGAATCGATCGGATGACCTAGATTGGATCGGGAATTTTATAAAGATCGAATGGCTCGGTTTAGATCTAGAGATCGAACGGCTGTGATGGATAGGATTACTGTCCACGGGCCCATGCGTCATATAGAGAAAGGAGGGGGATGTGTCGGGCCCACACATCATCGGCACAGAGGAGGGGGCACCGTCGGCGGCCCACTTGTCGGTGGCACGTGGCCAAGTGAAGCACACATGCCCGTGTCCATGGCGCGGTGCCGGCGTGGCAAGGCAGGGGATCCCGACGGCGACGAGGACCGGAGGTGGAGGGCAGCAAGACGACAAGAAGACGATGCTGGGATGGCGACATGAAGCGGAGAAGGATGGAGGTGGCAGATAGCGATTTGGGGAGGAGACAGAGGCAGACGCTGAGGGGAGAAGGCATCGGTGGCGATGAACAGGAGGAACAGGTTGTGCTGGCAGCGGATGGCGGTCTCGGAGTACACCGTCAACGAGCGGAGGACGCAGAGGTGATGCCGGCGATGACAATGACGGGCGGCTGGTGGCTTGCTTGCAGTGGCGAGGCAGAGGGGTGAGAGGGAGTAGCAGCGGCGCGGGGTGTGGAGCAGAGCAGCGTCACCGAGCAGAGGCGGCTATGGCAGCGGAATAGGTGCTGGATGGGGAGAGAGGAGGCGACGGGTGGTGTTTATAGAGACGAGGGGAGGAGCTACGGCGCGGCGGTTCGGGGTGGCGGCATGGCGGATTAGGCGGCGGCGGTTTCGCAAGGGGGCGACGCAGTGTGGCTTGGGGCACGGCTAGGCCGACGGTGGCGATGGTGGGTCGGGATGGCACAGGGCCAGGCCGGGCTGAGGCCGAGGAGGAACGGCGGCGGGGCGGCGTGGGCTTGGCCGGCTTGGCCTCCAGGCCGAAGAGAGAGAGGAGGAAAGGAGAAGGGTGGAAGAAGGAGAAGGAAGAAGGAAGATGGAAAGAAAAGAAAATGGGGAAAAGGAGGAAAAGAGTAAAAAGGGAAAGGAAAACGAGGAAAAGGAAGGGATTGTTCTGGAAATTTTCCCAAATTTGGAAAATTGGAACATTGAGGAAATTCAGGCATTTCATTGAATATTGGAACATACAGTGTCGGATCATTTTTGGAATCAGAATATTTGAGAATATTTCTAGTATTGGGGATATTTGGGAAAAATAGGAAATATTCTAATTATGGGAATATTTCGGGGATTTGGAAAAGGGATGATATTTTACAAAGATCAAGAAATTGAATTATTAGAGATATTCAGAATATTATAAATATTCTGATAATAAAGGAATTGATGAGAATATTTTATGGAGACTGAAATTGGGCAAATCTGGGAATGTCACAGCCCTAGATTTAATTTCAGGTAATTAGTGTTATGCCCTACTATCATTAGAGTGCACAATTTAAACTTTTGTATTGTCACTTCATGCAAGTTAAAGTTTGCAATATTTAAACCTCATTAATTAAACCCTAAATCGGCAAAAACAAAACACTACTAAAAGTGCATCAAATTGAACAGAAGTATATATGGTAGATAATTTATGCAAATACTAGATTATTTATCATGAATTAATATAATTTTTTCAGAATTTAATTCATTAGTTTGGATCCATTAAATATTCGAACAAATTTCAGCCAAGGTCCTTTTCTTTGACATATGCATTTGTATAGTGTAAGGATTTTCTAAGAATGATTGGTTACACATAAAATCATGGAAAACTTCCTGTGAACACTATCCCACATAATTGATCCACTATAAATTTTACATGATTTTATCACTTCAGTAAGTGCTCCAATAAAATCCCTCAAATCAGCTAGACTAGGGCGCTAGCTAAAAATGAATAGGTATACTTCTAAAATTCACCAAATGAAAATGAAGATTAATTGGACAGAGCCCTTTGCCAAAGTGTGTGGCAACATGAACCCTACTACCAGTAATTTTTTCTCAATTTAATTCCCAAAGAAATCACATAAAATAATAAGAGCAAAGCCCTAGGGACATAAATTACACTGCAGAAAAACTGGATCATTATGCCTACTTTGCAATTTCACCAAAGATTAACCAGACCACTTCTAACCCTGAAATTTGGTCAGAAGGTTAAACACATCTTTCTCTACCTCTAATACTTTTCCCATAATTTATATCCCTTAGTAACCTACTGAAATCACAGCTGCAAGACAGCTGTTTATACAGCTTCCCACACTTAGTCTCTAGAGAATTCTCCTCTCATTTCTCACTTCCAGGTGGACCCCACAAGACCTGGCCCACCTGTAAGCCTCAGATTTTCTTTGGACAGTGTGTTTCACCAAGAAATCCACCCACACCTCTCTCCTCTCCATAGGTTTCCACTACATGGACCCACTAAACATAGTCACAATCTAGCCAAAAGTGTGTAGAATATTGTTGCCTTACATGTGGGACCCACCAAGACACTGTAGAACTGGAGCAGCTCAGCAGTTGCATGTCCAACGTGTCAGCATCTCGTTCTTCTCCCTCACAGCACACAGGGACACATAGATGAGCTTAACCATTGGAAACCTCGACATTTTCGCTCCAAATCTCGCCAGCAGAACCCTCTTCTCATTCTATGCACGTTCCCACCGAGAAAAACCAAGAAAATCCTCAAAGATCACCGCCGGCAAGCTCAACCTTTCCTCTGCCGAAGGTGTTCGGTTAAGCTCGAGCTAGCTCCGGTGAGCTCCATCCTCTGTCGACCCCAGGAACGTGATCTACAAGTATTAATCGTTCCATTTTTGTACTCGGATGCCCTAGGAATTGTCGGCCGAAGCCGCCGTCGTCCTCACCTTCGGGTTCAGAGAGCGCTGCCTCGACATCCCTGCCGTTCCGGCCACCTCGGAGCAAGTCCGACCGAGTAGCTGTGCCACTAGTGCCACCTCAGCACTAGGAGCAGGACGCCCCAAGAATCCCCCAATTCGGTGCAGCGAGGAGGGAGATCGGCCGCCATCTTCCTCGTCTCCGGCCAAGCTCCGCCATGGTCGTTCCTCCTCAACCAGTGAGTTCCTTTTCGATTGCCTGCGGCCACAACACTCTTAAGGGGTGCTCCACCTCCTAAAATTGATAGCTTGGCCCCGCATGCCTCAGATCCAGCTACCCGCTGTACCACCATCGCCGCTGGATCAATCCGCCGCCGCCAGTGCTGGTCTGACCTTGCCGGGCTTTCCCAGCTATGACCAACCATTCGGTGAGCTTCCTGGGAACCCTCTGATGCTTCTGCATGCCTCTCCCTAACGAAGCCATAGTTGCAAGGCCGCATGCACCACGCACCTGAGAGAATCCGCCACTCGAGATCGCCGCCGGCGAGCTATGGTCCATCACCGGCAATTTCGCGAGCACCGTTAGGTTCGCAGGGACCTCGGCTACCTTTTCTCTGTTGGCCGCATCTTCATCCGAGCCGCCGTTCGCCGCCGGCGCCGGCAAACAGAGCCGGTGGCCCAGCCATCCTGCGCCTCCTCTGCTCTGTCTCACTGTCGTGTGGGCCGGGCTGGAAGGGAAATAAGAAAAGAAGAAGAATTAGAAAAATGATTAAGGGAAATATTTTTCCAACAGAAAAATGGTTAAGCTTTGTAAATCCATAACTATTTCAGTTTAACTCCTTTTTGAGTGAAACCAATTTTGTTAGTTCTATAAATTTGTAAACTTTAATACTATCAAATAAAATATGACCACTTCTGTACAGAAAATATCTATAAAATAATATGAAGCAAAAGTAACTTATTTTGTGCCTAGGAAATTGAAATATTTCTAGGAAATCCTTTATAACTCCTTTTGAGGTGAACCAAATTTCTATGGATTCATAAAAATGTTCTCTTTAATGTTATAAAATAAAAAGTGAGAACTTTTGTGTAGGATTTCTTCTCTAAAAATGGAAATATCTTTTATATACCTCTTTATAACCTAGAAGTTTATAAATTTCTAGAAATTTCATCCTAACTGCTAAAAATAAGAAATCATTTTTGTTTAACTCAGAAAATTGTAACCTTTACTGTGGATAAATTGTTTTTGACAAAATTACCTCCTAAAATAGCCTAAGTGATTTAACTTTTCCTTTTAGATAAACTTGTAAATTTACAACTAAATCATTTTAAATGCAAATCCAGTAACCAATTTGTTGGAACCAGTAGATTATGCTCTTTATATAAAAATACATGCCTTCTTGATATCTTAATAGAAATTTAGTCAAATAACACTTAAGTTTACAATATAAAATAATCTACAAAACTGCCATTTTCAGCCTTTACATCTTGTTATTTTTGTAACTCATAAACCGTAAAAGATTTGGCAGGTTTCTTTACTAAAATTACTTTTAAAAATGTTAAATACCTACGTATTTATCTTAGCATTTATGGTCATTTTTGCATAACATGTTTAATTGATTCTATTGCATATTTGCCTTTTATAGAAGATTCAGATAATTCGGGTACGAGAGCAAGAACCAGAAGTTGAGTGTGAACCACGCACAGCAAGGCAAGCATCTAAGCAAGCATCAAAGCATATTGAACTATGTCTTCAATAAATTTGATTTGTTTACGAAAACAATATCTATATGCATGTTTCGGTCTATTCTTGAAAATGGAAAAACAGGTAGAGTCAATATTGCCCATTTGTATGCATTTCCATTCCTTGGTTGTTGATTTCATATTTTTACCTTTCACCCCTGGTTAAGGACTTTGGGATACTTTTATTTATCGAATGCTTAGCCATGTTATTTCTAGACTTAGAAAAATCGATAGATGAGCTATCGGTTCAAAACTAGTTTAATACGAATGGATGGGTTAAAATCTAAAAAGAATAACCTCTGATTAATAATTGAGAATATCTTTGACTTGGACGATGATAGGGCGATGAGCGAGATGGTGTTTCCCTGATGCATGAGCTCTGTCTGGGTCGTTTAAGGACGACATGTTTGAAGTCTATTCAAGCACCCTACGTACTTCACGCCCAGGTAATGGGACGGCTTAACTTAGTAGCACAGGAGGCTTGGCCATCTACGCCGCATCGTTAGTCGTGAGGATGGTTTTTTTCCTTTGGAGGGCTCGTGCGCGCCTGGTTTGGCGAGGTGCCCCCCACGGTGAGCTGCCTTAGTCACCGTGGTGTGGGGCTAAGTGTCGGGGCCCAGATGTGGTTTAGGTGTTGGAGCTAGCGTGGAAAGGTTTGTTATGACCTCTAGTCATACTCAAGTGTAGATGTGGGTACCGACGGGTACGGAATCAAACTAGAGTGTAGCCACTTGGCTTCTATCAATCGTGTGGTAAAAGATGTACACCTCTGATCAGAGTATGAACTATTGAATAGCGTGTCCACGGTTACAGGACGACGTTGATGTGTTAGTCAGTCTATGTTGCATCCAACTTTGGGGATATGTGTTATGGATTTATGCGGTTATATCATGATTAGGATAGTCATGGATGGATGGGTTTATATGAGAGACTTTGATGTTAAATATGGCTGGTTTTAGCCATGGAAGATGGTAGCTTGTGTAGCATATTTATTTGGGCAATGTGGCCCATTGTTGATGTTAGAGCACGAATTGTGCTCAATTTCACCTCTTTTTCAGAACATTTACTTGTGTCCTGAAAAATTCAGATTGCTATTTTCACAATTTTAAATAGTTTCAAGGATATTTTGCTCAATAAACTTAGCTTTATGCAAAATCAGATCAACATAGCCATATTCCTTGATGTAGAGACAGCATTACTCTTTGTATTATTAATATTGTGTAAGTCTAGTGAGTACCATTCATACTCACCTGCTTATCTTCAGGTGAGAATAACGACCACGTTGATGTGGTCTACTATTATCCCGCGAGGATGGCGAGGATAATGTGTGTTGAGTTAAGCTCTATCCCGTCGTGCCTTGTGGTTTGGTATGGCAACACTGTTTTTATCCTTATGTTTACATTCTGCTGCTATTTTGTGCTACTCTATAATGATTTAGGGTGTGAACCTCTATGTAATATATATAACCTGCTGCCTTTTTATCCATATTTAGAGTATTGTGATGTTTTATCAATTGCTAAGATAAACGTGTGGACTAGAGCTTTCTTGGGCTAGTCACACCTAGTAAGATTTAGAAATGAGATGCATGGATATTAATTCAACCATAGACCATGTCCCAGAAGTGTGTACGTGTTTTGGTCGCCACCTTCGTGTGGTTTGACGGGCACACTTCGCGTTTCGGACTGGTGAATCAACTCTCAAATATCTTCTTATTCTGAATTTGGCGCTTTGGATTTGTATGATGAATGGGTAAATATTATGGGCAAGGCTGGATGAGGAATGGATGGTTACTGCACTATTTGGTTCTGATTCGAGATCCCATCCATCTAATATTTCGCGTTGTCATGTAAGTACTCTCCATAATAACTTGTTCGGGTGTCACAGCGGTTGGTATCAGAGCAATACTGACTGTAGGCTGAGCTTAGCTGTGATTGGCAAAAATACTTGCGAAAGGTTCAAATAGAACTATTTGTGAAAACGATTAGGATGTGTGATCCTTTTTTGCTCCTCATCCCTTTCTAGTGTTCATCCCTCAGTTACTCTAATTTAATTTTCTCACCTGGATTGAATTTAATTGGCAACAACTCCATTCTTCCTCATTCAAATACTAGTTCGATATGGCTTAGTATGGCTTATTTGCGTAAAACAACATTTAAAACATTTGCATTTATAAACATTGAAAAATAGTATAGTTTAATTATTATCAACATTTAACCAATCTTTGAACAGCACTCCAATGCAGTTCAGGCCAAAAACATAACCCTCCAAACTAGAGCTATCAAGTTTTCACCATTTATCATCATCATTAAGCAGTGTGGGACTAGTCATAGAAAACATTGCTAGGCCAGCCCATTGACCGTGGACACGGCTATCCAAAAAGTTTTACTCTGGCCAGAGGTGTACAACTTTACCCACAAGACACGATTCCGCACATATCACCATGCCCCGAAATATCACCATGGTACTACAAAGGGGAAAACCGTGACAAGACCTTTGATGCAACTTGCCCAATAGAATGGTCACCCACTGAACCACCAGTCTTCGGCAGGAACTGATCAGGTTCCCAACAGGGAGTCGATTCAATGCCCGAAACATGGACTTAATGGCACAACCATGGTGGTCTTATTGATACAACCACAACACACCTGGTGCCTCCTGTTGAACTCGCTACACTATGGATCTGGCCATTGCCCATTCTGGCTTGTGGTTATTATGGTAGGTGCTTTGCAACAAGTAGTCCATGAACCGGTCCTTAATTGTCATGAGCACCGCTAGCAACATTCATAATCCTGGTGCTCACAACCCACCGTTCAGCCAAGTTTTAGTTGACACATTTAATTAACCAACCACGACCACAATCGTGAAAATATAGCCTTTAACAATTATAGAATCATTGGAGCATAAATAGTAATCCCACATAAAATGACACTGTAGTTTCTAGGCATGGTTAAGCAAATCCTAAATAATCTAGCCAGATAAATAATTAAATATCCAGCTAGTCAATATTAATTACCGAGGGTATCAAGATATAAATATCAACATCAAAATGGCCATAATTATCAATATATATTGGATAATAAATAAATACCCATATAATGTCATTCCAAGACATTTCATGCAATAACTTTAAAATAAAATAGATTTCACAAATGGGATCAACATGCTCAAGGAGATTGTCGTGTGACTTGCCTTGCAACAAAACGTCTTCGATTACTCTTCCGAAGTCATCCGCAGACTCTGCGATCTTCAGAAATGGCGAAATATACGTAACTACACGCAAAACGAGAAAAACCCTAAGAAACTCCAAATAAATAGTACCTAAAAAGTACATAAACAAGTAGATCATAATTTTAGATAAATTTAGGAAGAAGAACGGGTCGAATCGGACTTCAAAAGGAAAAGATACGGCCTCTGGAGGATTGGATTCAGAATAAATCCAAAAAGAATTGGAAAAGGAATATTCTTGAAATATTCCCTCGGGATTAAATTGAAAGGATTATTTTTGCACGGAAAAAGAGAGCCGGGCCACTTCATGGACATGACTCATAGACTGATTCATAGATCGAGATAGCTGAAGTGCATCCCCAAGACCTTTTGGGACTGCGATGTGGGCACTGCATGGGGTTTGGTGAGGGAGAGATAAGATGGACGCTAGAAAATGACATGGCACCGGATTTAAAGAGGGATTTAAACATGTGGATCCAATGGTAGAGACTCGACTTGGTCAATTCGTCGGTTGCGATCGGTTTAATATTTTATGTAGATGAACCGTAATGATTGCGTCTCAAAGGATCGACCATCGTACGATTGAAGATGTTTATTGTCGAGTCCACGTGTCATACAAAACAGAAAAAAAACCACCAGGGGATGAGCCACGTGTCGGCTGAGGAACTCCTGTGGGGACCACTCGTCATCCACAAAGAAGAAAGATGCGCGGGCCACTGGCAGTGGCACATAGAGGAAGGGCGATGTGGGTCACCGGAGGATTAGGCAGGGCGTCGCTCGGTGCTCCTCGGCATGGACGGCGGTGCAAGCAAGGCGAGGCCCGGGAGGATGTCGACGGTCGGCGGCATCCAGCGACGCGACGACGGCGGCTCGTCGGTGGCAATGGCGAGCAGACGGCCGACATAGAGGATGGAGGCAGGGTGTCTGAGGCTCCCGAGGTTCTCTAAGATTCGGCTTGACGACGACGACGAACCAAGGATGAGGGCAAGCAGTGGCAGCGAGGTTCAGCTGAAGTAGAGATGGCGATGCAGACCGGCGGGAACGCTGAACGAGAACCGGCGAGGTGGTAGTTTGCGCGGGCAGTCGACTCCGGGGAAGACGGTGCCACCGAGTGAGCTAGAGAGATGGCGACGCCGCGACTGACGGACTGTAGTATATATGTTGCGACGGCTTGGCGGCGAAGCGGACTAGGCAGGTGCAGCGGGCGCTGGATGCTGCGCGCGGGTGGAGAGAGGAACAGGCGGTGGTGACGGATGAACAGGTGGCGATGCAGGGGCTGCAGGGCGACGCGGCCGCAGATAAGGGCGCGCTGCGTAGCTCCGATGGTGGCGGACGCGATATATATAGGGCGACGCCTGGAGACGACTGCGGCACGGGGGAGAGCGGCGACGCGGATTTGCGGTGGCAGCGCTGGCTGGGCCGGGGCGGCAGTGAGCGGGCTAGCGAAGGTGGGACGCGGGGCGGGCAGGGGCGCGGCCGGATGGTAGGCCGGGCTGGGCGGTGGAAGACGCGCGCGGGCCGGAGGCGTGCAGGCCGGGCAGCGGCTCGGCTAGACGCAGTCCAGGAGGGAGAGAGAGACAGAGGAGGGAGATGAGAGGAGAGAGGAGGCCGGGAGCAAGAAGATAAACAGGAAAGAGAGGAAAAAAACAAAGGAGAAAAGAGAAGATGGGGAAAAAGGAAAAGGAGGGGGTTTTCTAGGAAAACTCAAAATTCATGAAATTGGAAGTTAGGAATTCAAGAATATTTTGAGTTGAAAATTGTAGAAATATTCAGAATTTTTGGGATATTCCGGTATTTGGATTATATATATATATATATATATATCGGGATTCAAAAAAAAAGAAATGGGCACATCAGTTTTAGGGGAATATTCCTGGAGCATCGGTAACTGTGAAAATGCTCGGAATTTTGGAATATTGGAATTTAGGGAAACATTTGGAATATTCAAATATTTCGAATATTTTGCTATTGTTTTTAGGAATGGAAATCTCGAGAATATTTTATGGGATCCATGAATTGGTAATACTCCGAAGTATTTGAGGATTTGGAGTTATTTCAAAGGACCTGGATTTTTGTGGAGGCCAAGGACATTTGAATAAAAAGGAAATATGGATATTTCATAAAAAGGGAATGAATAGATTCGAGACGCTTGGATTTGGAACTTCGGGGATTTTTCCGAAGTCGACTTTTCAGAAATTAGGATTCGGGACGACAACCCAAGTCCGGCAAAACGAATAAGATGAAAGGGGTTGAGCAAGAACGACCCGAGATTGGGAAAAAGAATTCAAATAATTGCAAACTGATCTTTGTGATATTAAAATTTATTCTGAGCTCTAAAAATCTGAGAAAATTCAGATAGTGTAATTACACACAATAATTTATTAAAAATATTTTCACCCATGATTTATTAACAAAATTTTATTTCCTATTTTACTTTACTTAACTAATTTGCTTTACAATTTACTATAAATTCTAAAAAATCAATTATTAATTAATTATTTAATTTTTGAAAAATCAGGCTATGACAGTCTGGCATCGGGACCTGCGTAGCAACCCTTGGGGTCTACATTGCTTGGCTTTGCCAAATAGGCATCACATTCAATCTACTATGACACTTCAAGATCTATAAGACTTAGAAGATGGAATACTCTTGATGTTTTGAAACGAATTCCATGCCCAGCACGGGGTGATTTCAGTGGCAGTGAGCTCGAGGGCTCGTCGTGGGTGGCCACATTTGTCGGCGCCGACCCAGTTGGCTCGGTGTCGGGTGGTGGGTGGCTTGGTTGTTGCAGCAGCAGTGGCATGGTGGTCGGTTGCGGTGTCGGTGTGACATGTGCACAGTTGGGAGGTTGTGGCGTAGTTGGCGCGGTAGTCGGTGTCGGTGATGGAGCGGCGACGCATGTGTCCCTGATCTTGGGACCGCCTGTCGCCCAAGTTGGCACATGTTTCTTCTTTGCTGGCTCTTGAATCAGCTGCTTCCTAGCTCTCTTGGAGCTGGGTTTGTCGGTGGAGGGGTCAGCCAGACGATTTTTGGATCCCCTAGTCGGTTGGCTGGGGGGAGGGGGGTTCGAGCTGAAGTTGGCACTGTCTTGCAAACAAGGAAGATGGCGTCGACATACATCACGAGTTCAACATATCATTCAACAAATCTGAGCAAAGCTGTGATCTACACTGGTGTGGCCTTTTTAGGCTAATGGCACCGAGAAGATTTTGGGCTCGAGCATCTGATTACGCCATTGACAAAGAAGCGGCACAAGGCGTCATCAGTTTTGTACTTGCTCATCACCTCGGCACTCTCCTGAGTGGAGTCTTCCTCGTACTCGTCAGCTAGGGTGTACTTGGTCCTTCAGAGGTTGGAACCTCCAAGTGACGAACGCCCGGTGATGAGGACATCACTTCTTTCGATATACACTTACAACCTCCAAAGGTCCAAGGACCAATTATTCCAACATTGCCAGGTGAATCATTCCTAAGCTTACATGGAAACTATTTCTATGATGGCATGCTATTAATTCTTGTGATGATTTTATTGTTATTAGGAACCTGGGAGAAGACCATGGAGAATAGCTCAAGAAGCTAAATATTAAAGTGGAGACAACAACTGCAAGTAATCCTTATTCCGAGACGATTCAGTTTCGGGCTGGAAACAGCGTCAACTTCAAACGGCCATAACTTTTGACCCAGAAGGAGTTACAGAGCCTACAAGTACTGTTGGAAAGCTTATAAAGTCTAATTTAGATGGTTTTGGTTCATACAAATTCTCCTAAGCTTGTCCAGAATGTCGCGAAACAAGTTGCATCATTTTTTCCAATCTGAGTCAATTTGGGCCTTTGGCTTGTATTGTGTCATGGGCTAAACCTATGAGGAGTGCGCCCTCACAGGAAACCCTAGACGTCCTAACATCATTATATTAGTAGCAGTCACTGTTTAGATGGGTTTTACTTAGATTAATCTGTCTATGAACAGTTTTTGCGTTTATCGGTTATGAGACCCCAATCGAGAGTATAATCATTCATTGCAAGTGAGTTGCATTCTTCTTGTTCTTGCTTAGTGTTTCTTAGATTCGCATGCAGGATTAGCCTTCGTGGGAAGTCAACCGGCACACACGGTTGATAAACGAGAGAGATGTGGTGAGCGATTGCAGGGTTTGGTCTTGGTGATCAGAAGCTGGAATCGTGAGTGTCAATTCCCACCAAATCGAGAGTTATCGTACCTAATGGAAGATCGGGCACCCCGTTGCATCAAGTGGTGTCAGAGCGAAGGTTGCCCCCATTAGGTATCATTTTTTCATCCTGTTTCAATCTTTATTTCCTATATAGAGTCCAAAAAAGCACAAAAACAAATTGGTAGTCATAGGTGTATTCCCTGTTCTATAACCATGTTTAGCCTTTTGCATTATTCTGTTTCAGAGTCCGTATGTTAGTTGTGTCATAGGTCGAGTTCGGTTGCTAGCTTAGATTGTGTTTGAGTCTAGTTCGTGATCCATCTGCCACACCTCCCCAGACACCACCACCTGATCCCGAATCAGCCTCCACCAAACACTGATACGGAACTTTCTTGAAACTGCATAAACTTTCCATACGAACTCAATAGGCAATAAATAGTCTGCGGAACATCTACAGAAAATTTTCCATCACTATCTCGCCTTTGTTTGGGTTTGCCAAAATCAGTTTTTCAAAATTCAGGCAGGAAATGGGTATCTGCATTCAAAGTTTAGCACGCTTTTTAAAGCACGCCCATGTTTTCTACAGGACATTATATAGATGAGCTGCACCTTCCTAAGCTTGCTATTCCTGTGCTCCTAGTTGAGGAAAAATATAAAAAAATAAAAGAAAAATAAAAAAAAGGGTGTGAAAGAAGAAAAGGATAAAAAAAGAAAAAAAGAGAGGAGCACATAGGGACACACCAGGGAGCCATCTGTGGTTGTATTTTTGCCTTGTCCTACTTCTTCTATTGCCTTTCATACTTGTTTTGTCCTTGTTTATTCACATCTTAGTTTAGAACGGCGTTTAGGCCAGCAACTAGGACAAGTGCTTTGGACATTTATTCAGCATTACTATCTGTTATTGATTATGTGCTACTAACATATTTGGCCTCCCAAGCTCATATATATCTATCTGGTCAGTACGGTCTCGACCTTGCAATCGCTGGATTCACGCCCAAGTATCATGACCAGCCACGGTTTACCCCCTTTGCTCGCTAGTCTCAAACCTTGTAAGAGTCGGTAAGGTGCTTCCATTTGCGAGTGTCCACTATCCTGCATAGTAGTGATAGGGATATTCCTTTGTGTTTTCTCTGTCTTCTTGCTAACAATCCAGGGAGCGACGAAATAGCGGAGTGCGTCCTTCACGGCGAGATGCAAGGTTACATGGACCAGATGATGAAGGGGCTGAATGAAACCATTCTGAAGGGGGTCAACGCTGCTCTTGCCAAGCAGAACATAAACCACACGCTTGAGAGTCTGACAGAGAGTAACCACGCTGGCTGGGAGGATTGATGAATTGGAGACCCATCGGCCACCCTCCAGAGATGATGCCACGATGTATGATGACGATGGAGACGATGGAGAGGTTGACGGTAAGTGACAGAAGAGGCACGACTATGTCAACACCTTCGCCGAAATCGTCAAGGTAGGGGAGGAGACCGCAAGGGCGAGTAACGATGATCCTTTTTGCTAAAGTTAAATTTACCTTGCCTTCATTTTCTGGAAATATGACCCTGAAGCTTATTTGGATTGGAGATTGACCGTAGAGCAGAAATTTTATTCCCATTTAGTTCCTGAAATTCATAGGGTTAGGCAAGCAACTAGTGAGTTCAAACGACTTGCTATTATCTGGTGGAATGAACTAGTCAAACTGCCTAGAACCTAACACATGGAAAGGTTGAAGTGAGCTATGCGGAGTAGGTTTAGCCTCATCCTTCAAACGTGATTTGAGAAAAAGTTGCAACGCTTAGACCAAGGAGAAAAATCTGTAGAGATTACTTTTAGGAGCTACAAATAGAATGTTGCATTGTGAGTAGAGGAGGATAGGAGGAATAAGATGGCTCGATTTTATGGGGTTGAGACGTGAAATTAGGACATTATTCAATATAAAGAATACAATTCTCTTAACGATTGTTCCATCTAGCTATATTAGCTGAATAGGAATTGTAGGAAGGCAGCCATTGCAAGGAACAATTGGGAAGCACGTCTACATCGAGGCCTTCCATTGGGCCAAAGGCAAAGTGCCCTATTCGGATTCTATGCCCTCCACCAATAGGCACAGCAGCGCCATCTTCACGAGCTACCGAGGTGAGCAAATCTGTTCGCGTATAGGCACCCACAAAAGCGCATCATCGGTCCTCTAGGAAGAATGAGAGATATCCAATGCTTCAAGTGCAAAGGGATGGGCCATGTGCAACGTGATTGCCCAAATCAGAGAGTTCTCATTGCTACAGAGGATGGTGAGTACACTAGTGCTAGTGATATTGACAATGAATTAGCACATGGCACTAACAATGCAGGTGATGAAGACAAGAGTGATAAGGATGTGGAGCACATAGGTGCGGTAGATACAAGCAAGTACTTAGTATTGTAAGCCACAACGGGTGCTAAGTGCTTCAAAAGGAGAAGGCAGAGCAAAATCAGCGTCACAATTTGTTCCAATCAAGGTTTGTGGTTCACAATAGAGCATATCGTGTTGTCATTGATAGCGACAGTTGTAGCAACCTTGCTAGTTCAGATTTGGTTGACAAGCTAGGTTTGCCTACACAACCACATCCATGGCCTTACTACATCCAATGGTTCAACTCTTGTGGTAAGTTGAAGGTAAGTAAAGTTGTGAGAGTGCAATTTTCCGTTGGAAATTACCATGATAGTGCAAAATTTGATGTTGTGCCTATGCAAGCATATTCTTTACTGTTGGGTAGGCCTTGGGAATATGATAGAGATGTGTTGCACCGTGGTAGAACTAACACTTACACCTTCACACACAATGGTAAGAAGATGGAGTTGTTACCAATGACCCCTACTGAAATTTGAAGGACGATATAGCGTGTGCTGAAAATTCTAAGTCTGAAAATCAACAAGTAGCTAAAGATGTTTTTCCACCTAAAAAGGAGAAAAAAGAACACATGCTAGGAAAGACACACCTTAAGTTGAAAGGAGCTTCATGTTAGCTACTAAATCTAAGATTTCTGAGTTAATGTTAATGAATCTGTTTGCTATGCTTTAGTTTGCAAGGAAACATTCTTTACACTTGAGGACTTGCCTCCTTCTTTGCCACGCGCTATTATTAACCTTTGCAGGAGTTTGCTGAGTATTTCCAAGTGAGATACCCCTGGCTGCCACCTATGAGAGGAATTGAGCATCAAATTGATTTGATCCGGAGCTGCATTGCCAAACCGTGCACCGTACAGGACCAATCCTGAAGAGACTAAGAAAATTCAGTGTCAAGTGCAAGACTTGCTTGAAAAAGGGTATGTATGTGAGAGTCTTAGTCCATGTGCTGTTCCTGTTATTTTGGTGCCTAAGAAAGATGGGTCATGGCACATGTGTGTGGATTGTAGAGCTATTAACAACATAACTATTAGATATCGTCATCCTATTCCTAGGTTAGATGATATGCTTGATGAATTAAGTGGCTCTATTGTGTTCTCTAAAGTAGACTTGCATAGTGGATACCACCAAATTAGAATGAAATTGGGTGATGAATGGAAGACCGTGTTTAAAACTAAACTTGGCTTGTATGAGTGGTTAGTAATGCCTTTTGGTTTGACTAATGCTCCTAGTACTTTTATGCGACTCATGCATGAAGTTTTACGCACTTTCATTGCTAGATTTGTGGTGGTTTACTTTGATGACATACTTATTTACAACAAGTCTTTAGATGAACATAAGGAACACTTACGTGTTGTTTTTAATGCTTTGAGAGATGCACGTTTCTTCGGTAACCTCGCGAAGTGCACATTTTGCACGGAACAAGTTTCTTTTCTTGGTTATGTTGTGACTCCACAGGGAATTGAAGTTGATGAGACCAAGATAGAAGCGATCAAGAGTTGGCCGACTCCTACATCGGTTACACAGGTGCGGAGCTTTCTTGGGCTAGCTGGATTCTACCGTCGCTTTGTGAAGATTTCACACATTGCCGCTCCCATGAATGAGCTCACAAAAGAAAGGCGTTCCCTTTTGATGGGACAAGCACATGAAGACGCCTTCAATTTGCTAAAGAGAAGTTGACTCATGCCCCACTACTCCAACTCCCTGACTTTGGTAAGGTGTTTGAGCTTGAATTGATGCAAGTGTATTGGGATTGGAGTGTGCTTATTCAAGAAGGTAAGCCAGTTACATATTTTAGTGAGAAGTTGTCAGGACCTAGTTTGAACTATTCCACCTATGATAAAGAATTGTATGCTTTGGTTCGAACATTAGAGACTTGGCAACATTATTTATGGCCAAAGGAATTTATCATACATCTGATATGAGTCTTTTGAAACATATTCGAAGTCAAGCTAAATTGAAAAACGACATGCTAAATGGGTAGAATTTATTGAGTCGTTTCCATATATCATTAAGCATAAGAAAGGCAAAGATAATGTGATTGTTGATGCTTTATCTAGGCGCTACACTATGTTATCTCAACTTAATCATAAAATCTTTGGTTTGGAGACAATAAAAGAATTATATGCTACTGATTTGGACTTTAAAGAAGCTTATGATCACTATCGAGAGGGGAGAACTTGGAATAAATATGTGTTGAATGAAGGATTGTTGTATCGAGCTAACAAATTATGTGTTCCTGCAACTCTGTTCATCTTTTGTTTTTGCAAGAAGTGCATGGAGGTGGATATAAATGGGACATTTTGGAGTGAAGAAGACGGAGATGTGCTAGCCACTCACTTCCTTTTGGCCGAAAATGCGGTGTGACGTTGAACGATATGTTGCATGATCAGCACTTGTAATAAAGCTAAGTCCCCTTAATCCACATGGTCTTTATATGCCTCTACCCGTCCCTAGTGTCCTTGGAAATATTTCTATGGATTTTTTTAGGATTGCCTAGGACAAAGAGGGGTGCGGGATAGTGTCTTTGTGTGTTGTTGATTAGATTTTCCAAAATGGCACATTTCATTCTTGTCATAAGAGCGACGATGCTACCATAGTTGCTGATTTGTTTTCAGGAATGTCGTTTGTCTACATGGTTGTGCCCAATTACAATTGTTTCAGATCGAGATTACCAAGTTTTTGAGTCATGTTTTGGATGATGTTGGGAGAAAATTGGAGACGAAGTTACTATTTTCTACAACTTGCCACCCCCAAACCGATGGACAAACGGAGGTGGTGAATCGTACTTTGTCAACGATGTTGCGGGCTGTTTTGAAAAAATAATTTGAAAATGTGGGAAGAATGTCTTCCACATGTGGAGTTCGCCTACAACCGTTCGTTGCACTCCACAACAAAGATGAGCCCATTCCAGGTGGTATATGGCTTTAACCCTCGCGCTCCAATTGATTTATTGCTTTTACCATTTTCAGAAAAAATGAATTTTGATGCTAAGACACAGGCTGAATTTGTGCTTAAGTTACATGAGACCACTAAGAACAATATTGAGCGTATGAATGCAAAGTATAAACTTGCTGGTAATCAAGGTAGAAAGGAGCTTAGTTTTGAACCTGGTGATCTTGTTTGGTTACACTTAAGAAAGGATAGGTTTCCTACTTTGCGCAAGTCAAAATTAATGTCTCGTGCTGCTGGTCCTTTTAAAGTTCTTGCGAAGATCAATGATAATGCATACAAGATTGATTTGCCTGTAGATTATAGTGTGAGTGATGTGTTCAATATTGTTGATTTGAAGCCTTACTTGGGTGAAGGAGATGACCTTGAGTCGAGGATGAATCTAAATCAAGAGGAGGAGGAGGATGAGGACATCACGTTCTTTCAATATACACTTACAACCTCCACAGGTCCAAGGACCAATTACTCGCGCACGTGCCCGTCAACTTAATTGACAGGTGAATGCGTTCCTATGTTTATATGGAAATATTTCTATGAATGGCATGCTATTTAATCTTGTGATAATTTTATTGTTATTAGGAACTTGAGAAGACCATGGAGAATAGCTCAAGAAGCTAAATATTAAAAGTGAGACACAACAAGTGCAAGTAAATCCTTATTCCGAGACTGATTCAGTTTGGCTGGGAGACAGCGTCAACTTCAAACGGCATAACTTTTTGATTCCAGAAGGAGTTACAGGGCCTACATAGTACTTGTTGGAAAGATATATAAAGTCTAATTTTAGATGGTTTTGGTTTCACACCAAAATTCCTCCTAAGCTGTCCAGAATCATCGAAACAAGTTGCATCATTTTTCCCATCCGAGTCAGTTTGGGCCTTTAGGGCTTTGTTGCATTGTGTCATGGGCTAAACCCATGAGGAGTGTCGCCCCTCACAGGGAAATCCCCTTACCCTAGGACCGTCCTAAATCTCGTATATATTAAGTAGCTGTCACTATTTAGATGGGTTTCTGCTAGATTTAATCTGTCTGTGAACAGTTTCGCCGTTTATCGCTTGTGAGACCCCAACTTCGAGAGTACAACTAATGCATTTCATCTGCAAGTGACGATTGCAATTCTTTTGTTCTTGCTTCTGTTCTTCGATTCACATGCAGGGATTAGCCTTCGTGGCGAGGTCAACCGGGCAACGCACGGTTGATAACGAGAGGAGACGTGGTGCAAGCGATTGCAGGGTTCATGAGTGTTTGGTCTTGTGTTGATTAGAAGCCGGATCGTAGTGTCAATTCTCCACCAAATCGAGAGTTTATCGTTACCTAACGGAAGATCAGGCACCCTGTTGCCATCACCCGGGCAACCCAGACTCTGGTCAGCCCATCTTTCTTCAAACCTGCCAGCAAATCCAGAAGGACTTGCACTTGCTTCATTTCTTCATCATTTGGTAGAGCGGTCCCAACTGTCGAGTACCTAGGGAGCGTTGCCAACAAAAGAAGGAAGAGAGGGGGCAGGGTTGGAGTAGTAAAACCACTCTTGGTGCCACCCCTTGAAATAGGATTTGAGGGGGAGGGATATGTACACTCTCTTCATTTCATTGCGGAGCTAAAGACTGGCCCCCCGACTACCTGGGGCCGATGCTTATTGGGCTGTGCTTAAGGGTGTTAGAAATAGCGAAAAAGGCTGAAATGGGGGAGAATGCCGAGGAAGGTTTCACATAGAGGAGCATCGCGTGTCAATTCGGCGCCACCCCCAACCTGCAATCTTCGGATGAACCCTAGCCACCGGCCCGTTGTATACGTGTCGGTCTCTTCGTCCTTCCCCCTTAAATAGCATCACCCGGGTGTTCTCCACCACTTTCCTCTGCCGCCCGGAGCTCCTGTGAGCCCTAGTCTCCTCCCCTTGCTCGCCTCTCTCTCCAACATGCCGTACCACATCCAGCCGTGTCACGCTGCTGTCTTGCACATCTCCATGCTATGCCACCACCCCTTTTGGCACCTCATGAGCAAGGAGCTCCCTGGCTGCCCCTCCTCGTCCGCCAAAATCCACCGCATCGTCGCCTTCGCCAGAGACCTGAACATCGCCGTTGCAAGGACCTCGCCGCCGGGTACTCCCTTTGTCGTTCCTCGCTGCCCAAAATTGGGTGAGGTTCCTCTCGTCCTCCTCTATGCTCTAGTGTGCCCCATTCCTGCCGCCTCACCGTTGTTCACCGTGGCCGCATGCTCCCATGTTTGCTAGCCGACATGATGACGTGGTCACCATGGCCGCCTCATCACCATTCACCTCAGCCACCATCTGTCCTACGTGGCCTGCCCCCAATCCACCAATCCCGATCTAATTTGAGCCATCCAATTCAACTTGATCGATCTCGGCTATTGTTTCCTTCGGTCCACCATGGGACATCCCTGTGAACTTGGTCCACCATAGACCAATCCTCTCCACTACTCTATGACATGCGGGTCCTGCTTGTCAGTGACTCGGCTCTCCTCTTCCTCGGCTGATGTCATTATTCTATTTTCCAATAAAAAATAATTAAATATGATGCAATAAATTTATTTAATCATTTTAATAGGCTTTAATTGGATTAAAATATTTCTAAAATTTATAACTAATTCATATGATTTCGGAATGAGGTCGGTCAAGTCCCAAAATTCATCTAAAATTAAGATCTACATGTTTGTGTACTTTTATGTACTATTTATTTGGAGTTTCTTAGTGTTTTTCCTCATTTTGCATGTAATCGTGTAGTTTCTGACGTTTTGGAGGAGCGCAAGCATTCGAGGAAGAGCCCTAGGAGATCAATTGAAGACTTTTCTTTTGCGAGGCAAGTCACACAACAATCCCCTTGAGCATGTTGAAGCCAATTGTGAAAATTGTTTTGTTTTAAAGTTATTGCATGCGATTTGGAATGTCATTATTATGGGTTATTATTATTATTTCTATATTCCTTGATTATGGCCATGATTTGCTATTGATACCTTTACCTTGATACTTTGGGTAATTAATATTGACTAGCTAGATGTATAAACTAATAATCTAGCTTGAATAATTAGTTTGCTTAGCCATGCTTTGAAACATTAACGTCATTTTATATGGAATAATTATTGAATCACTTATGATTAATTAATGATTAATGATAATATTTCATGACGGTTGGTCGTGGTTGGTTAATTAAATGTGCCAACTAAAAGTTGACTAAAGGTGGGTTGTGAGCACATGGACTGGCGATGCTTGTGTTGGTGTTGCTCGTGACAATTAAGGACTAGTTTGTGAGCTACTGTTGCAAAGCAATTACCATACTAACAACAAGCCAGAATGGGTAATGGCGGGATTTGATGTGTGTCATGTTCAAAAGGAGGCACTAGGGCATTTTTTTTGGTAGTGATAAGTCCACGCATGGCAGTCATAAGCAACCTGTCTCTGGTAGAGGTGATCAATTACCTATGCAGGGAGACTACTCAGCGCACAAACTTATGGACTTTTGACTACCATGTGTGGGCTTATGGATGCCACAAGCACGCGCCTGGTGCCTCCTGTTGAACATTCCACACTTCCAGTCAAGCCATTACCCATTCTGGCTTGTGGTTTGTACGGTTAATACTTCGCAAAGATAGCTCGCAAACCGGTCCTTAATTGTCATGAGCACCACCAACAACATCACCATTCCATGAGCTCACAACCCACCATCAGTCAAATTTTAGTTGTCGCATTTAATTAACCAACTACGACCAACCATCATGAAATATAGTCATTAACCATTAATTATTCATGAGTAAATGAATAATTATCCCCATATAATGACGCTAACATTTCTATACATGGCCAAGCAAACTAATTATTCTAGTTAGATCATTAGTTTAGACATCTAGCTAGTCAATATTAATTACCCAAAGCATCAAGGTGGCCATAATCAAGGAATATAGGATAATAATAATAACCCATAATAATGGCATTCCAAATCGCATGCAATAACTTTGAAACAACATAAATTTTCACAATTGGGTTCAACATGCTCAAGTGGATTGTTGTGTGGCTTACCTCGCAAAAGAAAGTCTTCAATTGATCTTCTGAAACTCTTCCTCAAACGTTGCGCTCCTCTGAAACGTCGGAAACTACACGATTACATGCAAAACAAGGAAAAACACTAAGAAACTCCAAACAAGTAGTACATAAAAAGTACACAAACATGTAGATCTTGATTTTAGATGAATTTAGAAAGAAGAACAGATCGAATCGGAGTTCAGACGGAAAAGTTATAGCCTTTGGAAGTTTGAATTTAGAGAAAAACAGAAAAGAAAGTGGAAAAGGAATATTCTCAGGAATATTCCCTGAATTTTGAATTAAAAATATTTTTGAATGACTGATAGGTGGGGTCCACAGGTCAGTGAGATGGCCCACAATGGACTAGGTCCACGGATCAGGGAGAGGATGGCTACGGTGGACCAGGTGACGTGGATAGCCATGTGGCAGCTAGGGCTGAGCTGGCAATGAAGTGGAGGCACACGTGGCAACACTTGGCGATGACAAGGCGGATCTAGGCTGACATGTCCATTGGTTCGAATTATGTGGATCGGATGGCTCCAGTTAGATCTATAGGATTGGCCGGCTGATATTTGATTAGTGGTTTATGAAGATCGAAGGGCTCTAGTTGCATCTATATGATCCGAAGGTTTAGATTGGTCGGGGATTATTCACTAGGGTCCGCATATCTATGTCGGCGGCCCATTGTTGGTGGGGCCCACATGTCAGCATGATAGGGGGAGCACTATGCGCCATGCCACAACGCAGCGCCCGGCATGGCGAGGTAGGGAACCCAACGGCGAGGTTCGATGGCGACGATGACCGACGGATATTTGGCGGTTAAGGGAGTAGGAGTTGAAGCCGAGGGGCGATGGCCTCTGGAACAGTAGGAGGCTCCGGGACGATGGCTCGACGGCGATGTTCGACGAGTGCAGGCGGTGCACTAGAGATAGTGGTGGAAGCTTGCGAAGACGTCAGCGACGGCGGCCCAAACTCCCAGTGACAGCAATGACCAGAAATAGAGGCAGCGGCGCCCTCGGAGGAATTGAGAGGTAGAGGCGGCTTGCGGTGGCGCTCAGTGGCAAGGGCAGCGCAAGGCGGCAGCTGAGCTAGGGCACAGGGGAGGGAGAAGAAGGCGGTAGTTGGTGGCTAATTAGAGAGGAGGGGGATGGCTAGGGCTGGTGGCGGATTGTAGGACGGCGCCGTAATTAGCGGCGGTTGCGTAGGGAAAGCGGTTTAGAGCAGTGGGCCGAGGACAGCGGCGGTGGTGCAGGCAGGCCGGGCCGAGGAGGGCATGTGCGGAGCGGCTCGGGCTCCTACCGGCTGAAGGAGAGGGAGAAAAAGAAGGAAGAAGAAGAAAAAAGGAGGAAGAAGGAAAAGAAAGAAGGAAAAACTAAAGAAGGGTAAAGGAGAGAAGAGAAAAGGAGAAAAGGAAAAGGGGAAAAAAGGAAAATAAGGATTTTCCTAGAAAAATCTTAATTTGGAAAAATTGGGATTTTTAGGAAATTTATGGAATATTAGGAATATTAGAATATTTTTGGGAATTGGAAAATTGGAATTTGGGCAAAAATTTGGAATATTTTGGGATTTGGATTTCTTTGAAAGGAATGGAATTTTTGGGGAATTAAGAGACTTTAGAGATTTGGAATTGGATATATCCGAGAATTTTGGATTTTGGACTCTAAGGGAATTCATGGATTCGGGAACGACACAAGACATTTTTGGAGGAGGGAAACCCAGGTCTGAATCGACAAGAAAGATACAAAAGGATTGGGCCAGGAGCAACCCGAGATTGGGAAAGTATTTTGAATTTATTTTTGATTTAAATAATTGTGGAAATGACCTTTGTAATGTTAATATTAATTCTTGAGCTTTGAAAAATCTGAGAAAATTCTAGAGAGTTTGATGCGAGACTAGGGTGCCCGATCTTCCGATAGGTTCGATTTGGCGACGTGTGGACGTTCACGTTTTGAGGCTTCCGATCAGTAGAACGTCACCTCGCACTCGCTACACCCATGCGTCTTGTCGTTATCGGCCACACTCTCACGCAGTCGACCTAACCACGAAGGTTTTGTTCCTGCAAACAATAGAAGAAATTTGCAAGAACAAAGAAAACACAACCTGAATTGCAAATGAATATTTAGCACACGAAGTTGGGGTTGAACAAACCGATCTAGATGGCAAAACTGCAATGGCAGAATAATCTAAGCAAAACCTGACCCTAAAGGATGACGGCTACTGTATATATATGAGTTGGAACATCCTAGGGTTAACCCTAGAGCGCACACCCCTTAGGCTTAGCCCACGACACAATTACAAGGCCCAAGACCTAAACAGAATCGGACTGGAAGAGGTACATATCTTGTTTTGATAATTTCGGACAGCTCAGGAGGAATTTTGCCATGGGACCAAAACCATCCGAAAGTAGACTCCATAAGCTTTCTAACAAGTACTCATGGGCCCCAAAAGTCCTTCTGGATCAGCGGCTAGGTCCATTTGAAGTTGATGCTGTCAAGAGGCCCGAATCCGAATCCAAAACGTGCAGAACTTCATCTCTGGCCTTCTATGGAACAAAAGTGATGTGGTGATGTAGGAGTAGACTTGGGTAAGGTCTTGGTTTGGTCCCCAATCAACTTCTTTGATCATCCATGCATTCCTTGCGCTCGGTCACTCATGGTGCAGTAACGGCTGTTCAAATATATAACACGTAAATCTTACGTAGAAAGCATGCATCTTTGTTTGATGAATACATAAGGTAGCTATGGTCATATCTGAGCTAGTGATGTCCTCATCATCCTCCCCTTCTTGATTGGAAACCGTCCCCAGTTTCATCTTGTCATTTAGCCTGATGAACATATCTTTATCTTTCACAACAAAGGGTGAGGTAGTGTTGTGCATATGGTTGGATTCTGAAATTTTGAAACACGGAGAACATTTTGTAGTGTCGTGCAGCTCACAACACTCCCCTTCTTGCAAGCCAAACTGCAACTCATTTAAACAACTAGAGAAACTAGATAGAGAATTATTTATACTCATGCGCTCCTCTGGACAAGATATGTTATTATGAAAAGGAGGTATATTAAAATTCGAACAAATGTATACTCTATGCACATTATATTCTCCTTTATTATCATAATTGCCAATAACATGAAAAAACACATGAGAAGGACATGGCAAATCAGATCTAGCAAATAATTTCTTCTCTAAACAATTGAGTGGACAAAGATCATCAAATTGAATATAGCCCCAAGTATTTAAAGAAGATAGTAATCTAAGCTCTTCATTCTCACTAGCAATGTGAACAATATGTCTAAAATCAGCACATGGTGGTTCAACAACATTACTAACATGTTCATTCACTAGTTGTGGTATGGATATAAGTGAAGCATTGCATAACTGTTCTTTCTCACAAGAAATAGGAACCAAATCATCATGTGACAACGGTAATTTAACACACGATTCCACTGGTGATTGCTCTAAACTAACATGATTAGTCGACATATATAGCACATCAGAATTGTCCATACCTTGAGTGAATGTAGCACCATTTCTGTTACCTTTGTTCTCATTTTCAAAAACTGTAGGTGCACTCTTAATTAAACCATCTTGAAACATGCATGGAACAGCAGGTGGATCTTCTTTTTCTATGTCTTTCTTCTTTTTCTTATTACCTTGGCTCTTCTTAGATACCTGCATAGAAGTTTTACCTGAGGCCGGCGGTGGTGACAGTGCTGCTGCAACAGCAGCGGCAGGGGAAGAACACGTGCTCGCTGGTGGTGGCGCTGTACGATAACACGAAGAAGGGAACGGCTTAGTTGATCCTGCGGTTGTCGTTGTCCGTGGTGTGAAGGAAATGCCAAAGTTGCTCCGGTTCCTCTGTTGACGTTCTTGCAATTCTTTCTCTGCAAGCATAGCAAGCTGGAACAAATGATTGACAGTACTATATTTCTTATAATCAATAATATCCTGAATTTCACGCCTCAAACCACCATAAAAACGACAGATTTTATCCTCTGTATCCTCCACTACCCCACAACGAATCATGCTCTTCTGAAACTCAGCATAATTCTTCGGAACAGACATAGTACCTTGTTCTAAACGTTGCAGTTTCTTACGCAAGTCATGTTGATAGGAAAGAGGAACAAATCTATTTCGCATGGCTTGTTTTAACCTATCCCATGTATCAGGTTGTAAGTTGAGATTACCTAATTCTTGCCACCAGATTTTAGCAAAATCCTTGAACTCACTTGTAGCTTGCCTAACCCTATGAATTTCAGGAACTAGATGGGAATTAAATTTCTGCTATACTGTCATCTCCCAATCTAAATAAGCCTCAGAGTCATATTTTCCAGAAAAGGAAGACAAGGTAAATTTGACTTTAGCAAAAGGATCATCATTATCTCGCCCTTGGTGGCGGTTACCTCCCATACCTTGCCGGTTGAATCGCAGCCATTGTCGTAGGCGCTCGTCACGAAGTTCAGCGCGTGCATCACTATTGTCGGCTTCCTCCTCTTCATTACCTCCGTCATCATTAACAAGTGGTGGTGTTGGGTGACGGTTTGTTGCCAGCTGCTCGATGCTATTAGTGAGGGTGGTAATGCTCCCCACTATAGCCTAGAGGTCTTCCCGCATAGCATTCACGACAGCTACATTTTCCTCAATCTTCTGATAAGCTTAGTGATCTCCTCTTTTGAAGAACAATCAGCGAAATCATTTACCTCACCTGCCATGGTTAGTAGAAAATAGGAAATAAACAGCACAAAAGTATGATCCCTATCAACTACTAGGCACTAGAACACACTCTCAAGTGTCTTACCTTGCTCTTACAAAAACCTTACCAATTGAAGCAGGCGGTACGTCGCGGAGAGGTGGGATGTTTGATGACGGCAGGGGTGCGATTGCGAGGATCAACCTGTATTGACCAGAAGTGTGTGGATCTCGGAAGGCAATGTATTGTAGCAAGGGTTAGCAAAATTGAATAACAGAATAGCAAAGTTGTATAAGTGTTCCAAATACTTGTAGCAGTTGCTTGCCGAGACACGTTCCTAGAACCAGCCTAACAAGCGAGAGTAAGAAACAAAGGACTTAGGACAACTCTCTCTCACCAAGTCTCTCGAATATCTTGAAAGATCAGCTTAGCAAGACTGCTCAGTAAAAACAGCTCTCTATCCTTTTCTTTTTCTTTTTTTTCTCTTCTCTTTTTTTCTCTTCTAGGAGTACACCTAGTACACAAGAAGCACCCACAAAGATTGGCAGCTCGATCTAATGCACGGAGTGACCCTGGAAAAACACTTAGAGGCACTCTTAAAAGCGTGCAGGAACTTCAGAGCTTGAAAACTCAGTCTTGCAGGCCAAATTTCACGATTTTAGAACGGCCGAACCCGACGAAGTTTGCCCGCAGATATAAAGTTTGCCCAATTTCGAGTCCGTATGCAAAAGTTATGGCTGTTTTAAGACAGGCAGCGCGAACTAGGGTTTCGCGGCTCAACCATGTTGCTCTGGCTAGAGTATAAGTGCCAATAGGTCAAGCGGGGCTGACAAGGAGGCTAGTGATGTAGAGCGATTGACACAAGGCGGCTTGCGACCTATCTAAAAAGGCTTGCGAAAGCAGGTTAAAAGCACAAGGTGACTTGCAGTCCGAAACTGAGTAGAACTCGATCTCTTAAGGCAGGCTCTCGCGCAATGCAACAGCTAGAACTAGAACCACGAACACGACTCTAAACCAGCGACCACTAACTTGACCTAGGACACAAACTGAACAAAGTGAAACTGAAATAAATTTTGCAAAGGCACAAAGGGGTTTGGACAGGGGATAAACCTAACACTATGAAGAACACGGTGGTAATAAATTTTTGGGTTTTTTGGACTCTAGGTAAGGGAAAACAAAACTTAACAGAAGGAAACACAGATGATACCTATCGAGCAACCTGATGCTCTGATACCACTTGATGCGAGACTAGGGTGCCTGATCTTCTGATAGGTTCGATTTGGCGACGTGTGGACGTTCACGTTTTGAGGCTTTCGATCAGTAGAACGTCACCTCGCACTCGCTACACCCGCACGTCTTGTCGTTATCGGCCACGCTCTCACATAGTCGACGTAACCATGAAGGTTTTGCTCCTGCAAACAATAGAAGAAATTTGCAAGAACAAAGAAAACACAACCTGAATTGCAGATGAATGTTTAGCACACGAAGTTGGGGTTCTACAAACCGATCTAGACAGCGAAACTGCAATGGCAGAATAATCTAAGCAAAACCCAACCCTAAACGACGACGACAACTGTATATATATGAGTTGGGACGTCCTAGGGTTAACCCTAGAGCGCACACCCCTTGGGCTTAGCCCGCGACACAATTACAAGGCCCAAGGCCCAAACAGAATCGGACTGGAAGAGGTACGTGTCTTGTTTCAACGATTTCGGACAGCTCAGGAGGTATTTTGATGTGGGACCAAAACCATCCGAAAGTAGACTCCATAAGCTTTCCAACAACTACTCATGGGCCCCAAAAGTCCTTTTGGATCAGCAGCTAGCTCTATTTGAAGTTGATGCTGTCAGGAGGCCCAAATCAGAATCCAAAACGTGCAGAACTTCATCTCTTGCCTTCTATGGACCAAAAGTGACGTGGTGATGTAGGAGTAGACTTGGGTAAGGTCTTGGTTTGGTCACCAATCAACTTCTTTGATCATCCATGCGTTCCTTGTGCTCGGTCTCTTTCCCTTCACCCAAGCAAGTATCTCTGCAAACGAGAACACACAAAACTCATGGTGCTGTAACGGCTGTTCAAATATATAACACGTAAATCTTATGTAGAAAGCATGCACCTTTGGTTGATGAATACATAAGGTAGCTATGGTCATATCCGAGCTAGTGATGTCCTCATCAGAGTTTATTATCGCATAGGAAATATACTAAAAGTTAATCCCACCCTGAAACTAAAAGAAAATTCCATTATTTTGAATAGTTGAATACTTAAAATATTCCAACAAAAACCACATGGAATACAAAAGCATACCAAGCACTAAATAAATTTTTCACTCGACTATTTTTAAATGTTGCAGATTTAGCATTTTATTCAGACACTTTCACAAACTTTTATACTGATTTGTTGTATTTTAATTTACCCACACTAATTTTAATTAGGGTGATTTTCAGGGTGTGACAAACCCACCCCCTCTAACGCCTAAAAATTCACAACCAGAATTCTAAACATTCTTGTGTAATAAATCCCTATCCAGGAAAGCCAGGGGTACACAAATACCAAGTTGCCATATAGAGTACGTCTTAATAACAACATAAAATTGTCTTACATCGAATGCAACAGAAAAAGCAAAATAAAACTATAAACAACTAGGCTGCACAGGGGCTTCTACTCCACAGGCAGCTTGATGGCGGATCCAGCCTACTCCTCCTGATGATCCTCATCGGAGTAGAACTCCATCTCTGAGAGGGGAAAAGGGAGCAAGATTGAGTACCACCCACAGTACTCAACAAGTCATACCCGCAAATATGCACAATGCACGGGAGACAAGGAAAAGGGCTTTGGATTCCTTTGCATAAAGCAGTTGCAAACAGTAGTAGTTCAGAAATGGGTGAAAAGGTTGTTTAATTAAGCAATATTAAATCACCATTGATCAACACTACACCACGTTGACCAGGCCCAACCATCCATCCTATCCCTACACAATATTTTAAGTCAATTTATTGTGGTGGGACTAATCATGGTGAGTCTTGACCAAACGCCCATAACCGCAGGCACGGCTATTCGAATAGTTTTTAACTCTGGCCAGAGGTGTACAACTGTACCCACAAGACATAGCCCCACACATGTTCCCTTGTGCCGATGTGTCACCACGACACCCAGCGAGAGGCTGTGGCAGGACCGCCGTTCACGCAACTGCTCCCCAACCATCCACACCGTGCTGAGGTTGCACCTGCTGACAAGGCACACCATATCGACCAGGCTACCCCCCTTGCGCCACGATGGATCTGAAAGCCGATCAACCTGACCCCGAGCCAACCCAACTCCATCACACCCATCCTCACCAATAGTGCCTAGGAGAGGGAGATGTTATGCTACAAGCCCAGTCGTTGCCCACGCTGGCTTGTGGTATGTACGGTGAACTACTCAAGGGGTTCCTGCGAACCGGTCCTTGACTACCATGGGTGCGACCAGCAAAACCATACACCCGTAGCCCACCATTAGGGTCATATTTTAGTTAAGTAAGTATCCATGACCAAAGTTCCATTATTTCGACCTAAAGTCGAACCATAAGTAAATATGACAAAAATGCTATTATTTTTCCCAAGATGAGCTAGTTGATTCTAAGCATGGCTAAGCATCCTATAAATATATCCTAGTCATATTGTTACCCAAGTTACAAAGGAATAGGGGTCATCAAACTACGGTATTCAACTATATACATATAGGTCATATTCCCTGGCCACATGAAATAATAAAGCATGCATGTTTATTTAGGTAAAACAAAGCATTTGGCAAAAATTTGGTACAAAAAGATCAAGAATACGATGTAACTTGCCTTGCTCCGGCTCTGCAACTTCGGCAACGACCTTGTAGTACACGGGAGGGTCGGAAACGTCGGCTTCTATGTATTTTTAAATAAAAACAGTACATGAGAGCACTGAAACATGAGCTAAAACTATTTTAAATGGATTCTTGGCATTTTTCTGGATTTAATGAAATTTGAATGGAATTAATCAGAGCTCGTATGAATTAGTTACGAATTTTCAAAGATTCAATCTGTTTTTACTATACAAAAAAAACCTTATTGATTTATTGCATATTAAACAAGGATTAATGGCGTCAGCAGACCGGGATACCGGCGCCGATAGGGGGGCCCCACCGGTCAGTGACTCATGGGTCGGTGGCGCACGGTGGACTGAGTCCATGCACATGCACTGCGGGCGCGGGCGTGCGGAGGGCCCAGATCCGCTAAGGTAGATCGGACAGCCCAAAATGAACGGGACAGTGCCCGCAGGCACGTTCGGCTGGCAATGGCACGCGCTGCCCGATGGTCACCGCCAGTGACCATCTAGCGCGGTGGAGGGTAGAGGCGAGCAGCGGGGGAGACGAGGGAGCAGATAGGGGCCCCACCGAGGGTCGGCAGCAATGGGAAGACGGCAAATGGTGTGAACAAAGGCGAAAGGCGGCGGTGATGTTTGGGAAGATGACAACGGAGACATTCTGGAGGGGCGGACATCCACGAGTAGGTTTTGGCGGAGGTGAAGAAGTGTTAGGACAGGCAAAAGATCGAGAGATGAGGCGGGAGGCCGAAGGCCGGCAGCGGTACCTACCGAGGACCCGCGACGGTGATGAAGGGGATTCGGCGGCAAATCGGGGCTAACGGCTGCTGGAAGAGGTGCGCCTGGATGCGGCGGAGCTAGTGGGTGCGAGAGCCACAGCCGGTAGTGGCTATAGCGGTGGTGACGCTTGGTTGGAGGCAGGGAAACTCGGCAGTGCTACTAGACTACGGCGTAGAAGGACGCTAGAGGGCACTGGGAGCTCGGGCAATTGACGGAAAAGGAGCGGAGGAGGATGGGGAGGGTTTAAATAGGGACAGCAACGGGAAATTGAAACCATGCCGATCGGATTTTGGCGAAAACATGGACGGCGACTGTGGTGGCATGGGGCGAAATCCACCCAGGGACGTGGGTGATAGGGGTGGATATCATCGGGGAACCGTGTGGGGAACTGGGGAGGACCGGGTTGGCTCCAATTCGAATGGTGGGTAGATGCGAAGGGGGCCGAACGGGCACGGGAATCAATGGTGGTGCGGATCAATCCCATTTTGGCTGAATCTGCCGGAGATTGGGGACCAATCCGACATGTGGGTCCCAGGTCCCACATGTTGGTTGGAGGGAGAGAGGGGAGGTTGCGCGGGCGGCTGCCAGCCAGGTCCGGTAGTTAGATAGAAGGAGCGGGGAGGAGTGCGGGCTAGGCCACGGTAGGTCGTGCACGGAGAGAGAGGGAAGTGGGCCGGCGGCCTAGAAGGAAAAAGAGAAAAAGAGAAAGGATTTTCTCCAAGGATTTTTAGTTGAATTTTAATTCTGATAATGTGTTTTGATTTATTAAAATACTTCCAGTGCTCTAAAAATTCCAAAAAAAATCATGTTAGTGTATTTTGGCAAGGGGAATAAAAGAAAAATATTCCCAGCCATGGTGGATTATTATTTAATGTTTTCACCATTAATTATTTTCTCTAGCCTTAATTAGATATTTTCTTTTAGCATTTTCTTTGGTAAATTTTTGTTTGGCTCTATTAAGGGGAAAAACTCAAGGTGTAACAAACCTATCCCCCTTAAACAGAATCTTGTCCTTGAGATTCGGAAGAGCTGGCGAAGAGGTGCGAATGGGCGGACTTCAGTTCATCCTCTCACTCCCATGTGGCTTTTTCGTCAAAATGATGGCTCCACTGTACCTTACAGAATTTGATCACTTTGCCCCTAATGTTCCTTTCACTAACTTCCAGAATTCAGATTGGTCTCTCCACATAGGAGAGGTCCTCCTGGATTTCGATCTGTTTTGGATCAGCTTGTTCCGCAGGTACCCTTAGACATTTCTTTCATTGAGACACGTGGAACACATCATGTATGCCTACCATTGAAGCTAGGAGATCCAATTGATACACAACTTCGCCTTTACGATCTAGGACCTGGTAAGGTCCCACGAAGCACGGTGCTAACTTTCCCTTTGTTTGAAACCAGTGTACGCCTCTTAGTGGAGTGACCTGAAGGTACACATAGTCTCCTTCCACAAAGCTTAGGTCTCTACGACGTTTGTCAGTGTAGCTCTTCTGTCTAGCTAGGCTGTCTTCAACCCTTCCCGGATGATAGCCACTTTCTCCTCAGTTTCTTTGAGGGCATCTGTCCCGAATACTTGACGCTCACCGGTCTGATCCCAAACAAGAGGGGTACGACATTCTTGCCATACAATGCTTCGAACGGTGCCATTTGCAAACTGGCCTGGTAGCTGTTGTTGTACGAGAACTCTGCATATGGCAGACTCTTATCCCAGGTCCCACCGAAATCGAGCGCACATGCTCTCAGCATGTCCTCCAATATCTGGTTGACTCTTTCAGTCTGCCCGTTTGTCTGCAGATGATAGGCTGTACTGAAGTTCAGAATAGTTCCTAGTTCTGCCTATAGCTTCCGCTAGAATTTGGAAGTGAACTGACTTCCACGATCGGATACAATCCTTTTGGGTACCCCGTGTAAGCACATTATGCGGGCCTTGTAGAGTTCTGCCAGTCTCTTGCCCAAGTAATTAGCATGCACAAGGATGAAATGGGCAGCCTTAGTGAGTCGGTCAACGATCACCCAAATCGAATCATATCCTGAAGAGGTTTGGGGCAAACCGGTGATGATGTCCATCCCAATTTCTTCCCATTTCCACTCTGGGACCCTTAGCAGTTGTAGAAGTCCTGCTGGCCTCTGGTGTTCTGCTTTGACCTGTTGGCACACGTCATAGAGTGGCACAAATTCTACTATCTCTCTTCTCATGCTGGCATACCAAAACTTTGTCTTGAGGTCTTGGTACATTTTGGTACTACCAGGGTGAATTGAGTACTGTGTCTCATGAGCTTCTCGGAGTATCAAATACTTAAGTTCCTTGTTTTTCGAGACACATAACCGTTCTCCCATCCAGACCATTCCATGTTCATCTTCCTTGAAACCCTGGGCCTTTCTGACTCTCATGTTCTTTTTGAGTTCTTTGATCTCTGGGTCGTTCACTTGTGCCTTGCGAACTTGGTCAAAGAGTGTGGGTTGGGCCTTTAGGACTGTGACGAATCCAGGGTTGATGATGCCCAAATTCAAGTGTTTGAAGTCCTGTTGAACTTCCTTGCACAACGTCTCTGCCCAAGCAGTGTTGCAGTAACTCTTTATGCTAAGAGCATCTGCTACCACATTGGCCTTGCTAGGGTGGTAGTATATCCCCACATCATAGTTTTTAATTAATTCTAGCCATCTTCTTTGACAGAGGTTCAGGTCAGGCTGGGTAAAGATGTACTCTAGGCTCTTGTGGTTCATGTAGATCTCACTGCGGTTATCGATGAGGTAATGCCGCCAAATCTTTAAAGCATGAACCAATATTGCCAATTCCATGTCGTGCATTGGGTAGTTGCCCTCATGAGGATGCAACTGGTGGGACGCATAGGAAACTATTCCGCCATCATGCATCAACACATATGCAAGCCCTTGGTGGGATGCGTCGCAATATACCTGAAAGTCCTTTGGGTCTAGCAAGATCAGGATTGGCGCAGACACTAATCTCCTCTTGAGTTCCTCAAAGCTGCAGTTGTACTCGGCTATCCAGACAAATTTCACAACTTTCTTTAGTAGCTGTGCCGTAGGCCTCGCAACCTTTGAGCAATTTTCGATGAACTGGCGATAGTATCCTGCGAATCCAAGGAAACTCTGTACTTGTGTCACTGTCTTCGGCGGTTTCCAGCTGGTAACTGATTCCACATTTGTCAGGTCCACAGCAACTCCTTGGGAGGTGATGATGTACCCGAGGAACTTGTAGGATCGACTCACACTAAGATAGGCAATCAGAGGGGGGGGGTGAATGATTGCGTAGGTCAAAAATAAAATTTAACACTTTCCCCTAATCACAAAACCTGAAAAACCGCGTTTTCAGAATCTGGACAGAATGTTGTTTCGTCACTAAACTGATTGTAGTCATAGATCCATAACTCCGATCGACCTGAAAATTTGTTAGAATAAACTAGACAAATTTTGCAAACAAACTCAATTGGAATCACATCAATCGGATTTCTGGATCTTGAGATATTAACAAAACAATATTACTGAATAGAAGGTTGACAAAAATTAATTAAACCCTAATTAATTGATTAAACGAGATCCGAAAATAATTAACCAATCAAACTTTCCAGAACACTAGAAAAACACCCTAGCTAGATTTTAGATCAAAGAAACCAACCCAAATCTTAGAGAAAAACAAATCAATCTAAAATCCATTGCTAGGCATGCATAAAGATGAACGAGAAAGAGGAATTAATTACCGCACTAATCTTCCATAAACTTTACCTTTATTACCAAGATTGTGCTTACAAGATGTTTCTCCAAAACATCCAAAAGATTTCTCCACGACAAATTCGCTCTTTAGAAACTCTAAACAAAATCTCTTCAAAAATTAATAGGGAGTCACTATTTATAGAACCAAAACCCCTTCATGGGCCATCTGGACTGTTGCCTTACCTGGACCGCGCTAGGCCCGCGCACCTCCACGTGTGCTACAGTACCCTGTGTGCTACAGTACCAATGGTACTGTAGCACCATGTCATGTACTCCTTTTCTTTTTCCGTGCAATGTATCAAATGCTATTAATAATTTATTGCAAGACATGAAATTTCTTTCTCAACTATTTCAAAACTTGCAAGCATTAAGATGAATACACTTCATTGGTGCCTTTTTTTTAAAAAAAATTGAGAGCTTGACTGATTTCAATCATGATATAAACTGCAAGGAATTATATACACCATCAGCCTTACTTTTCAACCCGTTCAAGCCTATGTCTTTTGACAATTGCAAGCTTAAAAACTAGGTTTTGGTCATACACAACTTCTTTTAAGTTTATACCAAAGTGCAATAGTAAGCAATCTCGTTAAGAAGAAGTGTGACAATGCATATTTCCTTGATCTTTCTCACATTTTTATAACACATAATTTTGATCTTTCTCATATTTCTCATAGCATATTAGCACATTTAAAACAAGATCAAAATAGATAAGAAAGTTCAATCATGTCAAGATTTAGTTCAAGTTGTCATTCCATTTAGCTAGTCATGCAAAGACCAACATCACACATATAGAAACATGAAAGCACTCATACCTTATGACATGAACATGGCTGCAAATAATACATATGAATCATATGTAGTGCTCATTATTTTATCAATTATTTTTCACTTTTTTATTTTTTTAAAAATTTCAAACAAAACATACCAATAATAAAATATGTTACAAAGAGTTAAAATTCCCCCTCAAAATAACCCCATTGGATGAATAACCCCAAGTTCTCCCCTAAGATAAGCAAAACGAGAAGAAACCAAAGGTTTTGTGAAAATATCCGCCAATTGATGTTCAGTATCCACATGATGAAGTGCCACATTTCCTTTTTCAACATGGTCTCTAAGAAAGTGAAATCTAATATCAATATGTTTTGTCCTAGAGTATTGTACTGGGTTCTTAGCAATACAAATGGCACTTGTGTTATCACAGAAAAGTGGAACATTTTCCAAAGTAACACCATAATCCTTAAGTGTAGCCACTATCCAAAGTATTTGAGAACAACAACTAGCAGCAGCCACATACTCAGATTCAGCATTTGATTGTGTTACAGAGGATTGTTTTCTAGATGACTAAGCAACAAGTGAATTACCCAAGTGTTTGCACACGAACATGTCACGTGTGCCCCCGGCGACGAGCGCGATGCGCAAGACACGTCGCAAGGGGAGTCTCGTCGGGAGCGCGATACGCAAGACACGCCGGTGAGAGCTCTTGGAACCCGACACCCCACGCTCCCGGGAGAGACCCCGTCAGGGAGAACGGCGGCGATGCGTTGCCCTAGGTCGGCCTAACCGCCCCTAGGACCTTGTGCTCACTGTCGCAACGAAGTAGACGACAACGAAGAACAAGAAGCAAAAACTAGAGCTGAGAGAAAATAGTAGATGCAAAATAATGTAGTAGATTGATATGTCGATTGTGTGTTATCAATCGGCCATCACCCCTTATATATATAGGGCGGCTGGTCTTTCCTGTACACAAAAATATTTTCCATGCATACGGTAAAAAGAAAACAGAGACCGAGCTGAAGTATTCCTCCTGCTTACAACCAGCCAATCATGTGGAAAATGAGGCCGTTAACATCCTCGCCCGAGCATCTTGCCAGGCCGTTGTCTAGACCGCTGCTCCCGCTTTGTCTGGATCACTCGGGACCTCGCCCGGCCTGTGTCCGCGCCCAGGCCCTTGTGCCTGTGCCTGGGCCCTGTGCCCGTTCCTGGGCCCTGTGCCCGTGCCCGGGACCTTGTGCCCATGCCCGGGCCCAATGCATGCACAGGCCAATTAAACATCTGTAGTATTCTTCTCGGACTCCTCCTGGTTCTTTTCTAGTCACCGTATACATGCAAATATCTGTCCACCGGCCAGCTTGATCTCCTGATTAGATATGGAAAAATTAACTAATCCAACCACCGGCCAGCTTGATCTCCTAATTAGATATGGAAAAATTAACTAATACAACCAGAGCCGAACTCACCATCTTCGCAATTTGACTAACATGGCTCCGGTTGCAGACAAAGTGGCCAAACCATGTATGCAGAACATCGTACAGCATGTGCATGCAAAATTAATGCACGCATACTTTCCTCTTGTTTACCAAAACACATTGCAGCAAACTTGACTCAGCACGTGCAATCTCAGGCCAATTCCAAAGACCTCTGTTCAAATAAAATTCATGACAAAACTATTAGGCACAAATATGCACGTGATGTCAAATTTGATCATCAACACCAAGAAGAAACAAGCACCAGAAGTACTTTTCCTATCAAGTCTACATCCTCCAAAATCAGCATTAGAAAAAGCTCTTAAGCTAATACATGATGATGCTGATAACCATATACCAAAGTCTTTAGTGCCATGAACATACCTGAGAATTCGCTTAATTGCTAGAAGATGTGAAGCACGTGGGGAAGCTTGAAACCGTGCACATAAACATACAGCAAATTGTATATCAGGTCTTGAAGCAGCAAGATACAAAAGTGAATCAATCATACTCCTATACTCCTTTTGATCAACTGGCTCACCTTCCTCATCAGGATCAAGTGTAGAAGCAGCTCCCATAGGTGTCATGATGGGTTTGCAATTCTCCATTCCAAAGCGACATAGAAGATCCTTCGTATGCTTACTTTGATGCACAAATATACCTTCAATCATTTGTTGAGGTGGATGTCTTCTTTGAATGTGCAAGGGAGTTGTTGCTTCAAAAACTTCACTTTCTTCTATTTGATCTTCTACATGCACAGATGATGTGGAAGTTTGAGGATGCTCAGTTGTAGGTGAAGTTGTAGTAGGTGCCGGATCTGTTGCAATTGATTGTGTGGGAGGAGTTAAAGCTTCAGCTACATCGTCATCATCATCTTCTTCATCAACAAAAATGTCCTCCCCCTGAATATACACACCTGTACCTACAATGCTTGGACTACTACCTAGGCTAGTCTCATCAAAAGTAACTTTACAGGTTTCTATTATTTTGTCAGTCTCCAAAACTAGAACACGATAGGCACGAGAATGAGTAGAGTAACTAAGAAATATGCCATCAACTGATCTAGCCTCAAATTTATCTAACAGATTTCAGCACAAAACATTTGCATCCAAACACACGAAAGTGAGAAACACTAGGCCTATGATCAAACCACAACTCATAAGGAGTTTTACCAAGCTTTGATCTTAAAAATACACGATTTGAAACATAGCATGCAATAGATATGGCTTCAGCCCAAAATTTTCTAGGAGTAGAAAATTCATCTAGCATAGTCCTAGCCATCTCAACCAAGGTTCTATTTTTCTTTCAACTACACCATTTTGTTGTGGTACTCTAGGCGAAGAGAATTGATGATCAAGACCTTTTTCAGCACAAAATTGATCAAAAGAAGAATTTTTAAATTCAGATCCATTATCACTTCTAATTGCTCTAAGAGCTCCTGGGTGATCAACAGATAGTCTAAGAGCAAGACTTCTAAAAAAACTAAAAGCCTCATCTTTAGATGCCATATAATAAACCCAAGAGTATCTAGAGAAATCATCAACTATTACCAGCACGTACCACTTACCTCCAAAAGATTGAACTCGTGATGGTCCAATGGTATCAAGGTGTAGAAGTTGTCCTGGTGCGTTTGTCATCACCATAGTAAGAGGTGGATGTGAACCTGCATGCATCTTACCATGTCTACAAGAAGAGCATACTATATCGCTATCACCCTTAAGCTTGGGCAGACCACGTATAAGATCCAAACCACTAACACATGTTAAATGATCAAAACCAACATGGCCAAGTCTACGATGCCAAAAGAATAAATCTTTAAAATCATTGGCAACTAGACACCTATGCTTAACAGAAGATGACACATCAAAATCAGCTTTAAACACTCTCCCAAAACGTGTAATATTAAAGACAAGATCTCCTGAAGCATCTAATACTCTACATCTACCTTTCTTAAAGCACACTTCAAGATCTTCATCAATCATTTGTGAAACGGAAAGCAAGTTATATTTTAAGTTCTCAACAAGAGCCACATCCTTGAACATAAACTTATCGCTCACCTTTACTGTACCTTTAGCCACAACCATAGAAATAGAAGCATCTCCAAAAGTTACATTTTCAACATGCGATGCTCTTGTGAGATAGGAGAACCAATTCTTGTCACCGGACATAGTGGTGCCTCTGGCGTAGCTCTCCTAGCAGGCAAAAAGATGCCTCCTAGCAGGTGTGGTCAAAGGTATGCCCACCAACCTCCACCTCCACCTCCATGGCAGCAAGGAGGTACTGGTCACCTGGTACCTCCAAGCGAACACGGTGAGGGAGTTCGCCCTCCAGTGGCTCCATGGCAGTGTACTAGGGGGTGTGACTGTACCCCAAAGTGAAAGTCACCATGCGGAGCTCTTCCGCAAACCCGCCCATATCGGCTCCACACTGTGTCGGAAGGCTGTCCATCTATAGAACGCAAGGAGGGGGAATCAATGTATGCTCAAATCCAAATAAAATAAACGATAAATGATTCAGAAATAACACAGCAATTTTATGCCTGGAATAATTTTTGCATGAACAATGTTAAGAAATTAGCAGCATAACTTAACCAAATTAAATAGTGTAGAAATAATTTAAATACTAGTAATTTCAAAATGACCGAAAAATTTTGTACACGACTTAAATTAAATGTTACCCTCGATTGACCAATATTTTTCCCCAAAATTTGGACATACACGACACGACCGTCAAATAAAATCCCAATCCTAGACTTGATCAGACTTAAAAATTTCTATCAAATAAAGCCCAAGATTTTATCCTGAACTGAGAAACAATTCCCAAATTTTCCTGAAATAACTCCAAGCAAAAAGCATATGCAGATGAGAAGTTTTAGAGGGCACTTAGGGTTTCCATTTGGCTGGTCCAATGGTCAACCTGGCTCTGATACCAACTTGTAACGCCCAAAAATTCACAACCAAAATTCTAAACATTATTTTGTAATAAATACCTGTCCAGGAAAGCCAGGGTACACAAATACCAAGTTGCCAAGTAGAGTACGTGTTAATAACAACATAAAATTGCCTTACATCAAATGCAGCAGAAAAAGCAAAATAAAACTATGAACAACTAGTCCGCGCAAGGGCTTCGACTCCATAGGCAGCTTGACGACGGATCCAGCCTACTCCTCCTGGCAATCCTCGTTGGAGTAGAACTCCATCTCTAAGAGGGGGAAAGGGAGCAAGATTGAGTACCACCCACGATACTCAACAAGTCACACCTGCAAATATGCACAATGCATTGGAGACAAGCAAAAGGGTTTTGGGTTCCTTTGCATAACGTAGTTGCAAACAGTAGTAGTTTAGAAATGGGTGAAAAGGTTGTTTAATTAAGAAGTATTAAATCACCACTGATCAACGCTACACCACGTTGACCAGGCCCAACCATCCATCCTATCCCTACACAATATTTTAAGTCAATTTATTATAGTTTGACTAATCACAGTGAGTCTTGACCAAACGCCCATAACCGTGGGCATGGCTTTTCGAATAGTTTTTAACTTTGGCTAGAGGCTGTGACTAGACCACCGTTCACACAACTACTCCCCAACCAACCACACCATGCTGAGCTTGCACCTGCCGATAGGGCACACGATATCGACCAGGCTACCCCCCTTGCCCCATGATGTATCCGGAAGCCGATCAACCTAACCCCGAGCTGACCCAACTCCATCACTCCCATCCTCACCAACAATGCCTAGGAGATGGAGAATTTATGCTACAAGCCCAGCCATTGCCCACACTAGCTTGTGGTATGTACGGTGAACTGCTCAAGGGGTTGCTATGATCCGGTCCTTAACTGCTATCGGTCCATAACTATGGTATTCAACTATATACATACAGGTCATATTCACTAGCCACATGAAATAATAAAGCATACATGTTTATTTAGGTAAAACAAAGCATTTGGCAAAAATTGGGTACAAAATGATCAAGAATACGATGTAACTTGTCTTGCTCCAGCTCTACAACTTCAGCAATGACCTCGTAGTACATGGGTGGGTCAGAAACATTGGCTTCTATGACATTCAAAGTAAAAATAAAAAAAATAGTACATGAGAGCACTGAAACAGGAGCTAAAACTAATTTTAATGGATTCTAGGCTTTTTCTAGATTTAATAAGATTTGAATGGAATTAATCGAAGCTCGTATGAATTAGTTGTGAATTTTCAAAGATTCACTGTGTTTTTACTATATAAAAATAAAACCTTATTAATTTATTGGGCATTAAACAAGGATTAATGGCGTTAGTGGATCGGGAGACCGGCTGTGTCAGGCGGGCCCCACCGGTCATCGACTCAGGGGTCGGCGGCACACGGTGGACCGAGTCCCCGCACGTGCACCGCGGGTGCAGGCGCGCAGATGGCCCCGATCCGCCAAGGTAGATCAGACGGCGCAAACTAAACTGGGCAGTGCCCCGCCAGCACGCGCGGGTAGCGGTGAGCGGCGGGGGAGATGGGGGAGTGGATGAGGGCCTCACCAAGGGTCGGTGTGGAGGCCATGGGCCCCGGGTACCACATGGAAAGCCATACGGCCACTCGGATAGAGGATGGACCTAATCATGTCATTAGGAATACAATAGGACTCGGCATATGTTCCTTTGCATGACATGTGTAAGGGTATAGACCTAGCCGGTTACATTACTCCTAAAAGGAAATCTCTTGGTTGAGTCTAACTAGGATTCCTATCTTATAACCTTGCTCCTCAGTATATAAGGAGAGACAAGGAGCCCCTTGGGCAGAAGAAGGGAGATCATCAGATCGACATAGACACAATCAACCTCAAAGGCAATACACAACAGCTGGAAGTAGGGTATTACCTCACCTTGAGGGTCTGAACTAGCATAAACTTGTTTCGTGTTCCTTTGCAATCTATCATGTTTAGGTCTCAGGAGTAGTCCCATATAATTATTGCCAATACAAAGCATCGACAGTTGGCATGCTAGGTAGGGGCTCCGTCGAGATTATCGTCATCAAGCCTGATGGATCCAACCACCAGTGTCGACGTCGTCAAGTTCAATCCCCGACAAGCGATTAGCTTCGGGAGCCTTGACTTCATCACCGATAAACTCAGCAGCCTTACCCTAACCGACTCGGATTCAACCCTATCAGCCAGGAACCAGGCCGACTTCATGTCGGTTGGCTTACTCAATGCTGCAGCCGTCTTCGGCGACTTGCTATGGCGATTTCCAAGACCTACGAGTCCGGGGACAACTCTTTCTCTCGGTGTTCGACTCGGACTCGGCCTTGAGCCAGCCGAGATCGGGCTAGGGGAGGAGGAGATCGTGAATCTCCCATTCGGACTGGGCAATGCCGTAGATATCTTCAATCTAACTCCAATGCGGCAGAACCAATCCCCTAGAATTTGACTTAGATATGGCCCAAGGCTGCTTGAGATCGGATCTAGAGAGGTTGGAGTTGTAATTACCCCCCTGAATTACTTTGAGTCCGATTCTCAGTTGGACAGCAGCTCGGGAAGCTTCTCTCCACCATGCAAAGTGTTCATGGCATCAAAGGGATCAACCCCTTGGCAAGACATGCACCGACTATGCGACCAGCAAGACGAGGAAGCTCGCCGACTGCGTGAGCAACAGGAGGAGGATGCACGATGCTTGCAAGCCGAGCGTGACGCTTGTAACGACAACTTGCGCAAGGCTGGGCGGACTACTCAACAAGATATCCTCCAAACCCGAGTGGGCGACCACGACATCTTTGTGGCCCCATAGCAGAATGTTGTGGCCGCTGGCACACTACTAGACACCTTGCAATTTGGGCCCCACCATTAGGCTGCCCCGACTATTGCAAGGATCAAGGCAATGATCACTGCTGCAGCATGCTAGCAGCGACAGCAATCCGGAGACACTCTTGTACTGTCAAATAAGACGACCTCAGATACAGCGGTCTCATCTGCTTTAGCACGGCGCTGAGCAGCTGGCTTCGGTTAGCACCACTCAGAGTCCCGTCACACGTCACTCAGCAACCATAAGAACAATTGACGGGGATACCATCATGACGAGCACTGCTATAACCAGGACGGACGACTTCGGTGGGATCTCCACAATGACATCAATGCTCGATGCCGGGAACGAGAGGAGGATGAACGCCGCTGATTCAAAAATGAGCATGAGCGTTTCGGCCTCCACCACGAACGGTGTCATCGCTGCAGTCGGAGTTGGAGCCCTCACCCAGATGAAGGAGTTCTGGCGTTCACCCACGAACTACAGCAGGTCGACTTGCCATCTAGTTTCAAGCTGACTGGAATAGAAAAATACGATGGGAAGACCAACCCGGAGTCCTAGCTGACTGTATACACCTTGGCAATTCGCGCGACCGGAGGCGATCACAAGGCCATGGCGAATTACCTACCTATCGCCCTGGCCGACTCAGCAAGAACGTGGTTAATGGGGCTTCCCAGGTGATCAATTGGCTCCTGGGGGAACTCCATGAGCGCTTCGTTGCAAACTTCCAAGGGATTTACGAGAGGCCGTCCTCCAATTAGGATCTGTACTAGTGCCATCAAAGAAAGAATGAGTCCCTCCGCGACATCATCAAATGGTTTTCTAAGAAGAGGAATTCAATGCCAAAAATCAAGGACGAGGACGTCATTGCTGCTTTCTGCAAAGTTGTAAAAGATACCCAGTTCATTGCTAAATTCACTCGGAAGCCTCCCAACTCGGTCAAGGCTTTGTTCGATATGGCAAACAAGTACGCCAACTCGGCCGACGCAGTTGCTGAGGCCCTCGATGACAAGAAGGAGCCCAGACAGAAGGAGCGGAAGGACACCGACGATGTGGCCCTGACTAAGTCTGGCAACTGCAAACGCATGTCGGATAACATTGTGGCGACTATCGAGCGCAACCGAACATGACCCACAAGGACGGATAAATACCAAAAAGTCATGAAGAGGCCATACCCTTTTCACCCAAGGTGAAACACACGGCCAAAAATTGCTTCATGCTCAAGAAGTTTTGTCGATGTTTTGCACCGGTAATAATAATATGGGCCAAACCGAGTGCATTGCTCCCAATTACTCTTTGTCCAAGTGCTTCTTCTCCTGAGTCCTGCTTCATGTCAGCTGGCAACGAGGCTATGAAGTCCTCCATGTAGAAATATGAATAGTGTGCGCCGTATAGGCACACCTATTAGGTGTAGCCCCTGACTTTGTACTTAATTGTGAAACAATTAAACATAAAGTCAAAGATCTTTAACCTTGTAGTCTTTTCCGAGTGGTGCACTACTGGTATATGAGACTCTTCAGCATCGTATCAGCTAGAAATATTTTATAGTCTTTCCCGAGTAGTATGTTACTTGGAAATTAGACTCTTCAGCTTCATGTCAGCTAGAAGAATTTGTTATAGTCCTTCCCAAATAGTATACTACCCAAAAATTAGACTCTTCAGTGTCATGTCAGTTGGAATGTTTTTTGCTCATGGCAATTATTGGCTAAGCATGTAAGCTGAGTACCACTTTATGGATTTTTACCCAATATGTGGTCAGGTGTACTTGAGAGATACCTGCATCCCCAATTTTAATGGAGACCAGCCATCAATCCTTATAAGGATATATCCTTAATACCTGGTAAATAATGCAGATACCCGAATGTATACACCCGGCTGTAGGCTTAGCATGAAGCATATCTGATTATTTGATCAGTTTTTGTGAATATCACCTGCACTGTGATTTTAACATAGCCAGTGAGTGGCCCAATAGAGCGTGCTATAAAGAAACTCATATCTTGTGGCCTACTACCAAATAAGCCGGCCTAAACCGACCTACCCAGCGTAGCCCTATAAAATTAGCATCCCTCGCATGTTAGGATGAGTACTTCAGTGTCGGTAACCGCAATCAGCCAGAGGAATCCTTGTCCGCAAGCCTTTCCGACTTATGTTCTGGATGCAACATGGTTGCCATAGATGCCTGAGAAGGTATATTGCAAGATCTGCTTGCCCTCCTCAGGTGTGACGCAGCGCATGAGAACTCTGGAATCGCTTAGATGATATAGGTCTTTTCAGACTTCGGTAAAGCCAAATAAGGTACCCGAACCTTGCTTTAGCATAGGATTTGGCTGGCAACCCTCATAAGGCATACCCTACCTAACAGAATTATAGCGAAATAAGGTACCCAAACCTTGCATTAGCATATGATTCAGCTGGCGATCCTCATGGGGCGTACCCAATCTGGCAGAGTTGTGACCAAATAAGGCAACCGAACCTAGCATTAGCATAGGATTCAGCTGGCGACCCTTATGTTTAAGCACTCTACCCAACTAGTCATAGCCCCCTAGCGTCGGGAGTCGGCTCATGGCTCTTTCCCAGACACGCATTTTGGGTGGCTTGAGTTCATCTTTCATGGAGCAAAGTTTCACGGATCGGAATTTATGCTACTTGAGTACTTTTGCAATCATTAAGAGAAAAAAAGAAAAATGTGCAGCTTGTACACCTATTAGGTGTAAGCAGTTGTGGCATTGGCGAGGCCGAGTGAAGAAATATTTATCAGAAAGTGACTTAGCTGTTCGGTATTTAGGAGTGGGGATACCATCCTTGCGTTTGGGCTTTTGAGCCCCCGAGCATGTCACTTGTTGTTCTGATAATCTTCAGTTGTAGGAGGTCGAAGACGCTTGTGACCGATTGCCACAATGAGGTCGTCCAACTTGCGTTTGTTGTTCCCAGCCTTAGTCGGGGCCGCGTCATCGGTGTCCTTCTGCTTCTTCTATTAGGGTGCCTTTTTGTCATCAAGGGCCTCAGCAACAGCATCAGCCGAGTTGGCATACTTGTTCGCCATGTCGAATAGAGTCTTGATAGAGTTGGGAGGCTTCCAAGTGAATTTAGCGATGAACGAGGTGTCTTTGACTCCTTTTCGAAAGGCAGCAATGACGACCTCATCCTTGATCTTTGGGATTGAGTTCTTCTTCTTAGAAAACCTCTTGATGAAGTCATGAAGAGACTCATTCTTCCTTTGATGCAACTGATATAGGTCGTACTCGGAAGATGGCCTCTCGTATGTTCCCTGGAAGTTGGTGATGAAGCGTTCCTGGAGTTCTTCCTAGGAGCCGATTGATTGCTTGGGAAGTCCCGTTAACCATGTCCTCACCGAGTCAGCTAGAGCGACTGGGAGGTAGTTAGCCATGACTTTGTGATCTCCTCCGGCTGCTCGGATTGCCAGAGTGTAGACTGTGAGACAAGACTCAGAATTGGTCTTCCCGTCGTACTTTTCAATTCCAAATGGCTTGAAGCCTGATGGACAGTCGACTTGTTGCAGCTTGTGGGTGATGGCCGGTACACCTTCATCTTCACGAGGACTCCGACTCCGCCTACGACGGTGAAACCACTCTTGGTGGAGGCCGAAGCACTCGTTCTCGTCTTCCAGTCGGCGTTGCTCGTCTTCCTCTCGTTCGTGGCGCCGAGCGTTGATGTCCTGCCAAAGATCACGTTGTAGTTGGCCTCGGAGATCCCGGTTGTCCAGACGGTCGTCTGGATGTCGACGCTGCCGGGCATTATTGTGGTTGCCAAGTGATGTGTGGCATGACTCTGTGTGCAGCCGACTAGAGCTAGCTGCTCGGCATCGTGTTGAGGCAGATGAGATCGCGGTTGGAGAAGCCGACCGATTGGTTGATATGAGGGTATCGCCTGACTGTTGATACTGTTGACATGCAACAGCGGTGATCATGGCTTTTATCCTTGCTATCGTCGGGGTGGCCAGATGATCAAGCCCAAACTAGAGCGTGTCCAGCAGAGTTGCAGCGGCTACGACGTTCTGTTGAGGTGTAACAAAGATGTCGTGGTCGCTGACTCGGGTTTGGAGGATTTGTTGCTGAGCAGTCCGCCCAACCATACGCAGGTCGTCGTTGTGAGTGTGCAGGTGTCTTGCTTCTTCCTCTTGTTTTTCTCGCAGCCGGCAGGCCTCCTCCTCTTGCTGCTCGCGTAGTCGGTGTGATTCCTGAGTAGGAGTAGAGCCTTTGGATGCCATGAAGATTTCTCGTGGCGGAGAGAAGCTTGCTGAACTGCTGTCTGACTTAGAGTCAGAATCCAACTGAGAGTCGGAATCTGACTGAGAGTCGAAGTCGAAATAGTTAATGGGGGTGATTATAACTCTGACCACCCTAGATCGGATCTTGAGCGGCTCTGGGCCATATCCGAGTTGAACTCTAGGGGATCGGGTCTGCCACGTCAGATGTTGTTTGAAGATATCTACGGTGTTGCCGAGTTTATACGGGAGATTGACAATCTCTTCCCTTCTTAGCCCAATCTTGGCCGGCTCAAGGCCGAGTCCGAGTCAAACACCGAAGGAAAGAGTTGTCCTGAGACCCGGACAAGATGAAGATTGCCGCAGTAAGTCGACGAGGGTTGCTGCAGCGTTGCGTGGGCCGACCGGTGCAGAGTCAGCTTGTTTCCTGGCTGATCGGATCGAGTCCGGTTCAGATAGGGTGAGGTTGCCGAATTTGTTGGCGATGAAGTCGAGGCTCCCGAAGCTGATTGTTTGCCCGGGGAAGAAGCTGATGCTGTTGACTCCGATGATTGGATCCATCAGGCTTGAGGAAGATGATCTCAACGAAGCCCCTACCTAGCGTGCCAACTGTCGATGTTTTACACCGGCAATAATAATATGGGGCTACTCGCCGGATCAAAACTTGATGGATTGCAAAGGAACACAAAAGGTTTATACTAGTTCAGGCCCTCGAGATGAGGTAATACTCTACGTCCAGTTGTGGTGTATTTCCTTTGAGGATGTATGACTTCTTCTCCTTCATGGGGTGCCCTGCCTCCCCTTATATACTGGGGGATAGGGTTACAAAGTAGGAGTCCCAGTCGGACTACGACCAAGGGATCTCCTTCTAGAGATATAACGTGCCCGACTAGGACTGTATTTTCCTTATCGTACAAGGCTGAGTCTGCCAAGTTCTATCATATCTCTAATTGAATGGCTAGGCCCATCCTGTATCTGAGTGGTCCAATAGCTTCTCATGAGGTACTCCGGGCCCATGGCACTGACAAGTTTGCTTCCGAGCAGACATCAGCGTCCGGCGAGCAGAAAGACAAAGACAAGCCGGACTCGGGCGTAGCCGGCGACTATCAAAATCCCCAGGCTGAGCTCAATCACATATTTGAAGGGCCATCTGCGTATGAATCCAAGCGCAAACAAAGGCTAATTTCCCAAGAAGTGAACTCGATCACGACACACGCCCCCAATATCTATGATGGTCAGAGACGGCAATCACATTTGACCGTGTGGATCACCCTTACCGAATAACTCATCCAAGACGCAGATCAGAAGCATCAAGCTGAAGAAGGTACTCATTGATGGAGGAAGCACTCTCAACATCCTGTTTGCCAAGATGCTCGATGAGATGAAGATACCTCAATCCGAGTTGCGGCCGAGTACTGCTCCGTTCCATGGGGTAATCCCCAGCCTCTCTTCAACCCTACTTAGATAGATCACTCTACCAGTTTCTTTTGGCACATGGGAAAATTTCCACACGGAGAACATCTGCTTTGAGGTAGCCAATTTCGAGACTGCGTACCATGCCATACTCGGACGGCCTGCACTCGCCAAGTTCATGGTGGTACCCCATTATACACACATGATGCTCAAGGTGCTAGGACCAGCAGGAGTACTCTCTCTATGCAGGGATGTTAAGCAAGCCTTCACCTATGACAAGGAGAGTTGCGAGCTGGCCCAATCTCAAGAACCGGCAGTTGGACGAAAAAGTATCTGACTAGCCACAAAAACTACAAAGAGGATGACCAAGCGTCACAAAAAAAAGCTGCCAAGTCGGGAATTTCAGCGGACTCAGAAAAAAGAAGATCCCCCTAGACCCTTCCGACCCCACCAAGACAGTGCTTGTCGGGACCGAACTCGACCTCAAATAGAAAGACGAGCTCGTCACCTTCCTCCAGGCGAACAGGGACATATTTGCTTGGAAGCCTTCCAACATGCCTAGTGTACCAAGGGAGGTGATCGAGCATTCCCTAAACATCAAGTCGGATGCCAAACCAGTCAAGCAACAACTAGCGCTTCGCACAAGATGGCAAAGATGTTATTCCAGAGGTGATAACCAAGCTCCTATCAGCCGGGTTCATCAAAGAGGTCTACCACCTGGATTGGCTGGCAAACCCAGTCCTGGTCTAGAAGAAGAAAGGTAAATGGCGCATGTGTGTCGACTATACCAACTTAAACAAAGCATGTCCCAAAGGTCCATTTGGCCTATAGAGAATAAATCAGGTGGTCGAATCAACTGCGGGATGCAAGTTACTCAGTTTTCTCAACTGTTACTTGGGATATCATCAAATCAGCTTAAAGGAGGAGGACTGCCTGAAGACTTCTTTCCTCACACCATTTGGGGCATATTGCAATGTCACTATGTCATTCGGGTTAAAAAATGCTGGCGCAATGTATCAATGTGCTATCTAGTAGTATCTTCATACTCAACTCCGGTGCAATGTGGAGGGTCTGGCGGGGCATATTAGATATAGTAGTGGTGTTTTGTATCCTAAGTGGGCATCCAAGAGGCTCAATACACAGTTACAAGCAGCCAAACCTACCAGTAGGTTAGTTATCGGCATTGGATACTCATCCTTTGGACTGATAAGATTCAAGTTTTTGAAGTCAACACATAACCGTTGACTTGCCATTCTTTTTACTTGTCTCGTTCAATGTGTCTTTTTTTCATACGTCGATGACGTGGTGATCAAGACCAAAGTCAAGAAAGACCTCATCGCTGACTTAGAAGAAACTTTTCAAAGCCTTCGGAGATTCAAGATGAAGCTGAAATCGAAAAGTGCGTCTTCGGAGTACCTTTAGGAAAGCTACTTGGCTTCATCGTTTCACAGCACGGCATCGAGGCAAATCCAGAGAAAATCAATGCAATCATGAACATGGCACCCCTGACTAGCCAACTACGGAAGAAAGTTGACAATTTTCAATGGACGTTGGAAGCCCAGCAAGCCTTCGAAGACTTCAAGAAGTTCCTCACATCACCACCTATGTTGGCGTCACCAATGCCCTAGGAATCACTTATGTTATATCTGGTGGCGACCACTCAGGTAGTCAGCACAGTGCTGGTAGTCGAGCGGGCAAAGCCAGGCCATATCCAAAAAATTCAAAGGCCAGTTTACTTTGTCAGCGAAGTCCTAGGTGAATCCAAGGTGAGATATCCCCAAGTCCAGAAGCTGTTATATGGTTTGCTTATAAATGTCCGGAAGTTGGTGCACTATTGTCAGTCAGATCAAGTTACAATCGTCACATCGTATCCACTCGGGGACGTCCTACACAGTCACGAAGCCACTGGTATAATCGCTAAATGGGCGCTCGAGTTGATGGCATTTGATATCGTCTTCTAGCCACGGACAGCAATCATGTCCCAAGTACTTGCCGAGTTTGTGGTCGAGTAGACAGAATTTCAGATGGCTACATCAACAGACAAGCTAGAATACTGGACAATGTACTTTGACGGTTCTCTGCGGATCGGCGGAGCAGGGGCTAGCATCGTTCTAATGTCACCCACTGGAGGAAAACTCAAATATGTCCTTCAAATACATTTTCCAGCATCTCATAACGTTGCCGAGTACGAGGCACTTATCCACGGGCGCCGTATCGCCATATCACTCGTTATCCGCCTATTGGTGGTCTGCGGGGATTCCCAACTCGTGGTGAACCAAGTTATGAAAGACTGGACGTGTCTAGACAACAACATGGCGGCATATTGTCAGGAAGTACGGAAGCTAGAGAATAAGTTTGACGGGCTTGAAATTACACATGTACTGCACCAATACAATGAAGCCACAGACGAATTAGCCAACATGGGATCCAAGCGAGAAGTAGTCCCTACTGGAATTTTTTTTGAGCAGTTGCGGGAGCAATCAATCAAGAAAAAGCTTCTCCCAGAGTAGTCGGGGGCTGAACCTACCCCGGAATCAAGGGAAGTGCTAATCATCTCTCAAGACTGGTGGACCCCAATCATCCGATTCTTACTAGAAGATGAGCTCCTAGAAGATAGCAATGAAGCAGAGCGGATCAAACGTCGAAGCAAATGTTTTCTTGTAGTCGGTGAAGACCTCTATAGTTGAAGCGCATCTAGAGTCCTCATGCATTGTGTCACAGAAGAGGAAGGCAAGCAGATTATGCAGTCCATCCACTCGGGCATCTATGGCAACCATGCTGCATCCAGGACGTTAGTCGGAAAGGCTTACAGGCAAGGATTTTTTTGGCCGACTACAGTTACTGACACCAAGGATATAGTTTAGACATGTGAAGGATGCCAGTTCTTTGCTCGACAAACACATCTACCAGCTCAGGAATTACAGATAATCCCAATATCTTGGCCTTTGCAGTCTAGGGGCTTGACAGGGTCGGGCCATTCAAGAAAGCGCCAGGAGAGTTCACACACTTGTTTGTCGCAGTGGACAAGTTTACAAAGTGGATTGAGGTAAAACCCATTGCTACCATCACAACGGCTAGGGCAAAAGACTTCATCATGAGTATTATATACCGGTTTGGAGTCCCCAATCGCATTATAATAGACAACAACACTAAGTTTATTGGTGGCATATTTCAAGATTTTTGTGACGATTTTGACATCAAGATCTGTTATGCTTCTATGGCACACCCACAGAGCAATGGGTAGGTCGAGCGTGCAAACGGCATGTTCTTACAAGGTATCAAGACTAGAGTGTTTGACCGACTACAACCATATGCAGGGCAGTGGGTGTAGAAGCTCCCCCTATGGTGCCGAGGCCATGTTGCCAATCGAGTTGGAGTTTGGCTCACCGCGAGTTCGGGCCAACTCAGAGGACAAGTCAAATGAAGGCCGACTGGTCGAGCTAGATCAATTGGAAGAAGCAAGGGATATCGCAACTATCTAGTTGGCAAGATATCTTCAAGGCCTGCATTATTATCACAGTCGTAATGTTCGTCGCCGCGCCTTTTCGATGGGAGATCTTGTTTTGAGAAAAATTCAAACCACCAAAGACGGACATAAATTATCTCCCTTATGGAGGGGCTGTTCATTATCGCTAAGGTGACACATCCGGGTGCCTACCGATTGAAGACTGAAGATGGCGCCCTCATCAACAACTCATGGAACATAGAACAGCTATGCCCTTATTATACCTGAGTATTGTATTCTATTCACATATATAAATAAAGTTTCTTCCTCTGACTCACTACGCCAATTGTTCCAACCGAGTAGTGAGTCGGGGGCTAGATGAGGATAACATTCTGTTGTTTATAACATTTGAGTTCATTTTATCTAATTCATGAAGTCTTATAACGATTATGCAGCATTTCTGTGGAGTATAGTCCCATGGGACAAACGCCTTTTAAAGTTAGTCTCAATCCACTCAGCATAATTCAGCTAGTCGGATAAAGCTAATGATGGCTAAGATAAGATCATGTACTTAGCAAGATAAAGCAACAAACAGCAAAAGCATTTACAATATATACAGACTATTTTTGTTTTCCTCGAACACCAACTACTTAAAAGTTTGTGATTACAATGGCAGATCTTTGGCGATTGCCCGAGCGGTAGGCTTAACTTGGCTGATTAGTTCCAAACCCTCTTCTGGGGTGGTGTCCTCAGCAAAGCCCTCGCCGACTACCTCAATATCTACCTGAGGGTAGAGAGACTTCATCATGGCCAGTGCTTGGGCGATATCCACGACGGCATGCTCAGTAGCATATGTCTTCAAGAGGGCTGTAGCCTCTTCAAGACATTGTGCCACCTGGGAGATAGAGCTGGAGCTGGATCTGGCCAGGCCTGGCTGCATGACGTCTAATAAAGTCCTCGCGGAATCCACTATGATATTCCACAATTCCTTTATTACTTTGATATCTGTAGCAAAGGCACCAAATTGGATCTATAAATTGGCCTTGAGGGCTGCTAACACAGAAGAGGAACATAAGTAAATCTGGACATCTAGTCGGGCAGAGTGCAAGAACAGATATGCAACTTACTCGCGTACTCATTGTTGACCTTGGACTTTGCCTTCTCAAGCTCTTTCAGCTCCTTTTTTAGGCGTTCGATCTCAAGGGACTGATTATTCAGGTTTATCTCTAGAGCTACAGCCAAACAAGGTTAAAGATTAGAAACATAGAGAGGATGACTGTGGCAACTTGGGCAAAAGGGAAACATACCTCTAATGGTCCCTATTTTCTCCCAATTCTCATCCTAGAGCTTGTTCACCGAGTCCTTTAGCCAGTCTTCACTCTCCTTGCTAGTCCTCTCTAGCTCATCCTTGGTGGCCTGGAGCTGGTTGAGTTGAGCGAGCTGGGGAGCGAGTTGGGAAGGAACCTTACCCATCTTCTTAGATCGCCCAACAACTTGCTGCACGAGTTAGACGATTATCAGGCAAGACAAGTTACGATTGCAAATGATTCAAGATCAGCTAATCAGCTAGAAGTTGCAGACACAGCCGGTCAAATTGTGTACCTGGACACTCTTTGAAGCTAAGATAGCGGCCTCCATCAGCTTGACTAGCTCCCTCTGGGCAGCCTCCTCATTCAGTTCAAAGGTTTGTTCGTCTCCTTCCAGGTTGACCCAATAGAACTCCCAGGGGAAGTTTGGCGGAGGGGCTTCGATCCTAGGGAGGTTATTGTCTTCTAAAGACGATGACGATAGAGGAGAAGGAGTTCTTAGTCTTGGATCTACTAGTGGCACCGGCTCTTCAATGGGCTCGGTGATTGGGACTTCGGCTGCAGATTCCTGACTGGGTGAAGTTTGTGGCCTGGCTAAGTGGGTTGTCTCAACCTCAAGGGCTGGGACAGCACTCGACTCAGGCCGAGGCTCTGCGGGCTCAGCCTTAGTCGGGACAGAGATGGCAACGGGGGTTGGTGGTGTTGTCCCTTTGGGACTAGCATCACTTGGCTTCCTGCAAGAGCATGTTACAATCAAGGTATTGCAAGACGACTCAAGATTTACTGAAGATTGAGGATTCTATACCTTTTGGAAGTCTTGAATCTCCACCCCTGTGCACTAGGGGTGGGGGTAGTCGGCGAGGGGCCCAAAGGCCTACTCGGCAGTGAAGCACCGCCTATTGTCGGGCTCGGTGGCGCGGTAGTAGGTGGTGCAGGACTTGGCCCAGTCAGCACCGCACTAGGTGCGGCCAACTGGGCGAAGAAGTTATCGGCGGTACGGTTCTGGGGCAGGTTGGCCCAAGCGTTGTGCTGCTGGGGTCTTTAATCATTGGACCGTCTGATGCCTTACTCGGCATTCCTTTTTTCTTGGCCTGGTCCGTCATGGGTTGTTTCCTAGCCCTCTTGGGGCTAGGTTGAGTTGTTGAGGGGCTAGCTGGCCGCTTCCTAGACTCCCTAGCCGACTGGCTGGGAGGGTTTGAGGAGAACTCGGCATACTCCTGCAAGCATTATGCATCAAGGCAGATTCAATCAGATTGTGTTCATATCACCCATTGCAGACAAACACCAAGACAATCAACAAGCGAGATATTACCGCCGGCCTGGGCCTGTCTTCGCAGTAAGGCTTGGAGGCCCTCTAGGCATCCAGAGTCTCAACAACTCCACTAACAAAATAGCCAAGCAAGGTGTCGGTGACGATATCCTTGTTAACGAAGTCGGAGCACTCTCGGGTTGGGTCCTTCTTCCCCTGGTAGTCATAGCCGAGGTGGATCCTGGCCTTCACGGGTTGAATTCGATGATTTTGGAAGGTCTTGGCCACATAAGGCCCAGTCAGCCCCTTGTCCTTCAGGGTGACTATTTTCTCCAGCAGCAGCTGCACTTGGACCATCTCCGCCTTGGACGGCAGAGTAGTCCAACTCTCCAGTAACGTAGGGGGATTTTCGGTGAAGGGCGGCAAGGAGGGTTCAAGGTTAGAGTAGTAGAAGCACACCTGCTGCAATCCCTTCAGTGAGTTCTTCAGGGGAACATGCAAGCAAGCCTTCTTCATCTCATTGCATAGTTGAAGGCCTGCTCCCCCTATCACCTGGATTTTGGATTTGGAGGGCTGTGGCTTGACATGGAAGTGGAAACGAAAAAGATTGAAATGGCGATCAACCCCAAGGAAGGCTTCATAGAGAGTCACAAAGATAGAGATCTGGAGATTAGAGTTGGGGTTGAGGTGGATAAGCTCAATCTTGTAATAATCGAGGAGACTGCGGAAGAAATCAGAAGCGGGAAGAGAAAATCCATGGTTGAAGAAAGAAGCGAAAACCATGAGTTCGTGAGGGCCTAGAGAAGGGGTTGACTCACCAATGGCGGGATGCCAGTTGATAAGCTCCTTGGGTTGGAGGCATTTCTTCTTCTCTAGATGAGCCAGCTTCAACGGACAGGCGTCTGATGTAGGCCATGACACCGACGGCATGTTGGAGATGTCAAAGGGAGCTTTTGGCATCTTCAGAGCATGGATCTAGGGGGAAAGGCTTTTGGATGATGGGAATCGAAGCAGGGATGAAGATCTTTGTGGATTTCTAGAGGGGAGCTCGGGCTACTGGAAACCCTAGGTGGAGCAGAGAGCGCGAGGTTTGGCACGTTTTCTGGAAGCCGAAACGTTTGGCGATTTGGGGAGAAAGGGGAATCTTTTCCCTCTCCCCCTAGATTTATAGGCCTGCGCTGGGTAGCTGGTCTGCTCCAGCTTGCTCGGTAATGGGCCATAAGATATGAGTTCCTAAATAGTATCTCCTATTGGGCCTACGCCTGTCTGTGTTAAAATCACAGTGTAGATGCTATTTTACTGGAACCGATTAAAATAATCAGATATGATTCATGATTAAGCCTAATAGCTAGACACATGTGTTCACATATCTAGATTATTTGACAGGCATTGAGGATATATCCTTATAAGGACCAATGGCTGGTCTTCATTAAAATTGGGGATGCATGTACCTCTCAAGTAGACCTAACCACGTATTGGGTCAAAATCCATGAAGTGGTACTCGGCTTACATGCTTAGCCAAATTGTCTTGAGCAAAAATATTTCCAGCTGATATGATGCTGAAGAGTCCAATTTCTAAGAAATATATCACACGGGAAAGATTTAAAGGTTAAAGATCTTTGACTTTATGTTTAATTTTTTCACAATTAAGCACAAAGTTAGGGCCTACACCTAATAGGTGCGGCTACTCGGTGCACACTATTCATATTTTTCTATGAAGCTCTTCATAGCCTCGTTGCCAGCTGATATGAAGCAGGATTTGGAGAAAAGGTACTCGGACAATGAGTACTCGGGAGCAATGTACTCAGGAAATTTTTACCAAGGAGGATGAGCACTCGGCATTAGCTGTGACTCAACTATGAAGGTCTTAGGGGCAACTGTGAAGGCCATGGGCCCCGGGTACCTCATGGAAAGCCATATAGCCACTCGGATAGAGGATGGACCTGATCATGTCATTAGGAATACAATAGGCCTCGGCATATGTTAGCTTGCATGACAAGGGTAAGGGTATAGACCTAGCCGGTTATGTTGTACTCCTGAAAGGAAATCCCTTGGTTGAGTCCGACTGGGATTCCTGTCTTGTAACCTTGTCTCCTCAGTATATAAGGGGAGGCAAGGAGCCCCCTGGGGCAGAAGAAGAGAGATCATCAGATCGATATACACACAATCAACCTCAAAGGTAATATACAATAGCTGGAAGTAGGGTAGTACCTCACCTTGAGGGCCTGAACTAGGATAAACTCATTTCGTGTTCCTTTGCAATCCATCAAGTTTAGATCTCATGAGTAGTCCCATATAATTATTGCTGATACAAAGCATCGACAGTCAGGTGCGACGAAAGGCGGCAAACGGCGATGAACAGAGGCGAAAGGCGGCGGTGATGTTCGGGAGGACCACGATGCAGACATTCTGGCAGCGTCTGACAGCGACGGAGGAACGAACATCGACGTGTAGGTGCTGGCGGAGGTGAAGAAAGGTTAGGATGGGCAAAAGATTGAGAGATGAGGTGGGAAACCGAGGCCGAAGGCCGGTGGCGGTACCTACCAAGGGCCTGCAACGGTGATGAAGGGGATCCGGTGGTGAACCGGGGCAAACGGCGGTAGGATGAGGTGCGCCTAGGTGCGGCGGAGCTAGCAGGTGTGAGAGCGGTGGCCAGCGGTGGCTATAGCGGCGGCGGCACATGGCTGGAGGTGGGGAAACTCGACGGCGCTACTGGACTAAGGCATGGAGGAGGCTATAGGGCACTAGGAGCTTGGGCGATTGAGGGAAATAGAATGGAGGAGCATGGGGAAGGTTTAAATAGGGATGGCAGTAGGAGATCGAGGTCGTGCTGATCGGATTTTGGTGAAAACGTGGATGGCAGTCGTGGTGGCGTGGGGCAAAATCCACCTAGGGACATGGGTTAGAGGGGTGGAGATTGTGGGGGAACCGCACGGGGAGGTGGGAAGGACTGGGTTGGCCAATTTGAATGGAGGGCAGATGCGAGAGGGGCCGAACGGGCACGGGAATCGACGGTGGTGCGGATCAATCCCCTCCGGCCGAATCGGCCAGAGGTTGGGGACATATCCAACATGTGGGGCCCCGGTCCCACATGTCGGCTGGAGGGAGAGAGGGGAGGCCGCGCAGGCGGCTGCCAACCGGGCCCGACGGTCCGATAGAGGGAGCGGGGAGGAGTGCGGGTTGGGCCGCGGTAGGTCGTGCGCGGGGAGAGAGGTAAGTGGGCCGGCAGCCTAGAAGGAAAAAGAGAAAAAGATAAAAAAAGGAGAAAAGAGAAAGGATTTTCTCTAGGGATTTTCCAGTTGAATTTTAATTCTGATAATGTGTTTTAATTTATTAAAAATACTTCTAGTGCTCTAAAAGTTCCAATAAAAATCTTGTTAGTGTATTTTGGCAAGGGGAATACAAGGAAAATATTCCCCGCCATGGTGGATTATTATTGAATGTTTTCACCATTAATTATTTTCTCTTGCCATAATTAGATATTTTCTTCTAGCATTTTCTTTGGTAATTTTTGTGTGGCTCTATTAAGGGGAAAAACTCAGGGTGTGACACCCCCTTGCAGAAATCTCGTCCCGGGATTTGGAGCGGCTAGCAAGAAAATGGGTCTAACTGATCTCCGACTCTTTCCTTCAGGCAACTTTCTTCTGTGGACAACTTCTTGAAGTCTACCTTGTCAACTATTGTCGATGCTTTATATCGACAATAATAATATGGGTTACCCGTGAGACCTAAAATTGATGGATTGCAAAGGAACACAAAACAATTTATCTTGGTTCAGGTCCTCGAGGTGAGGTAATACCCTACTTCCAGTTGTTGTGTATTGCCTTTGAGGTTTCTCTGGTGAGATTGTCATCTGCCCCAGGGGGCTCCCTACCCCTCCTTATATACCGGAGGGATGAGGGTTACAGGGTAAGAAACCCAGTCGGATATGACCAAGGGTTTTCCTTATAAGTACATAGAGTATCCGGCTAGTATTGTATCCCTTTCCTTGTCATGCAAGTTTATATGAAGCGAAGTGCTACTCTATCTCCAATTGTAGGGACTAGCCTACCCTTTGTCTTAGTGGCCGTAATTGCACTCCTTGAGGTAATTGGGGCCCATGGCTTCCACAGTAGCCCCCGAGACCTTCATAGTTGAGTCACAGTTAATGCCAAGTGCTTATCGTCCATGGTGAAGACTGAAGAGATTCCCAAGTGCTTTACTCCCGAGTACTCATTGTCCAAGTGCTTCTTCTCCTGAGTCCTGCTTCATGTCAGCTGGCAACGAGGCTATGAAGGGCTTCATAGATGAATATTGTGTGCCGAATAGGGGCACCTATTAGGTGTAGCCCCCGAATTTGTGCTTAATTGGGAAACAATTAAACATAAAGTTAAAGATCTTTAACCCTTAAGTATTTCTCGAGTGATATGTTTCTCAGCAATTTGGCTAAGCATGTAAACAGAGTATCACTATGGAGTAAATCCAATGTGTAATGAGGTGTACTTGAGAGATACCTACATCGCAATTTTAATGGAGACCAGCTATTGATCCTTATAAGGATATATTCTCAATCCTTAAAATAATTAAGATACCCAAATGTATACATCCTGTAGGCTTAGGATGAAGCGCATCTGATTATTTAATCAGTTCTTGTAAAATAGCACCTGTGTCATGATTTTAACGCGACCAGCGGGCGACCCAACAGGGCATGCTATTTAAGAACTCATATATTCGGCCTACTACCGAATAAATCGACCCAAACCGACCTACCCAGCGCAGCCCTATAAAATCTGGAGATTTTAATCATTGCCCAACCTACCCATTGCTTTGGGGGTGTGCCACCAAAGCGTAGCAGATTTTGATGCCGAAATCGTCGCAGAAATCTTTGAATATGTCACCCATGAACTGAGTGCGTTGCCCATAATGATGCAATTGGGGACTCCAGATCTGTAGATTATACTCAGTATGAAGTCTTTTGCCCAGGCCGCAGTTATGGTAGCAACATGTCTAGAATCAATCCTTTTTGTGAAGATGTCCACTGTGACAAACAGATGTGTAAACCCTCCTAGCGCCTTCTTGAATGGCCTGACCATGTCAAGCCCCTAGACAGGGCCATGAAATTGGGATAGCCTGCAACTCCTGTGCCGGTAGGTGAGTTTGCCAAACGAAAAATTGACATCCCTTGTATGATAGGATAAGTGCTTCAGCGTCGGTAACCGCAATCGGCTAGAGGAATCCTTATCTGCAAACCTTTTCAACCTATGTTCTGGATGCAGCATGGTTGCCATAGATGCCCGAGCAGATAGATTGCAGGATCTGCTTGTCCTCCTCAGGTGTGACGTAGTGCATGAGAACTCTGGATGCGCTTTGATGATGCAGGTCTTCTCTGACTACGATAAAGGTTTTGCTCCGTCGCTTGATTTACTTGGCTTCGTTGTGATCTTTAGGAATTTCGTCTTCTAGTAGGAATCGAATGATTGGGGTCCTCTAGTCTTGAAAAATAATAAGCATCTCCGTAGGTTTCGGGTTTGGTGCCACCTCCGATTGTATGTGTTCTGGCTTCTTCTTGACTAAGAGCTCTTATAGTGGTTTTTTTCCTTGTTTTGGCCAAATAGGTACCCGAATGCTACGCTAGCGCATGATTCGGCTGGCGACGCTCTTGGGGCATACCTAACCTGGCAAAATGATAGCTGATGAGGACATCACTTCTTTAGATACACACTTACAACCTCCTCATGTTGAACAAGATGTGCCATAGATCCAAGGACCAATTACTCGCGCACATGCCCGTCAACTTAATCACCAGGTGAATGCGTTCCTAAGCTTACATGGAAATATTTCTACGAATGGCATGCTATTTAATTCTTGTCATGATTTTATTGTTATTAGGAACCTGGGAGAATACCATGGAGAATAGCTCAAGAAACCAAATATTAAAGTGGAGACAACAAGTGCAAGTAAACTCCTATTCCCGAGACCGATTAAGTTTTGGGCTGGGAGACAGCGTCAACTTCAAACAGCCATAACTTTTGATCCAGAAGGAGTTACAGGGCCTACTAGTAATTGTTGGAAAGCTTATGAAGTCTACTTTCAGATGGTTTTAGTTTCACACCAAAATTCCTCCCAAGCTGTCCAAAATCATCAAAACAAGTTGCATCATTTTTCCTATCCGAGTCAGTTTGGGCCTTTGGGCTTTGTATTTGTGTCATGGGCTAAACCCATGAGGAGTGCGCCCCTCACAGGGCAAACCCTAACCCTAGGACATCCTAACATATATATATTCAGTAGCCGCCGCCGTTTAGAGGGGGTTTTTGCTTAGATTAATCTGTCTTTGAATAGTTTCACCGTTTATCGGTTTGTGAGACCCCAACTTTGAGAGTATAATCATTCATCTGCAAGTTGAGTTGCAATCTTCCTTGTTCTTGCTTGTGTTCTTCAATTCGCATGCAGGGATTAGCCTTTGTGATGAGGTCAACCGGGCAGCGCACGGTTGATAATAAGAGGAGACGTGGTGCTGCGATTGCAGGGTTCAGGTCTTGGTGATCAAAAGCCAGATCGTGAGTGTCAATTCTCCACCAAATCGAGAGTTATCCTTACCTGATGGAAGATCGGGCACCCCATTGCCATCAAGTGGTATCAGAGCGAAGGTTGCCCGTTAGGTATCATCTTTTCCGTCCTGTTTCAATCTTTGTTTCCTATACCTAGAGTCCACGAAAACCAAAAAAAAATTGGTAGTCGTAGGTTTTTTCCCTGTCCTATAACCACGTTTAGCCTTTTGCATAATTCTGTTTCAGAGTCCGTAGTGTTGAGTTTGTGTCCTAGGTCGAGTTCGGTTGCTGGCTTAGATTGTGTTTGAGTCCAGTTCGTGATCCATCCGCCGCACCCCCACAAACCCTAGGTACCACCACCATTGTCTTTGTTTTCCCATCTACTAACCATCTTGTGCTAGTGTTGGTCATTGTATGTTCTGTTTTAGTTTCATATATCACGTCCTTTGATCACCCTACATCTCCGTCCACCTCCCTAGCAGCCACCGCCACCATATCATCCCCGGTTTCACCACCTGATCCCGAATCAGCCTCCACCAAAACACTGATACGAAGGACCGTCAGGTTGGCCGAAATCAGTTTTGCAAATTTCAGGCCGAAAAATTGGGTATCCGCACTCCAAAGTTCTAGCACGATTTTTAAAGCACCCTCGTGTATTTCTACAGGCCACATCTTATATCAGACTGAGCTGCCACCTCCTGAGGTTGTTGTTCCTGTGCTCCTAGTTGAGAAAAAATATCAGAAAAATAAAAGAAAAATAAAAAAAAGATGTGAAAGAAGAAAAAAGAAAAAGAAAAGAAAAGGAGAGGAGCACATAGGACACACCAGGGAGCCAGTTGTGTGTTGTTTTGTGCTGTGTTTTGCCTTGTCCTTATTTCCTTGCTGCTGTCCTTTTATACTTGTTTGTTTCCCTTGTTTTATCACATCTGGTTTAGAACACATTTAGGCCAGCAACTAGGACAAGTGCTTTGGACATTTATTCAACATTACTATCTGTTATTGAATTGTGTGCTACTAACATATTTGGCCTCCCAAGCTCCACATATATACTTCTGGTCAGCATGGTCTCGACCCTTGCAATCACTAGATCACGCCCTCAAGGTATCACGAACCAACCACCGGTTGTACCATCCTTTGCTCGCTAGTCTTAGAACCTTGTAAGAGCTCAGTAAGGTGATTCCATTTGCAAGTATCCACTATCCTTGCATAGTGGTAGTTGATAGGGATAATTCCTTTGTGTTTTCTCTGTCTTCTTGCTAACAATGCCTAGGACCGACGAAATCTCGGAGTGCATTCTTCGCAGTGAGATGCAAGGCTACATGGACCAGATGATGAAGAGGCTGAATGAAACCATTCTGAAGGGGGTCAACGCTACACTTGCCAAGCAGAACATAAACCACACGCTTGAAAGTCTAGACAGACGAGTAGCCACGCTGACTGGGAGGATTGATGAATTGGAGACCCATCTGCCACCCTCCGGAGATGATGCCAACCAGGACACGATGTATGATGATGATGGAGAGGTTGACTGGCGAGCGACAGAAGAGGCACGACTACGTCAATGCCTTTGCCACAATCGTCAAGGTATGGGAGGAAACTGCCAAGGGCGAGGTAACGATGATTCTTTTGCTAAAGTTAAATTTACCTTGCCTTCATTTTCTAGAAAATATGACCCTGAAGCTTATTTGGATTGGGAGATGACTGTAGAGCAGAAAATTAATCCCATTTAGTTCCTGAAAATCATAGAGTTAGGCAAGCAACTAGTGAGTTCAAAGACTTTGCTACTATCTGGTGGAATGAACTAGTTAAAACTAGCCTAGAACCTAACACATGGGAAAGGTTGAAGCGAGCTATGCGGAGTAGGTTTATTCCTCCATCCTTCAAACGTGATTTGAGAAATAAGTTGCAACGCTTAGACCAAGGAGAAAAATCTGTAGAAGATTACTTTCAGGAGCTACAAATAAGAATGTTCTGTTATGAGGTAGAGGAGGATGAGGAGGATAAGATGGATCGATTTTATGGGGGGTTGAGACATGAAATTCAGGACATTATTCAATATAAAGAATACAATTCTCTTAACCGATTGTTCCATCTAGCTATATTAGCTGAACAGGAATTGCAAGGAAGGCAGCCATTGAGAAGGAACAATTGGGGAAGCACGTCTACATCGAGGCCTTCCATTGGGCAAGGCAAAAGTGTCCCTATTTGGAGTTCTACGCCTTCCACAATAGGGCACCAGCAGCGCCATCTTCATGAGCTACCAAGGTGAGTAAATCTGTTCGCGTACAGGAACCCGCAAAAAGCGCATCATCAGTTGCTTCTACGGGACGAACGAGGGATATCCAATGCTTCAAGTGCAAAGGGATGGGCCATGTGCAATGTGATTGCTTAAATCAGAGAGTTCTCATTGCTACAGATGATGGTGAGTACACTAGTGCTAGTGATGTTGATGATGAATTAGCACATGGCACTAACAATGCAGGTGATGAAGATGAGAGCAATAAGGATGTGGAGCACATAGGTGCGGAAGATACAAGCAAGTACTTGAGCATTGTAGCACAATGGGTGCTAAGTGCTCAAATGGAGAAGGCGGAGCAAAATTAGCGCCACAATTTGTTCCAATCAAGGTTCGTGGTTCACAATAGAGCATACCGCGTGGTCATTGATAGTGGAAGTTGTAGCAACCTTGCTAGTTCAGATTTGGTTGACAAGCTAAGTTTGCCTACACAACCACATCCACAGCCTTACTACATCCAATGGTTCAACTCTTGTGGTAAGTTGAAGGTAAGTAAAGTTGTGAGAGTGCAATTTTCTGTTGGAAATTTCCATGATAGTGCAAATTTTGATGTCATGCCTATGCAAGCATGTTCTTTGCTTTTGGGTAGACCTTGGGAATATGATAGAGATATGCTGCACCGTGGTAGAACTAACACGTATACTTTCACACATAATGGCAAAAATATTGAGTTGCTACCAATGACCCCTGCTGAAATTTTGAAGGACGATATAGCGCACGCTGAAAATAAATGTAAGTCTGAAAATCAGCAAGTAGCTAAAAATGTTTTTCCACCTAAAAAGGAGAAACAAGAACCACATGCTAGGAAAGACACACTTAAGTTGAAAGGAGCTTCCATGTTAGCTACTAAATCTGAGATTTCTGAGTTAAATGTTAATGTATCCATTTGCTATGCTTTGGTTTGCAAGGAAACATTCTTTACACTTGAGGACTTGCCTCCTTCTTTGCCACGTGCTATTACTAACCTTTTGCAGGAGTTTGCTGATGTATTTCCAAGTGAGATACCCCCGGGGCTGCTAGCTATGAGAGGAGACGTGGTGCTGTGATTGCAGGGTTCGGGTCTTGGTGATCAAAAGCTGGATCGTGAGTGTTAATTCTCCACCAAATCGAGAGTTATCCATACCTAACGGAAGATCGGGCACCCCGTTGCCATCAGTAGCCGAATAAGATACCCGAACCCCACATTAGCATAGGATTCGGCTGGTGACCCTCATGGGGCATACCCTACCTAGCAGAGTTGTGACCAAATAAGGTACCCGAACCTCACATTAGCATAGGATTCAGCTAGCGACTGGTGCTGGAGGTCGGTTATTAGCCCTCATGGGGCGTACCATGGTAAAGGTGACATCCGTGTCTAGACTGGTGCAAGTACTCAGTCAGTAGCCCTCATGAAGCATTCTGAGTGATTCTTGAAGCGTCGCACTCCAGTGTATCATGGTAGACTAGTCCAGCCCCCAAGCATAGGAGATAGGCTCGTAGCCATGAGTTCCTATTACGTGTATCCGGAACTGGCCCTGTATTATAAACATATCGAATGAGTAGCATCTAATGAAGAAAACAATCACCCAAAGAACATTTATGTATTTTACAATGTATGTAAATATGTGTTCCTCCTCTTATTGATATTAATTCCCCCGAGTAGTTGACCCCTTACGTTTAAACACTCTGCCTAATTAGTCATAGCCCCCGAGCGTCGGGAGTCGGCTCATGGCTCTTTCCTAGACACGCGTTTTGGGTGACTTGAGTTTGCCTTTCATGGAGCAAAGCTTCACAGATCGGAATGTATGCTACTGAGTACTTTTGCAATCATTAAGAGCAAAAACAAAAAAATGCGCAGTATGTACACCTATTAGTTGTAAGAGGCTACGGCATTGGTGAGGACGAGTGAGAAATTGACGATCTCATCCCCCTAGATCTGATCCCGACTGGCACTAAGTTGTATCCGATCAAACAATAGGGAAGTGAGTTGCCTCCTGGCCTAGGTAGATGAAAATATCATATAAAGGGGGAAATATGTACCAGAAAACAACTTAGTTGTTTGGTATTGCACAAGTTGGAAGTGGGAATGTCAACCTTGCATTTGAGCTTTTGAGCCCCCGAGCATGTCACTTGTCGTTCTGATACTCTTTGGTTCTAGAGGTCGAGGACAGTTGCGATCGACTACCGCAATGAAGTCCCTAGATTTCCGCTTGTGGTTCCTAGGCTTGGATAGGGTCGTGTCATCCATCTCCCATCTCTCCTTCTGTCGGGGCTTGTCACCAAGTGCCTCTGCCACTGCGTCGGCTGAATCACCATATTTATTGGCCATCTCGAAGAGAGCTTTGATGGAGTTGGGTGGCTTCCGAGTGATCTTGGCGATGAACGGCACGTCTTTGACTCCCTGTGGAAGGCGGTGATGACGACCTCGTCCTTGATTTTAGGTATTGAGTTTCTTTTCTCAGAAAAACGTTTGATGAAATCGCGGAGGGACTCGTTCTTCCTCTGGTGGCACTGATATAGAGCGTACTCAGAAGATGGCCTCTCATACGGTCCCTAGAAGTTCGTGACGGAATGTTCACGGAGTTTTACCTAGGAGCCAATTGACCGCCTAGGAAGCCCTGTCAGCCATGTCCTTGCCGAGTCAACCAAGGCAACTGGTAGGTAGTTAGCCATGACCTTGTGATCGCCTCTGGCCGCACGGATTGCCAAGGTGTAAACTGTGAGCCAGGATTCTGGGTTGGTCTTCCCATCGTACTTCTCTATTCCAGTCGGCTTAAAGCCAGATGGCCAGTCAACCTGTTGTAGTTCGTGGGTGAAAACTGGTACTCCTTCATCCAAATGAGGGCTTCGACTCCGACTGTGGCGTTGGAACTGCTTATGGTGGAGGCAGAAGTGTTCGTGCTCGTCTTCAAGTCAGCGACGTTCATCTTCCTCGCACTCCCAGTGTCGAGCATTGATGTCGTGGCAGAGATCTCATCGTAATCTTCCTCGAGCGTCCTGGTCATCCCGGCGCTCGTCATGATGGTACCACCGTTGGTCGTCGTTGCGGTGGCCAAGTGACATGTGATGGGACTCCGAGTTGTGCTGACCAGAGCCAGTTGCTCGGCACCATGCTGAAGCAGATGAAACCACCGTATCAGAGACCGTCTTGTTTGACAGTACGAGAGTGTCACCAAATTGTTGTCGCTGCTGGCATGCTGCAGCGGTGATCATTGCCTTTATCCTTGCGATGGTCGGGGTAGCCTAGTGGTCGGGCACGAACCGCAAGGTGTCTAAAAGGGTGGCTGTGGAGGCCATGGGCCCCAGGTACCTCATGAGAAGCATTTGTGCCACTTGGACAGAGGATAGGCTTAAGAAGTTTGCTTCTGAGCAGGCTTCAACATCTAGAGCTGATAAAGACAAGGACAAGCCAGAATTAGGCACTGCCGGCGATTACCAAGATCCCCAGGCTGAGCTCAACCACATCTTTGGAGGGCCGTCTGCATATGAGTCCAAGAGGAAGCAGAAGCTTACAGCATGCAAAGTCAACTCGGTCTCTACAGCAGACTCCCCCTAATACTTGCGCTGGTTAGAAATGTCAATCACGTTTGACTGTGCAGACCATCCCGATTGGGTTACTCATCCAGGACGCTATCCACTCGTCCTGGACCTGGTCATCAGGAGCATCAAACTGAAGAAGGTTCTCACTGATGGAGGAAGTGCTCTCAACATTCTGTTCGCCAAGATACTGGACGAGATGAAGATTCCTTGTTCAGAGCTACAACTGAGTATAGCACCCTTCCAAGGGGCAATCCCCGGCCTGTCTTCTACTCCACTCGGACAGATAACTCTGCCAGTTACTTTTGGCACGCGGGATAATTTCCGCACCGAGAATATTTGCTTCGAGGTTGCCGACATCGAGACCGCGTATCACGTGATACTCGGATGGCTGGCGCTAGCCAAGTTCATGGCAGTGCCACATTATATCTACATGATGCTCAAGATGCCAGGGCCAGCCGGAGTTCTTTCTCTTCACAGCGATGTCAAGCAAGCCTTCACCTGCGACAAGGAGAACTGCGAGCTGGCTCAATCTCAAGAAGCGGCAGTCGAGCGCAACAACATTTGGCTAGCCACTACAATAGCATGCGAGGACGATCAGGTTCCGGCCAAAAAAGCAGCCAAGTCGGGAATTTCAGCGGATTCTAAAACCAAGATGATCCCCTTGGACCCTTCCAACCCCTCCAAAACTACTCTAGTCAGGACCGGACTCGACCCTAAATAGGAAGACGTGCTTGTCACCTTCCTCCAGGCGAATAGGGACATATTTGCTTCGAAACCTTCCGACATGCCTGGTGTACCAAGCGAGGTGATTGAGCATTCCCTCAATGTCAGGCTGGATGCCAAGCTAGTCAAACATCGGCTACGGCGCTTCGCACAAGACTGCAAAGATGCTATCCGGGAGGAGATAAGCTAGCTCCTTGCAGCCGGGATCATCAAAGAGGTCTACCACCCGGATTGGCTGGCAAACCCAATCTTGGTCCGGAAGAAGAACGGTAAATGGCGCATGTGTGTCGACTACACCGACTTAAACAAGGTGTGCCCAAAGATCCATTTGGTCCACCCAGAATAGATTAGGTGGTGGATTCAACTGTGGGGTGCGAACTTCTCAGCTTTCTCGACTGTTATTTGGGATATCACCAAAGCAGCTTGAAGGAGGAGGGCTGCCTGAAGACTTCTTCCATCACGCCGTTTGGAGCATACTGTTATATCAGTATGCCATTTGGGTTGAAAAATGCCGAAGCAACGTACCAACGAGCAATTCAGTGGTGTTTACACACTCAACTCAGGTGCAATGTGGAGGCATATGTCGATGATGGGGTGATCAAGAAAAATCCAAAGAAGACCTCATCGCTGACTTGGAAGAAACTTTCCAAAGCCTTTGGAGATTCAAAATGAAGTTGAATCTAGAAAAGTGCGCTTTCGGTGTACCGTCCGGAAAGCTACTCGGCTTCATCGTATCACATTGAGGCATCGAGGCCAATCTAGAGAAAATCAACTCTATCATGAACATGACACTCCCAACTAGCTAGAAGGACGTCCAAAAGCTGACAGCTGCATGGCGGCACTCAGCCGATTCATCTCCCGACTTAGTGAATGGGGCATGCCCTTTTTCAAACTACTAAAGAAAGCGGACAATTTTCAATGGACACCCGAAGCCCAGCAAGCCTTCGAAGATTTCAAAAAATTTCTCACATAACCACCAGTGTTGGCGTCACCTATGCCCTAGGAACCACTAATGTTATACTTGGCGGCAACCACTCAGGTAGTCAGCATGGTGCTGGTAGTCGAGCGATCAGAGCCAGATCATATACAGAAAATTCAATGGCTAGTCTACTTCGTTAACGAGGTCCTAGCAGACTCCAAGATAAGATATCCTTAAGTCCAGAAGCTGTTATATGGCCTACTCATCACTATCCGGAAGTTTGGGCACTATTTTCAGTTGCACCAAGTCACTGTTGTCACATCATATCCACTCGGGGACGTCCTACACAATCGCGAGGCCACTAGCAGAATCGCTAAATGGGCACTCGAGTTGGTGGCGTCAATTTTCAACCACGGACAGCAATCAAATCTCAAGCTCTAGTCGACTTTGTGGCCGAGTGGACAGAAGTTCAGACGACTACAAACACGGACAAGCTATAGTACTGGATGATCACTACGCCGGACCAGGTCATCTGTGACGGGTCGCAACCATCATCTCTGACGGGTAAACTCCTGGTCTGAGATGAGTGGTCAGTGATGAGTAACCTCATCTGTGACGGGGCAGGGCCCGTCAGCGGTCAATCTATCTTTGACGGGTGGGAAACAAGACCCGTCAGAGATAACTTGTCATCTATGACGGGTCGTTAATTATACCCGTCACAGATATCAAGGTCATCTGTGACGGGTAAATATTTTAACCCGTTACAGATGACTATGTTATCTGTTACGGGTATGGATTTTTACCCGTCAGAGATCGCTAGCCATCTTTGTCGGGTGGTAGTTGTAACCCGTCGCAGATGGTGTCACCTGTGACGGGTGTTAGTGTTAACCCGTCAGTGAAGATATGGAACATTAAAAAAATATTTTTTTTGTGCTGGCTAGCCTCAGGAAAATGCTAGCCATGCCCTCTGAAAAAGCAACACATGCAGTTACAGAATTCCCAGAACAGAGAAGCATTGCATACAAACACACATACACCTCACATCCAACACAAGATTTTCATCACTTACATATATGCACTACATTCAGATAGCAAAACTGAGAACTATCATATATAGCCGAAAATAATTAATCGTATCAATGGCATATATTGAACAAGCTAGAAAATTGAAATGCTTAAAATTGAATGTTGCAACAAATGAAAGAATGAATACTATCGTGTTAAGTACAATGCTATGCCTAATGAAACGTGCCATTTTTGGCGATGATGTCGATGAGTAGGAAGGCAGCGATGCGTCCTCTAATTCTTGCAAGGTCTATTGGCGCATATGTCCATGTATTATTCTGCAAGGGAAGACTGTAGTTAGTATGTTAAAAAAAATATTGACAAATGCAATAATGCACAAGATGTGCCTTTGGAGCACAAACCTCAGGATCCAAGTCGGTCACTTGTCTTGTCAAGGTTGTCATGTTGTGGCACACGTGGAAACCACATGTGTCACCCGTCTGTTGTGCGCATGGGAGATTATAGTGATGATAGAGGGAGTCGGTGTTATCCTTGTGCTTTCCTCCTTTGTTCACATAAGTTTGCCACGCGGCGTCTAATGCGGAGGAAAGTTCACTGAAGTTGTAGTTTCCATTCCTGTTGGAGTTAACATAGTACACCTTACTCCAATGTGGTACTATCACCACTAGGATCCAATGGCGTCTACAAGATGTGTGTGTAGGCATTAGTTGGACGGAGGCATATTTTGTAAGATATTGCTAAAGGAAAGTAATAAAGAGTATAGAGCCATTACTGTTGATTGTGCGCTAATAGTATGAATTCTTTGTCCTGGTGGCTCCATAGGCAATTCGTGATGTATTGAATGACGTCCGATAGATTGTTTTTGAGGCAGGTCTCATTGATCAGTGATGGATCAAGGAAACCTACCGGCCAACCCGCCCTCTTTGCCTCCATCCAACACAACCTGTAAGAAGCATAACTTTGGTTACGATTGACTAGACACGAGTATTTGCTCAAAATCTTAGAGTTGTGTGCACTTACAAGGAAAAGCACTTCAGAAGGCTTGTGTCCACCGCCCGTAGCCTAAAAAGATCAAAAAGATCTTCGAATCCAACAACAATTAGCGTGTCTGGGGAGAGGAACGGCTCGTGCCCGTGACGGCCAATGATGTCCGTCTCCTTGTCTTTTATGTCTGCATTGGCCTTCTTCATGTAATATTTATGTAGTTCCTTGCAGGCTACCCCCATATCATCTAACAAGTTGACCTCAACCAGGGGCGAGCCTAGCACGAACTTAGTGACTTGTACTGTCTTTGAGGCCGTCTTTTTTGCCTTCCCCCTTTGCCTTCCTCGTTGTTGCTTCGTGGGTTCTTTTACTGGGGAGCCATCAGACTTGGGGTGAACCTTGACTGGAGAGATGTCAGCCGTTATGTCTTGCAAATCCATAAATGCATTGCCAATATCCATCGGTTCCGTAAATGCAGGTCCACGAGGACCCTGTAGCGCCAGAAAAGCAGGACGAGGTGAAGGAGCTAGTACGGCTGGCCGAGCTACATGCGGTGTCATCTTGATGACTATATCTGACTTTGGCCATTGTATAAATGTGTTCCGTGCATTCCACAAAGTCAGAATTTCATCGGTGGGTGGGATTGGAAGCTGCCAGTTGGCCCAATTTTCCTTGACTATGTCCACCTGCACCTTCGCATATCCAGCCATCAAGTCTGCGCCGTGCACCTTCTGTGCTATACTTGGTTTGTACACTACACCCTCGGCTGCATCGGAGCAAAAGGTTGGAGTCACCCTAACCTGTATAATACAGTTGGCGACATCCTGTATTTGAAAACACATTGAAATTAGTGCAAACATAATTTCAATGTTTTGAGTTCAACTACTTTTGCCGGCTATTATATTGTCGCTTTCCTCCGTCATGTTGTCGACTGCGGATGGGATTGGGTTAGGAACATCACCCAACTCTGCCGATGCACAGCTGCTCCGATGCTGCGTTGGGCTAGCATCCAGTTGAGCTAAATGTGCTGACTGGGGATCTGTGTGGAAGGCAGACTGTGCGAAGAATTCGCGCTTTAGTCGTTGTACCTCGGTCCGCAGTTTGGCCTCGAACTGCTCACTCAATAGCATAGTCAACTGCATAGTCAACTCTTCCTTGACCTCCTCCTTGATGGCCTCCTTTAGGCGGGAGTCCTTCTCTTGTTTGGACATCCGGCGTTTCTTATATTGCGAACTGTATTGTGGCAACCCCTCCTTCCACCCTACAGTCGCACCTAGCCCTCTTGTCCGGCCCGAATGTTCTGGGTTTCCGAGGGCCTTAGTGAGGATGTCGTCCTCCCGCCTAGGCGGCGCTGACTCTACCTCGCTTTGGGAGGATTGTTCAGCAATCAATGTCATCTACATAATTAGAGCGAAATGGTTAACAACATTTCAAACGAGGTAGTAACAAAGAAGTAAATGAAGTTGGAGATAGAAAAACTCACGAGGTGCTGATAGACCGTTGCATCAGCTTCATTAGGGAAAGACACGGTGCCATCCGGGTTGGACTTGCCCCGTGCTCTAGCCCAATTCCTTGCTCGCACGTCCGTAATGTCAGCAAATGGAGGAGGGACATTTGCCGCTCTTGCAGCTTCATCCTCTCGAGCCCATACGGCTTCCTTCCCTACGTAGCCACCTGTGCCGAGACGGTGCGGGTGCTCGTTCCGAGCCTGGAGTCGCCGATGTTTCTCGCTGATGCTTACGAATTCTTCCGAGGTCTTCATTGCCACAAACCGTTCCCACACATCTTCTGTTATCTGTGGGAACTCGTCATATGGGGTTTTTTGTTCGGGGAGGAGGATATACTCGTTGACGAGCTTGGACTTGAAGTTCTTCCACGCGTGACCCATCTTCTGGACTGCTCGTCTCTTTAGTCTTCCCTCGGCTTCTGCAGGGAAGTCGAACTTCTCCTTCAGCATCTCCCACGCATACTCCTTCTCCACCTCGGGGACAGAAGCCATGTCTTTGTGGAGGATCCCTATGTTCTTTCGGGCGATCACGCCACAAGTGTTCGCGAACTTTGCGACCACAGTTCTTGGAGCGACAGGTCGGCCCTCATCATCGACCTCCGTGATCGTCAACTTGGTGTCCGGCAGTCTATTCGCCGACCTACGGGTTCGACCAATTACGCCTCCTCTTGAACCGGCCGACATCGATGCGTCTGGACGATCCGACATTTCTAGCTTGATGGCAATGTGTCAAGTAAATACGAACAAGAAATACTCTACAATTCTTATGAGAAGTGTATGGTTTGGACTGCTCGCAATTTGAGAAAATCTAGAAAAACACCACAGGCAAAAGACAGCGATCCTGCTATAACAAACAGGTTTTTCCGCGAGGTACCTCTTGGCCGGGGGAAGGTGAAGGTGCTTGAGGAGGAGGCGGCGCCGGTGCTCGGGGAGGCAATGCGGTGCTCGGGAGGCGGCGCCGGTGCTCGGGGAGGCAATGCGAGGAGGCGGCGCCGGTGCTGCGGGGGAGGCAATGCGAGGAGGCGGCGCCGGTGCTCGGGGAGGCGGGGGAGGCAATGCGAGGAGGCGGCGCCGGTGCTCGGGGAGGCAATGCGGTGCTCGGGAGGGAGGCGGCGCCGGTGCTCGGGAGCGGGGAGGCCGGCGCCGCGTGCTCGGGGAGGAGGCGGCGGCGCAGATCGTCCGGAGGCGGCGGCGCAAGTCGTCGGGGAGGGCGGGCGCTAGGTTCCTGCTCGAAGGCGCGCTAGGGTTCCTGCTTGAAGGCAAAACGTACTTTCAGTTTGGTTTGAGGGGCGGGAGGGGCCAAGTCCCGTGCATATATATGCCCAGGTACTTACCTGTGACGGGCACACTATCAGCGCCGCGTCACAAATAGCTATAGGTGACGGTTATAACCGGCACCTATAATGCTATCTGTGACGGGCTCTGATTGTGTGCCCGTCACAGTAAGTCCACGGGACTTAGCCCCTTCCTCCCTCAACCAAACTGAAAGTTTTCGGCACCACATAAACAGACAAGAAATAATTTTTCTACTTCATTCAAAAAAATAGTACAGTTGTGCATGGAGATTGAGTAAGTACATTAAAGTTGTCATACAAGAAGAGGATTAATTCTTAGTACCACAGAAAGGCCAGATGCATTAGGTTTTTAGTTACATATACGTGCCTTCTTGATGATCTGCGCGGCGTATACACAGTCGCACCTTGTGATTGCTTCTTGCTGCTAATGGTGCTTCTTGCCATAGGCTGTGGACGTAATGGTTGTAGTCGTCCTCGTCAACAACGTGTCAACCCCGACAATTCTTCGTTTTGCCTTCACGAACACATGCAACTTCTTATTTGTCGGGTCTTTGACATAGAATACTTGCACAACTTGCTTTGCGAGGACAAACGGCTCATCGGCATATGCGGTCTTTTCTAGGTTCACAAGTATGAAACCCCTCCTTATCAACTTTAACGGCACAGAAGGTCGACCCAATGACACCAAACAACGGCACTTTGAATTTGACATAATTCATCTCCCAAATTGCAATCTAAATTTTGTAAAAAAAAAAACAACTTTCCACAAAAAAAAAAAAAAAACAAAATTAAGTAAAAAACAAAAAAAAAATAACAAAAAAACTACAAAAAAAATTAAAGTAAACTTATAAAAAAAAAAAAAAATTTAAAAAAAAAAATGTATAATGTATCAGTCTGCCCGATTTGATCATTCATCGCATCTATGCAAACCCCACTATTCTGGAACAGTGCTTTTTTCGTCTTGCTTGGTAGTAGTAGAAGGTGTACCCGTTGATGTCCACTATCCCTGCCAAGTGCGAACATCCCTGATGACCTTGTA
>RYFJ01003408.1:0-99119 GCA_003991445.1 Oryza meyeriana var. granulata
GATAATAATTTCCTCGTGTGACCCCTACGTTTAATCACTCTTGCCTGACTAAGTCATAGCCCCCTAGCTCGGGATGGCTCAGTCTTTCCCGACACGCGTTTTGGGTGACTTGATTCGTCTTTCAGGAACAAAGTTTCACGATCGAGATTTATGCTACTCAAAGTTACTTTTGCAATATTAAGAGAAAAACAGAAAAAGGAATGTGCAGCTTACACCTATTAGGTGTACGGCTCGCAATAGAAGCCAAGTGAGGAGATGTTTATCAGAAAGCGGACTTACGTCGTATTTGGAGTGGGGATGCCACCTTGTGTTTTTGGACTTTGAGCCCCAGCATTCACTTGTAGTTCTGATTCCTCAGTTGTGGAGTCAGAGACGTGTGACGACTGCCACATGGAGCCGTCTGACTCGTTTTGCGATTCCTCAGCTTTAGTCGGACCGCCGTCGTCTGGTCGTCCTTTCTTCTTAGGTGACTTGTATGAGGGGCCTCGCACAGCGTGGCCGAGTCGAGCCTAACTTGTTTCCATTCGAATAGGCCTTGACAGACTTGGGCGCTTCCGCCTAATTGCGATGACGATGTCTTTAGACTCCTTTTCTAAAGGCGCGATAACGACCTCGTCCTTATTCTTCTGATTGAGTTCCTCTTCTCAGAAAACCCCATTGATGAAGTCCACGAAGAGACTCTTTTCCTATTGCAACTAATAATCTGTGCTCGCAAAGATCGCCCCTGTATGTTCCCTGAATGGCGATGAAGCCGTTCCAGTTCTCCCCAGACGCCATTGATGCATTGAATCCTGTTAAGCCATTCCTCGCTGAGTCGGCCTAGAGCACTGGAGTAGTTAGCCAGACTTTGTGATTTCCTCCAGCTGCTCGGACTCGCTAGAGTTAAGACCGGAGCCAGACTTCGGATTGTCTTGCCTCGTATTGTCAATGCTGTAGCTTTGAAATCGAACGCCAGTCGACCTGCTTGTAGCTCTGGTGAAGGCCGGTATGCCTACGCTTCACTGAGGACTCGACCCCGACATACGCGCGAAACCGCTCTGGTGGGGCCACAAATGCCTCGTCGTTCTCCAGTTGGCGTTGCTCGTTCTTCTTCTCTCGCGTCTGCGCTACATTGGTTCCTGCCAGATCACGCCATAGTTGCCTCGAAGATCCGTTTCCGACGGCACTTCACGTTGCCGTGTTTTTGGTTGCCAGTGACGTTGGCGTACTCCGTGTGCACAGCCGGAACTAGAGCGGGAGCGCTCGGCGTCTTTAGGAACGAGACTGCCATTGGGGGATGCGACGTTGGTCGTACGAGGTATCGCCCGACTGTTGTTGCTGCTACATGCAGATCGTAAGCATGCCTTTTATCCTTGCGATCCTCGGGTAGCCTTGATCGCCAAAGCTGGACAGTTTCAAGTAGGTTGCGGCACCATTGACGTTCTGTAGTGCATGACAAGAACGTCAAGCAGTGCCCGACTGTTAGACTTGTTGCTGAGAGTCTGCCGCTATGCGCAGATGTCGTTTCGGCGGCCCAGTCTTGCTTTTCCTCTGATGTTCTCCAGTCGCGCCCTCATCCTCTTGCTGTCGCGTATCGGCGGGATTCCTGAGTAGGAGTAAGCCTTTGAATGCCATGAAAATCTCTCTGCGAGAGAAGTTGCGAGCTTGTTGTCCGACTTAGCGTCGCAAGTCCGATGGAATCGAGTCCACTGGAAGTCGAGTCCTACTTCGAGTTGAAGCGGGATGTTGATGGGATGGTGTAAATCCCCTCCCTAATCCTCGTCGAAACGTCGGTGTCGATCCAGTCAACTCCAGAGGATCGGTTTGCCCCGTTGGAGTAGATGGATAGATATCCGCGGCTCGCCGAAGGCCGAACGAGATACGACTTTCTTTTTGCCCATCTCGCCGCTCAAACCGAGTCCGAGTTCAGAACCCACCGAAAGAAAAGTTGTCCCTGTACTTGGGCCGTATGTGGAGTATCGGCACATGTCTAGAATTTGCAGCATCTGTGTAGGCGAACTGCGCGGTTCGCGGTTCCTTGCAGATCGATCGATTCCGCAGTCGGCCGAGTGAGATCGCCCATCTGGTTGGTGATACGAGCCTTCTGAATCATTGTATTCCCGGAATTTGCCGCCTCCGACTTTGTTGTATCCATCCGAGCTGATAGATGTAATCCCGACCCTACCGGCGCCAACGTCGTTTACACCCGGCAATAAATATATGGGCTATCGGCGATGAAAACTCATGGATTGCAAGGAACACAGGGAGATTTTATTACTGTTTCAGGCCCTCGATTGAGGTAATACCCTACGTCCGTGTGGTTTATCCTTTGAGGATTTGGTGTGATTCTGTGAACAACTCAACCTGCCCTCATGGCGCCCTGCTCCGCTTATATACTGCGGGACAGAGTTACAAATGTGTACAGTTTCTCCCCTTAGATATACTACGCACAACGACTAGGACTGTATATCTTTCTATACAAGCGAAGTCTGCCCGAATCTAGCTAATCTTTAATTACAAGCCTAGCCCATCTCTATCCGAACAAGTGCCCAAATGCTTGTCATGACGGGTACCCGTCCCCATGCACCACAGATCATCTCCTTGCGCTCTTGCTTGAGAAAATCTTCAAGTTGCGGATTTACCAATCATAAAAGTTTGTTCCATTGTTTTTCTTCTCAAAGACCAGAGCAAATTAAAAGAACTAGCTATGCGTTAGATGACATGATTACAAACATCAAAATATCAAAAGTTTCCAACTATTTTATATTCATTTTTATTAAACTATTAACAAAGAACTCCCACGATGTGTTTGCCAACAAAACTCCTCTAATTACATATGGGTCAAATCTCATATCACTAATTCCTAGTAGCTTTCGCATCACGCTAGAATAGTACAATGGTAGAGCCACACCTATGCTAATCACCATCTCTTTGACTCTTGCTTGTTGGGGTGCATCATAATGCCCCGCCCCAACCTGTGCCCCAAAGATCCAAAAACTGTTTTGCATGACCTTTAAGAAACCAATGCTTCCATTAATTGTCCACATCTACCCCAAAATAATGACTGATAACAAATTGCACCCTACTTTGCTAGCTTACAATATCTCATATATCTTTGTGGTGCAACATGGAAGGGCATAAACAACCTCAATTTTGTATCAAGGACTCTATCCTCCATGCAACATTATCACATTATATACATGCATAAGAAAGCTAGAATTAGTATGGCCCAAAAAGGATGTGATCCCATTCAATTACTAGATGTCTTTCATCCTCCACATTCTCTCGGTTCATCATTTTGAAAACTTGACCTCAATCTAGGCTACTATTCTATATAGCTAGCAATGAAGATTACGAATGATTCAAGCTAGAGGTCGACACGTATGGCATTTAAACAATTAAGACAGCTACAAAGCTGAAAATACATACACACAGGTCTAAATCATGAACATTCATGATCATATACACTCATACCATTCCAAATAAGCTAAGGCATACATTCCATCATTCCCTACAAAAAAGTTAGACGTTAGAAATCGCATTCTACTAACGATTAACCTATCACCACAAGGAGTTCGTAGTTCGCCGGCGTCCATCTATGAATAATCCGTGGAAAACTATTTCGCCCATACTCTCTATATTGACGATCCGAGACAATACTTAGCTCTAGTTTTTCCATCTCGCTACAGACTCCAACTATTAGCATTCGCATACACCACCTAATATCCGATCCGAGCACATCTCCTAGGGCGCTAAAGTTTACACTGTCCCAAGCCTTCAAACCTAAGCTACTTCAATTCGCATAACCACCTTATCCGTCCAGACAAATCCCAGCGCCAGATCTTATGATCTACGCCTCATCTCCTATTTATTACCTATCGCATTCGGCATTAACTCATATATTCCGATTCATTCATCTTCCAGGGTGCTATATTTATATCCGCCACCATTATAACCCCTATCCAGATTGATTCATACTCAAACCCGTGCCTCATCGATCATCACATAACCCGATTTATCTAACTGCAATAATCTAATTACCGCTCCCAATCAAATCATGGTATGATTCCAGAGGCAATCTACACAAGATGCTCTCATACCACTGAAGGATACGCGTAGGGCACGATAGCAGAAATAAAAATTCGTACCGCACACCAGAACATCATCGAAGAAGGATCATGGATCAGTACCCTAGGACGCCAGAGGAAGAAGATTGAAGAAGCTCCAAACCGCGCGATGATTAGAGTGAAGTGCGATCCTCCGGCATCAAGCCGCAACGCTAGCGCCTCGATGTATCCACACGGTTCCGTGCTGAAACATAATCGCAGTGTCTAGCATCGAGTGACGCTAGATTTGGCTTCGAGGCTAGGGTATTTCTCAGCAACAGAAAAAAACACACGTGAAACTCCTCAACCGCTCGCCTCCTATATTGACCTCCTACTCGCCTCGTGACTGAAGCCCAGTAAGGTCTACTCTGATCTCTATACCGAATCAGCCATATTCGATCCACATTCAATAATGTCCAACCATTAAGGTGCACCCTGTAGTCACGTATATTATGTCAGCGACCCAGAAAGCCTTCTTGTCACGCCTAATACGGCCATTAGCAATGGCAATGGCCCCAAAATATAGTAAACATCATATCGTGAACCACTGCTAATGTCTAGTACAAATCCCTTGCATCATATCGATTAGCTCAAGCGAGACTTTTCAATCCTCTTTAATAGCTCAACAATCACTCTCTCGATCCTATGATGGATTACAAACTTGTGATTGACACCTCAATCACCGTAGCATGGCCATGCACTTTCATAATCCATTACATCGAGGGAAGCCCAGAGATATCTCTCCCATAAAGGGAGGGAAATTCTATCTGATCATCATATCCCACTACATGTTTTCATAGCAAACCCGAAGACCATTTTTATACTACCCAGTTACGGCAGTAGTGGTTTAGTAGTCCCAAATAAGCTACTACGTATGTTGGGAACCATGATGATCTCAAGTGTTAAGGACTCTACATAAACACTACTTGAGGACTAACTGATGACACATGAAAATCTCTACAGTATCTCATGGCGGGTCTATCCAACATATGTTCACTAACATATGTCCATATTATCGATTTGGTATTCCATTATCCATGATCCATAAGACATGATCATCAATCAATACATATGCTGATATTAGAATCATATTTGTTCCTCATATGATATATGATCAGGGATCATTTAGAAATAGCAACATTTGACATTAAGAGTCTCATGAATAAGTCACATACTCATTGATCAATAATGATAGTGTCTATTTCAAGGAACAAATCAATATATTATAAACATAGCATGTGATATATTTAACATCTCCATGTTGCCTCTAGGGCATATCACTAACACCGACGCCGTGCTGAAGTGGATGAGGCGACTGCTGGAGATCCCGACTGGTTAGTTGGTATTACGGTGTCACCTGACTGCTGTTGTTGCCGTTGGCAGGCAGCCGCCATGATCATCGCCTTGATCTTGGCGATAGTTGGTGTGGCCTGGTTATCAGGCCTGAGCTGGAGCGTATCCAGCAAAGGTAGCGGCGGCCTCAACATTCTATTGCGGCGTGACGAAAATGTCGTGATCACCAACTTTAGTTTGGAGAATCTGCTACTGGGCTGCTTGCCTAGCTCTGCGCAGCCCATCGTTGCGAGCCTCGCGATCAGCCTCCTCCTATTATTGCAGTCGGTGCGCCTCCTCCTGTTGCTCCTCTTGTAGTTGGCGCACCTCGGAGGGTGGTGTTGAAGCCATGAAGATCTCGCGGGGGAGGAGAAAACTTGCCAGACTGGAGTCCGAACTGGCGTTTGAACCATTATCCGACTTGGAGTCGGACTCCGAGTAGCTTATCAGAGTGAGAACGACCCCAACCTCTCTAGATTCAATCTGAAACGGCACTTGGCCGTGTCCAAACTGAATCGCAGGAGATCGGGTCTGTTGTGCGGGATGTAGATCCACAGCGTCGCCGAGTCCGTGTGGGAGATTGACGATCTCTCCCCTTCTCGGGCCCAACCCGAGCTGGCTCAGGCCTAGCGCAAGTCGGACGCCGATGGAGAGAGTTGTCCCGATGCTTGGTGATGTGAAGGATTGCCGCAGTAAGTCGTTGAAGGAGATCGCGGTGTACTGCAGGCCAACTGGCGCTACGTCGGCTGGCTCCTCAGCCGGTTGGATTGGATCTATTCCGGCCAAGGTAAGGTTGCCAATCTGGTTGGCAATGAAATCGAGGCTTCCGAAGGAAATCATGTCTCCAGGGGAGAAGTTGTTGCCGTCGACTCCGTTTGTTGGATCCATCGAATTTGCGGATGAAGAATTCGCCGAAGCCCCTACCTGGCACGCCAACTGTCGATGCTTTGCACTGGCAATAAAACTGTAGGGCTACTCGGCGAAGGGAAACTCGGTGGATTGCAGAGGAACACAAAGAGTTTTTATACTGGTTCAGGCCCTCGATGTAAGGTAATACCCTAGTCCAGTTGAGGTGTTATTCCTCTGAGGTGTTTGGTGATCAATGATCTTGCGTCTGCTCTCATGGGGCACCCTGCCTCCCTTTATATACTAGGGGATAGGGGTACATGATAAGGATCCCAGTCAGATACGGCCAAGGGATATCCTTCTTAGAGATAGAGACTTATCCGACTAAGACTGTGTTTCCTTATTATACAAGGTAAAAATCTGTCGGGTGCTATCTTATCTCTAACTGCATGGCTCGGCCCATCCTCTATCCGAGTGGCCCATATGCTGGTAATGAGGTACCCGGGGCCCATGGCCTCCACAGGGAGCAGAGACAGGGGTCAGTGGCGCTGTCCCCTTGGGATCAGCATCACTAGGCTTTCTACAAACATATTCATCAATCAAGAAACTACTCAAGATTTCTTAAAGACTGAGGATTTATATACCTTTTGGAAGTCTTGAACCTCCACCCCTGCGTGCTGGGGGTGGAGGTAGTCAGTGATGGGCCCAAGGGCCTGTTTGGTGGCGGAGTGCTACCGGCTATTGGACTTGTGGGCATAGCAGTCGGCGGTGGAGATCCTGGCCCAGTTAGTGTTGTACTCTGTGCAACCAACTGGGGCATGGCGGTACTTGGTAGTGTGGTCCTGGGGCTGGTCGGCCTAGGGGCAATGCTGCTGGGGTCTCTGATCATTGGACCACTTGATGCCTTACTCGTCACATTTTTTCTTGGCCTAGTCCGTCTCTGGTCGCCTCTCAGCCCCCTTGGGGCTGGGTTGGGCTGACGAGGGGCTGGCCGTTCACTTTCTAGACTCACTGGCTAGCTGGCTAGGTGGGTTAGAAGCGAACTCGGTGAATTCCTGCAAGCATCAAGCGTCGAGGAAAACTAAAATTGAACAATGTTCATACAACGCATCGCAAGGAAACATCAAGACAGATATCACACAAGGCATTACCTTTGGCCGGGGCTTGTCCTTGCAGTACGGCTTGAGGGCCCTCTCAGCGTCTAGAGTCTCGACGACTCCATTGACAAAATAGCCAAGCAAGGTATCAGTGACGACATCCTTCTTGACGAAGTTGGCGCATTCCTGAGTGGGATCATTCTTCCCCTCATAGTCATAGCCGAAGTGGATCCTGGCCTTCAAGGGTTGAATTCTACAGTTCTGGAAGGTTCTGTCCACCCAAGGACCGGTCAGCCCCTTGTTCTTTAGATCATCAATCTTCTCCAGCAGCAATTGCACCTGGACCATCTCTGCCTGCGATGGTAGGGCAGTTGTCGATGTTTTACACCGGCAATATGATTATATGGCTACTCGTCGGATCGAAACTCGTGACTGCAAAGGAAAACACGGGGAGTTTATACTGGTTCAGGCCTCAATGTGAGGTAATTACCCTACGTCCAGTTGTGATGTATTCCTTTGAGGATGTATGGTGATGGTTCTGATGAACTTGCCCTCAAGGGCCGCCCTGCCTCCCCTTATATACTGGGGGACAGGGGTACAAAGTAAGAGTCCTAGCCAGACTACGGCCAAGGGATCTCCTCTTAGAGATATAACCTACTTGACTAGACTGTAGATTCCTTATCGTACAGGCTAAGTCTGCCGAGCTCTATCATATCTCTAATTACAAGGCTAGGCCCATCCTCTGTCAAGTGGCCCATATGCTTGTCATGAGGTACCTGGGGCCATGGCCTCCACAGTAGCCCTGAGACCTTCATAGTTGAGTGCACAGCTAATGCCCGAGTGCTCATCCTCCACGATGAAGTTTTTCTCGAGTGCATTGCTCCCAAGTACTCTTTGTCCGAGTGCTTCTTCTCCCGAGTCCTACTTCATGTCAGCTGGCAACAAGGCTATGAAGGGCTCCATGTAGAAGTATGAATAGTGTGCACCGAATAGGCGCACCTATTAGGTGTAGCCCTTGACTTTGTGCTTAATTGTGAAACAATTAAACATAAAATCAAAGATCTTTAACCTTGTAGTCTTTCCCGAGTACTATGTCACTCGGAAATTAGACTCTTCAGCTTCATGTCAGCTGGAAAAATATTTATAATCTTTCCCGAGTAGTATACTACTTGGAAGTTAGACTCTTCAGCATCATGTCGGCTTGGAAAATATTTTCTCATGGCAATTGTTGGCCAAGCATGTAGGCCGAGTACCACTTTTTGAATTTTAATCCAATTTGTGGTCAGGTGTACTTGATAAATACCTACATCCCCAATTTTAATGAAGACTAGCTTGTGACCCTTATAAGAATATATTCTCAATACCTGGTACATAATACAGATACCCAAACACATGTGTTCAGCAATTAGACCTTCATGAAGCATATCTGATTACCCAATCGGTTCCTGTTGGTAGCACCAGCACTATGATTTTAACATAGCCAGCGAGAGGCCCACATTGAGCGTGCTACTGTAGAAACTCATATCTTGGTGGCCTAGTACCGATTTCACAGGCCCAAGCCCATTTATCAGCACAGGCTCTATAAAGGCGGGGTGAGAGAGAAAAGATTCCCTCATCTTCTCCAATCCACCAATCGTTTCATCTTCTAGCTTCCGTGCCAAAATTTTTCACCTCGCCTCGCTAGGGTTCGCCATTGCTAGCTTTTCCCCATTGAAACTTGAGCGATCCTGCTCCTCCGCGTCCATTCCAAGCCCCCAATAGTATTTCCCCCAAATTTCCTTGCCTCAAGCCATGCCGAGAGTGTCAGAAATCCTAGAGGTGACCAATGAGACTTGGCCGACTTTGGATTGCGGGTCGACTAAACTGATGTTCTTGGAGAAGCAGCTAAGATTACAGAGCCACGAAGTCATCCATTGGTGTTCGGTTGAGGGGGAATCGATCCCGGTGCCCCAATCCGGTGAGACTGTTCTCTTCATCCCCTGCTTTGACTGGGGTCTTTCCCTTCCTTCTTCGGACTTTTTGTGCCAACTTCTTTCTTTCTATGGGCTGGAGTTGGTAAATCTGAACCCCAACTCCATCCTACAAATCTCTATATTTGCAACTCTTTGTGAATGTTTTCTGTGTGTAGAACCCCATTTCAATCTATTCCGATATCTATTCCACATCAAACCCCAGCCCTCCAAGAACAAGGTCCAGGTGATAGGGGGAGCCGGCCTCCAGCTAAGGAGTGAAATGAAAAAGATATATCTTCATCTTCCTCTGAAAACTTCCCTTAAAGGTTGGCGTAAGGAGTGGTTCTACTATTCTGATCTGGAACCCTCTCTGCCCCCATTTACTGGTTTGCCTCCGGTGATCTTGCCCAACTGGACTTCTGTGCCCAGTTTTGAGGAGATGGGGCAAGTGTATCTACTGATGGACAAAGTTGACAAGCTGAAAGGCTCTGGACTGACTGGTCCCTGGGTGGCCAGACGTTTCCTGACCCGGCGTATCCGGCCATTGAAGTTGAGAAGCCACTTCGGCTGGGACTACCAAGGGAAAGATGATCCCAGCCGAGAGTACCGAGATTTGACTGACAAGCACAAAGTGACCGACATCTTGCTCAGTTATTTCTCCAGTGGAGTGGTTGAAACTGAAGATGCAGAGTGCTCCCATCGTGGCTTATAGCCAAAAATGGCCTCGTCCATAGGTAACTCTTTGCTGATGTTAATTTGTTGTCCATCTATGATGAATGCTTGTAGATGTGTATCCAGGATAGCTCTGCAATGTGTGATGTATGTTATTAAACCACTTGTAGTCTTATAAGAAGCTTCATGAAGACTCCCAAACTTTGTCGGCTGTGAAGTCGAAGAAAAGGCCGTTGAGTCCTTCTGCTGCCCAACCCGACTCCAAGAGAGTGGGGAAGAAGCCTGTCGAAGACTCGGGCAAGAAGAAGATTAGTAGGCCGAGTGCTGCAACCAGGAGCCTAAAAATTAAAGACACCGCCAGTGTAGCTCCTAGGCCGTCGAGTCCAAGATCGAGACTGGCGCCATCAGGCTTAGCAACATTGAGCCCAAGGGTAGTACCGCTGAGTACAAGATCGTCGTCGAGCCATAAGGCAGTGCCACCAAGGATCCCAGCACCCCAGCCGGCCGCACTAGAAACTAGGCTGACTAGGACAAGGACGCCACCACCAATTGCTACGCCATCTAGCCCGACAGCCAACAGCCCACCACTGCCAACAGCTGGAACTCCTGGATGGAAGTACAAAATCTCCAAGAGGTAAGGAACTTGTGGATCTTCTGAAAATCTTCTTCAGTACAGTAATGTCTTGACATTTGACTCATCATGCAAGAAATGAGCCAATATTGATCTCAAGGAGACCACTCTGGCTAGTCCCATTGTCGAGCCAGCCCCAGCCGAGCTGTCGATGTTTTACACCGGCAATATGAATATGGGGCTACGCGGCGGATGGAAACTTGGTGGATTGCAAAGGAACACAAGGAGATTTTATACTAGTTCAAGCCCTCGATGTGTGGTAATACCCTACGTCCAGTTGTGGTGTTATTCCTTTGAGGATTTGTGTTGATCTATGATCTTCTGATCTCTTCTGCCCTCATGGGGCACCCTGCCTCCCCTTATATACCGGGGGACAGGTGTACAAGGTAGGAGTCCTAGCCAGATACGGCCAAGAGATCTCCTTTTAGAGATACAATTTACCCGAGTAGGATTGTATATTTCTTATTGCACAAGGCAAAGTCTGCCTGGTGCTACTATATCTCTAATTACAAGACCAGGCCCATCCTCCATCCGAGTGGCCCATATGCTTGTGATGAGGTACCCAGGGCCCATGGCCTCCACAGCAGCCCCTGAGACCTTCATAGTTGAGTCATAGCTGATGCCGAGTGCTCATCCTCCACGGTGAAGATTGCCCGAGTGCATTGCTCCTAAGTACTCTTTGTCCGAGTGCGTCTTCTTCCCGAGTCCTGCTTCATGTCAGCTGGAAGCGAGGCTATGAAGGGCTCCATGTAGAAGTATGAATAGTGTGCGCCGAATAGGCACACCTATTAGGTGTAGCCCCTGACTTTGTGCTTAATTGTGAAAACAATTAAACATAAAGTCAAAGATCTTTAACCTTGTAATCTTTCCCGAGTAGTATACTACTGCTATATGAGACTCTTCGGTAAGGATATATCCTCTATACCTGGTGGATAAGATAGATACCCAAACACATGTGTTCAGCAATTAAGCCTTCATAAAGCATATTTGTTTATCTCATCGGTTCCTGTTGGTAGCACCAGCACTACGATTTTAACACAGCCAGCGAGCGGCCCATATTGAGCATGCTACTGTAAAAACTCATATCTTGGTGGCCCAGTACCGACCTTGTAGGCCCAAGCCCATGAATCGGAAACAGCTCTATAATAGGGGGGAGAGACAGAAAAGATTCCTTCATCTTCTCCAATCCACCAATCGTTTCGTCTTCTAGCTTCCGTGTTGAAATTTCACCTCCCGCTCTGCTAGGGTTCGCCATTGCTTGCTCTTCCCCACTGGAACTCAGGCGATTCCGCTCCTCCTCGTCTATTCCAAACCTTCTGCGACATTTCTCCAAATCTCCTCATTCCTAACTATGCCGAGGGCCTCAGATCTTGCGGATGCGTCAGATGATGTCTGGCCGACTTCGGATTGCGGGTCAGCTAAGCAGAAGCTTCTGGAGAAGCGGCTGAGGTTACAGAGCCGCGATGTCATCAACTGGCATCCGGCTGAAGACGAATCGGTTCCGGAGCCCTAGGAGGGTGAGACTGTCGTTTTTGCCTCTTTTTTCCACCGGGGTCTTTCTCTTCCGTCTTCCGAGTTCTTCTGCCAGCTTCTTGCTTTTTATGAACTCAAGTTGGTGAATCTGAATCCCAACTCAATTATGCAAATCTCCATTTTTGTGACTCTCTGTGAGTGCTTCCTAGGTGTAGAACCCCATCTTAATCTGTTCATATATTTATTTCATATCAAGCCCTAGCCCTCCAAGAGTAAAATCCAAGTAATTGGGGGGCTGGTATCCAACTCAGGAACGAGATGAAGAGGGTTTATTTGAACATTCCCTTGAAATCTTGTCTCAAAGGCTGGCATAAGGAAAGGTTTTACTGCTCCGATCTTGAGCCAAGCCTTCCCCCTTTTATGGGTTTGCCCCCGGTGGTCATTGCCAAGTGGTCATCTTTGCCCACCTATGAAGAAATGGGGCAAGTTCACAAACTTGCTGGCAGGATTGACAAGCTAAAGAAAGCCGGGTTGACTAGTCCATGGGTGGTCAGATGTTTCTTGACTCGGTAAATTAGGCCGCTGAAGCTGAGGTGCCACTTCGGCTGGGACTACAAGGGAAAAGGTGATCCCAACCGAGAATATGCCGACCTGATAGACAAGTACAAAGTGGCCAACACCCTGCTAGATTTCTTTGCCAGCGGGGTGGTTGAAACTGAAGATGCAGGGCGATTTGTGGCGGCTTATACCCAGAAGAGGCCACGCCCAAAGGTAACCCTTGCCGATGTTGTCTTGCAGTTCATCTATGGTGAATGCTTGTAGATATATGCCTAAATTGGCTCCAGAATGTGTAAAATATATTGTTGAACTGCTTGCAGTCATGTGAGGAGTTTGATGATGACTCCCAAACGCTGTCGGCCATTAAGTCAAAGAAGAGGCCGAGAAGTCTTTCTGCTGCCCAGCCCGACTCCAAGAGAGCGGGGAAGAGACCTGTTGTAGATCAGGGCAAGAAGAAGGTTATGAGGCCGAGTGCCGCAGCCAGGAGTCTGAAGATAAAAGACACCACCGGTATAGCCCCCAGGCCGCCGAGTCCTAGGGTGGGACTAGCGCAATCGAGCTCAGCATCATCGAGCCCAATACGAGTGCCGTTGAGTACAAGGCCAAATCCAGCGCTGCCAGGCTCAGTAACATCGAGCCCAAGAATGGCGCCGCCGAGTACCCGGGCACCCCAGCCGGCCACACCGCGAGCGGGGCTGACCAGGATAGAAACACCGCCACTGACTACCGTGCCCTCAGGCCCGATAGCCAACGGCCCTCTAGTGCCGACCTCTGGATCTCCCGGACAGTGGCTTAAGTTCTCCAAGAGGTAGGTTGCTCTAGGTCTTCTGAAAATCTTGTTCGGCATGGTAGCGTTTTGATATTTGACTTGTTATGCAGGAAGCGAGCTGATATTGATCTCAAGGAGACCGTCCCTGCTACCCCCATTGTTGAGCCAGCCCTAACTGAGCCAGCGCCAGCGAGCACACCTGCTGAGCCGACGACAGTCTCAGTCACAGAAACTGAGACCGTCCCGACTGCAGGGCCACCGACACCAGCCGACGAAGGGGCGGTTGTCGAAGCTGTCACTCCAGCCCCCGAGGCCCCGGAGGATGCCTAGTTGAGGGCCAGGACCCCATCACCATCCTTGTCGCCGTCGTCATCATCATCGTCATTGTCGTCGTCTTTGGAAAGACCGAACCTCCCCAGGCTCGAGGCCCCTCCCCGCAAGTTCCTGAGGACGTTCCGCTGGACAGCCCCCGACGGAACTGCAAGGAGTTACAAGCATGACGAGGTTGCGGCGGAGAAGGAGCGTGAAGACTTGCTTCACACCACGATCACCACGTCCCAGGGGATTAAGGTATGAATTTCATCGTATTGGAGTCTTGGTAGTCCTCCTTGCATGAGTGTTCTAACGCTTGACTTTGCTTCGCACTATTTCTCCCCGAGCAGAAAATGGTTGACTGCTTGGAGAGGATGAACGAGGTCCTGACCCGGGTTGCCCCCCAGCTCCAAGAATTGGACTAGCTCCGGGCTTTAAAAGCCGAAGTGGAAGGGCGCAACCAGGAGAGGGAATCTTGGTTGAGGGAAGCCATTAATCAGCTTAGGAACAAAAATTGGGACCAAGCCAAGAAGATTGGAAGTAAGTCTCCCTGACTGATCCCTTAGTATATTTCTCTAGCTGTGTTATTTTCTCACTGCCCAGTTGTGTCTTGACTGCCATGTTGAGTGCTTATCTATTCTGATGTGCAGCCCTCGAAGCCGAGCTGAAGACCCGACAGAGGGAGAAGTCCAGCTGAAGGAGGCCGAGAAAGCCAAGGCTGGGCTTGAAAAAGACAAGGCCGACCTGGCAAGGGCCGTGGCCGAGCTTGAGAAAGAGAAGGCCAACTTGAAGAAGGCCAACACCAAGCTCGAGAAGGAAAAGGCTAAACTAGAGAAGGCCAAAGCCAAGTGGGAGGCCGACTACGAAAGTAAGTCTCCGCACTGACAATGATCTTAACCAATCCATTAAGTACTTCGTCTGCAGTTTGCCTGACAAGTTTACTTGTTAGTGAAACCGGGCAGCTGCCAGAGCCAATGCCCAAATCCAATTCCAGGCTTTTGTAGAGGAGATAAAAGTCATCAAGGAGTCACGGGAGATCCTTGCCGAGTTCGTGAAAGGGCTCCTTGACGTGATGGATCATCGTCATGTGGGAACCAGCTCCAACACGGTGTCTCAGGTGCAGGCACGCCTTAACGAAGCACTAAGTATCCTGAAGAGGTACTCGGATGAGTGTACTATTGTCGACGTGGCCCAAACCCTAGCGATGACCAAGTCCATCTACCCCAGGGCAGACATTGAAGCCATCAGAGAGGGATTTGCCGAGGAGACGACACCTGAGGAGGCGTTGGAGTTGATAGCCAAGGCGAGGCCGACTGTAGAGGTGATCACCCGAGACCTGGGTATGTAAGAACAGTCCATCATGCAGTCGGTGTATATAGATTTTTTGTAAAGACATGTGTAAATATATGTGCAATGCCGCCAAGCTCTGAATTATTACTCAATTGTCATTAGCTTTGCCCGACTACTGGTATATGAGACTCTTCGGTATCATGTCAACCGGAATATGATTTATAGTCTTACCGAGTAGCATGCCACTCGTATATGGGACTCTTCAGCTTCATGTCAACTGGAAAGGGGGTTTATAGTCTTTCCCGAGTGGCGTCCCACTCGGAAGTTAGACTCCTCAACGTCATGTTAGTTGGAAAGAAGGTTTATAGTCTCTCCGAGTAGTGCACTACTCGAAAGTTAGACTCTTCAGCGTCATATCGGCTGGAATAATGTTGCTCATGGCAACTGTTGGCCAAGCATGTAGGCCGAGTACCACTTTATGAAAGTAAATCCATTGCGTGGTTAGGTATACTCGAGAAAGATACCTGCATTCCCAATTTTAATGAAGACCAGCTTGTGATCCTTATAAGGATATATCCTCGATACCTGGTGGATAAGACAGATACCCAAACACATGTGTTTAGCAATTAGGCCTCCATGAAGCATATCTGTTTTCCTCATCGGTTCCTGTTAGTAGCATCAACACTGCGATTTTAACCCAGCCTGCAAGCAGCCCATATTGAGCGTGCTACTATAGAAACTCATATCTTGGTGGCCCAATACTGACTTTGCGAGCCCAAGCCCACGAGTCAGAAACGGCTCTATTAAAAGGCGGGGAGAGAGAGAAAAGATTCCTTCATCTTCTCTAATCCACCAATTGTTTCGTCTTCCGCTTCCACGCTGAAATTTCGCCTCCCGCTCTGCTAGGGTTCGCTATTGCTCACTCTTCCCCACCAGAACTCGGGCAATTCCGCTCTTCTTCATCCATTCCAAACCTCCAGCAGCATTTCCCCCAAATTTTCTCAACCCCAACCATGCCGAGGGCGTCAAATTCCGTGGATGCATCGAATGATGTCTGGCCCACTTCAGATTGTGAGTCAGTGAAGTTGAAGCTTCTGGAGAAGCAGATGAAGTTGTAGAGCCAAGAGATCATCAACTGGCATTCGGCTCAGGGAGATCGGTTCTGGAGCCCCGGGAGGGTGAGACCGTCGTTTTCGCCTCCTTCTTCCACCGGGGTCTTTCTCTTCCATCTTCTAAGTTCTTCCGCCAGCTTCTTTCTTTTTACGAACTCGAGTTGGTGAATCTGAATCCCAACTCGATCCTTCAAATCTCCATTTTTGTAGCTCTCTATGAGTGCTTCTTAGATGTGGAGTCCCATCTAAATCTGTTCAGGTATTTATTCCACATCAAGGCCCAACCCTCCAAAAATAAAATCCAAGTGATTGGGGGTGCCGGTGTCCAACTTAGGAACGGGATGAAGAAGATCTATTTAGATATTCCTTTGAAATCTTCTCTCAAAGGCTGGCATAAGGAATGGTTTTACTGTTCCGATCTGGAGCCATGCCTTCCCCCTTTTATGGGTCTGCCCCCGGTGATTATCGCCAAGTGGTTGTCTGTTCCCACCTCTAAAGAGATGGGGCAGGTTGATACACTTGTCAGTAGGATTAGCAAGCTGAAGAAAGCCGGGTTGACTGGTCCCTGGGTGGCCAGTCGCTTCTTGACTCGGTGCATCAGGCTGCTGAAGCTGAGGTGCCACTTCGGCTAGGACTACAAAGGCAAAGGCGATCCCAGCCAGGAATATGCTGATCTGGTGAATAAGTACAAGGTGACCGACATCCTGCTGGATTTCTTCGCCAACGGGGTGGTTGAAACTGAGGACACAGATCGGTCCATGGCGTCTTACAGCAAGAAGAGGCCGCGCTCGAAGGTAACCCTCACTGTTGCTGTCTTCTAGTTCATCTGTGGTGAATGCTTGTAGATACATGCCTGGATTGGCTCTGTAGTGTGTAAATTGTATTATTGAACTGCTTGCACTCATGTGAGGAGTTCGATGACGACTCCCGAAAATTATCGGCCTAGAAATCAAAGAAAAGACCAAGAAGTCCTTCTGCCGCCCAGCCCGACTCCAAGAGAGAGGGGAAGAGACCCGTTGTAGATTAGGGCAAGAAGAAGGTTATGAAGCCGAGTGCCGCAGCTGGGAATCTGAAGATAAAAGACACCGCCGGTACAACGCCCAGGCCACTAAGTCCCTGACCGGGACCGATGCAGTTGAGCTCAGCATCATCAAGCCCGATAAGGGTGCCGCCGAGGACAGGGCCAAGTCCAGCGCTGCCAGGCTCAGTAACATCGAGCCCAAGAATGGCACCGCCGAGTACCCGGGCACTCTAGCTAGCCACACCACGAACAGGGCTGACCAGGATAGGATCACCGCCACCGACCACCGTGCCCTCAGGCCGAACAGCCAGCGGCCCTCTAGTGCCCACCCCCGGATCACCCGGACAGTGGCTTAAGTTTTCCAAGAGGTAAGTTGCACTGGGTCTTCTGAAAATCTTGTTTGTCATGGTAGTGTCTTGAAGTTTGACTCATTACGCAGGAAGCGGGCCAATATTGATCTCAAGGAGACCACTTCGGCCACTCCTGTTGTGGAGCCAGCCCCAACTGAGCCAGTGCCAGCGAGCACACCTGCTGAGCCGGTGACGGTCCCAGTTGAAGAAACTAAGACGGTCCTGACTGTAGGGCTGCCGACACCAGCCGACCAAGGGGTGGTTGTTGAAGCTGCTGCTCCAGCCCCTGAGCCAGCCCCCGAGGGCCCGGAGGCCGCTGAGTTGAGAGCCAGGACCCCGTCGCCGTCGTTGTCACCGTCGTCATCGTCGTCGTCATTGTTGTCTCCTCCTTCGGACATACCAGACGTCCCCAGGCTCGAAGCTCCTCCCTGCAAGTTCCCACGGACATTCCGCTGGATGGCGCCCGACGGAACCGCAAGGAGCGTGAAGACTTGCTTCGTGCCACAATCGCCGCATCCCAGGGGATTTAGGTATGATTTCCGTTGTATTGGAATCTTGGTAATCTTCCTCGCACGAGTGTTCTGACGGTTGACTCTGCTTTGACTTGTTTCTCCTTGAGTAGAAGCTTGTTGATCGCTCGGAGAAGATGCACGAGGTCCTGATCCGAGTGGCCCCCCAGCTCCAAGAATTGGACCAGCTCCGGACCCTAAAGACCGTATTGGAGGAGTGCCATCAAGGGAGGGAAACTTGGCTGAAAGACGCCGTCACCTAGCTTAGGGACGAGAACTGGGACCAAGCCAAGAAGATGAGAGGTAAGCCTCCAGAATACCTCTTCCTGACCAAATCCTTAGTATATTTCTCCAGCTGTGTTGTTCCCGACTGCCCAGTTGTGTCTTGACTGCAACGTTGAGTTCTTGACTAATCTGTCGTGCAGCCCTCGAAGCCGAGCTGAAGACCTAAATAGAGGGAGAAGTCTAGTTGAAGGAGGCTGAGAGAGCCAAGGCTGGGCTTGAAAAAGACAAAGCCGATCTGACAAGGGCCAATGCCGAGCTTAAGTGAGAGAAGGCCGAGTTGAAGACGGCCAACGCCAAGCTCGAGAAGGAAAAAGCTGAACTGGAGAAGACCATAGCCAAGTGGGAGGCCGACTACAATAGTAAGCCTCTGCCCTGACATTGATCTTAACCAATCCATTAATTACCCCATCTGCAGTTTTGCCTGACAAGTTTGCTTGTCAGTGAACCTGGGTAGCTGCTAGAGCTAATGCCCAAATCCAGTTTTAGGCTTTTGCAGAGGAAATAAAGGTTGTCAAGGAGTCACAGGAGATCCTTCCCGAGTTCGTGAAAGGGCTCCTTGACGTGATGGATCCTCGCTATGTGGGAACCAACTCCAACACGGTGTCTCAGGTGCAGGCGCGCCTTAACGACGCACCCAGTATCCTAAAGAGGTACTCGGATGAGTGTACCGTTGTCGGCGTGGCCCAAACCCTGGCGATGACCAAGTCCACGTACCCTAGGGCAGATATCGAAGCCATCGGGGAGGGATTCGCTGAGGAGATGACACCTGAGGAGGCGCTAGAGCTGATAGCCAAGGCGAGGCCGATTGCAGAGATGATCACCCGAGACCTGGGTATGTAAGAATAGTATATCATGCAGTCGGTGTATTGTGGATTTTTGTAAAGACATGTGTAAATATATATGCAATGCCACCAAGCTCTGAATTGTTACTCAGTTGTCATTAGTTTTACCCGACTATGTAGTCTACGCTGAGTTAGTCTATAGGAACTTAATAAAATTGTTCACCGCAGAGAGCTGTACTCGGGCAAACATGATAAAGTCATAGTATATATAATACATGCAGCCCCCGACTCACTACTCGGTTGAAACAAGCGGCGTAGTGAGTTAGAGAAAAACTGTACACATGGGAAAGTATAAAACTCAGGTATAGAAGGGATGTAGCTATTCTATATTCCATGAGTTGCTGATGAGGGCACCGTCTTAGGTCTTCAGTCAGTAGGCGCCTGGCCGAGTAACCTCAGCGATAATGAACAGCCCTTCCCAGATTGGGGATAGTTTATGCCTGTCTTTGGTGGTTTGTATTTTTCTCAAGACGAGATCTCTAACCAAAAAGGCGCGGCCACGAACATTGTGATTGTGATAATGACGCAGGCCTTGAAGATACCTTGCCGACTGGATTGTTGTGATATCCCTCGCTTCTTCCAACTGATCTAGTTCGACCAATCGGGTATTGTTGGAGATGTCTTCTGAGTAAGCCCAAACTCGCAGAGAGCCGAACTCTAACTCAGTTGGTAGCACAGCCTCAGCACCATAGACTAGAAAGAAAGGGGATTGCCCAGTTGTCCGACTAACCGTGGTTCTTAGGGACCAAAGTACAGATGGGAGTTCTTGTACCCACCGGCCCGTGTATGGTTGTAGTCTGTCAAATATCTTGGCCTTGATACCTTGTAAGACCATACCATTGGCTCGTTCAACCTGCCCATTGCTCCACGGGTGTGCCACAGATGCATAGCAGATCTTGATGTCAAAGTCGTCATAGAAATCTTGAAACACGCCGCCCGTGAACAGAGTACCATTGTCGGTGATGATGCGGTTGGGGACCCCGAATCGATATAATATACTCATGATGAAGTCCTTTGCTCGTGCCGCTATTATGTTGTAACGGGTTTGGCCTCAATCCACTTGGTGAATTTATCCACTGAGATGAACAAGTGTGTGAACCCTCCTGGCGCTTTCTTGAAGGGCCCGACCATGTCAAGCCCCCATACTGCAAAGGGCCAAGAGATTGGGATTGTTTGGAGTTCTTGGGCTGGGAGATTGGTTTGTCTTGAGTAGAACTGGTAACCCTCGCATGTGTGAAAAATGTCTTTGGCATCTGTTACTGCTGTTGGTCAGAAAAATCCCTGCCGGTAAGCCTTTCCGACTAACGTCCTGGATGCGGCATGGTTGCCACATATGCCCGAGTGGATCGACTGTAGAATCTGCTTGCCCTCCTCGGTGGTGACGCAGCGCATAAGGACACCGGATGCACTTCTTCGGTACAGGTCTTCTCCGACGACTAGGAAACTCTTACTTCGACATTTGATTTGTTCAGCTTGGCTGCGATCTTCTGGGAGTTCATCATCTAGGAGGAATTTGAGAACAGGAGTCCGCCAATCTTGACATATGTGCAGCACCTTGTCTGTCGCCGGGGTAGGTTCGCCTCCTAACTGCTCTGGCACTGGTTTCTTCTTGACTGATCGCTCCATAAGTTACTCGACAAAGATCCCTGTCGAGACTGCCTCTCACTTGGATCCCATGTTTGCCAATTCATCTGTAGCATCATTGTATTGTCGTAGGACATGTGTTACTCCAGCCCGTCGAACTTGTTTTCCAGCTTGCGGACCTCCTGACAGTATGCCGCCATGGTATCGCCGAGACATGTCCAGTCCTTCATGACTTGGTTCACCACCAGTTGAGAATCTCCACGCACAACCAGTCGACGTATGCCGAGTGATATAGCAATGCAGAGCCTGCAGATAAGTGCCTCGTACTTGGCGACGTTGTGGGAAGCCGGGAAGTGGATTTGTAGAGCGTACTTGAGTTTTTCGCCAGTGGGGGAGGTCAGTACGACGCCAGCCCCAGCGTCGCCGATCTGTAGAGAACCGTCGAAGTACATTGTCCAATACTCTAGCTTCACTGTTGATGTAGGCATTTGAACTTCTATCCACTCGGCCACGAAGTCGGCTAGAGCTTGTGATTTGATTACTGACTGTGGCTGAAAGGTGATATCGAACGCCATCAACTCGAGCGCCCATTTAGCAATTCGGCCGGTGGCCTCGCGATTGTGCAAGACGTCCCCAAGTGGATATGATGTGACCACCGTGACTTAATGTGCTTGGAAATAATGCACCAGCTTCCGGATAGTGATGAGTAGGCCGTACAGTAGCTTTTGGACCTGCGGATATCTCATCTTCGAGTCGGCAAGGACCTCGCTAACAAAGTAGACTAGCCGTTGAACTTTTTGTATATGACCCTATTCGGATCGCTCAACCACCAACACCGTGCTGACTACCTAAGTAATTGCCGCCAAATATAGCATTAGCAGTTCTTGGGGCATGGGGGACGCCAACACGGGAGGTGATGTGAGAAAATGTTTGAAGTCTTCGAAGGCTTGCTGGGCTTCGGGGGTCCACTAGAAATTCTCTGCTTTCTTCAGTAGCTTGAAAAAGGGCATGCCCCGTTCACCTAGTCGGGAAATAAACCGGCTGAGTGCCGCCATGCAGCCAGTCAGCTTCTAAACGTCCTTCTGGCTAGTCGGGGGTGCCATGTTCATTATTGCGTTGACTTTCTCCGGGTTGGCCTCGATGCCATGATGCGAGACGATGAAGCCGAGTAACTTGCCGGATGGCACACCGAAGGCGCACTTTTCCGGGTTCAATTTCATCTTGAATCTTCGAAGATTTTGGAAGGTTTCTTCTAGGTCAGCGAGGAGGTCTTCTTTGGACTTGGTCTTGATCACCACGTCGTCGATGTAGGCCTCCACGTTGCGCCCGATCTACGTGTGTAGACACCGCTGAATGGCTCGTTGATACGTTGCTCCAGCGTTTTTCAAACCGAATGGCATAGTGATGTAGCAGTCCTCCTCCTTCAGGCTGATTTGGTGGTATCCCGACTAACAGTCGAGAAAGCTAAGAAGTTCACACCCTACAGTCGAATCCACCACCTGATCTATTCTGGGTAGACCAAATGGATACTTGGGCACGCCTTGTTGAGATCGGTGTAGTCGCTGCACATGGAAAATTTACCGTTTTTCTTCTGGACTAGGACTGGGTTTGCTAGCTAATCCAGGTGATAGACCTCTTTGATGAACCCGGCTGCGAGAAGCTTAGTTATCTCCTCCCAAATAGCATCTTTCCGGTCCTGAGCGAATCGCCGTAGCCGTTGCTTGATTGGCTTGGCGTCTGTGTTGACGTTGAGGGTGTGCTCGATCACCTCCCTTGGTACGCCCAGCATGTCGGACGGTTTCCAGGCGAAGATATCCTTGTTGGCTTGGAGGAAGGTGACGAACGCGTCTTCCTATTTGGGGTCGAGTCCAGTCCCGACTAGAGCAGTCTTGGAGGGGGTCGGAAGGGTCCAGGGGGATCTTCTTCATGTCAGAGTCTGCTGAAATTCCCGACTTCGCTGCTTTTTTGGCCAGAAGTTGATCTTCCTTGACATCAGTTGTGACGGCTTGCCGAATGCTATTGCGCCCGACTGCCGCCTCTTGTGATTGAGCCAATTCGTAACTCTCCTTGTCGCAGGTGAAGGCTTGCTTGACATCGTTGCGAAGGGAGAGGACTCCTACTGGCCCTGGCATCTTGAGCACCATGTAGGTATAGTGCGGTATCGCCATGAATTTGGCGAGCGCCGGTCGTCCGAGTATTGCGTAGTACGCAGTCTCGAAGTCGGTGACCTCAAAGCAGATGTTTTCTATGCGGAAGTTATCCCGCGTGCCGAAGGTAACAGGCAAGGTTATCTGCCCGAGTGGTGTTGAAGACAGGCCGGGAATTATCCCGTGGAAGGGCACCGTACTCGGCCGCAGATCTGAACGAGGAATCTTCATCTCGTCCAGGGTCTTGGCAAAGAGGATGTTGAGCGTGCTGCCTCCGTCTATGTGAACCTTCTTCAACTTGATGTTCTTGACGACCGGGTCCAGGATGAGTGGGTAGCATCCTGGGTGTGAGACCCGATCGAGATGATCCGCGCGGTCGAAGGTGATGGGCATTTTTGACCACCATAGATATTGGGGGACGTCTGCTGTAGAGACCGCGTTGACGTCGCGTTCTGTTAGCTTCTGCTTCCGCTTAGACTCATACGCAGACGGCCCTCCGAAGATGTGGTTGAGCTTGGCCTGGGGATCTTGAAAATCATCAGCCGGGCCTTGATCTGGCTTATCTTTGTCCTTATCGGCGCCAGATGATGAAGCCTACTCGGAAGCAAACTTCTTGAGCATGAAGCAGTCTTTGGCCGTGTGCTTGCCTTTGGGGTGGAACGGGCATGGCCTGTTATAACCTTTTGGTAGTCTTTGTTTCGTTGGGACTACGACCGAGTTCGCTCCATGTTGGCCACCTCGTTGTCCGACTTCCGCTTGCGATTGCCGGTCTTGTTTTGCGATGGCTCATTGTCGGCTTTCGCCTTCTGGTCCTTCTGTCGGGACTCCTTCTCATCGAGGGCCTCTACGACTGCTTTGGCCGAGTTGCCATATTTGTTTGCCACATCGAAGGGCGTCCTTTACTCCCTTGTGGAAGGCGGCAATGACGGCCTTGTCCTTGATTATTGGGATCTGGTTGCGCTTCTCAGAGAACCTCTTGATAAAGTCATGTAGAGACTCATTCTTCTTCTGGTGCAACTGATATAGATCGTGCTCGGAAGACGGCCTCTCGTAGGTCCCTTGAAAGTTAGCGATGAACCGCTCCCTGAGTTCTCCCTAGGAACCGATCGACCGCCTCAGGAGCCCTGTTAGCCATGTCCTCGCTGAGTCGGCCAGGGCGACCGGGAGGTAGTTAGCCATGGCTTTATAGTCACCCCCGGTAGCTCGAATTGCTAGGGTGTATACGGTGAGCCAGGACTCAAGGTTGGTTTTATCGTCATATTTCTCGATCCCCGTAGGCTTGAAGCCCGATGGCCAGTCGAGGTCCTGTAGCTCGTGGGTGAACGCTGGAACGCCTTCAACTTCGTGAGGGCTCCGACTCCTACCGCGGCGGTTAAACCGCTCATGGTGAAGATCGAAACGCTCGTTCTCGTCCTCCAGTCGGCGGCGCTTGTCTTCTTCACGTTGACAGCGTTGGGCATTGATGTCGTATCGGAGGTCGCGTTGTAGATGAACTCAGAGGTTTTGGTTGAACCGGCGATCGTACTGGTGACGCCGCTGATTGTTGTTGTTAGTGTCGCCGAGTGATGTTTGCCACGATTCCTCGTGTGGCCGACTAGAGCCAGCCGCCCGGCATCATGCTGACATAGATGAGCTTGCCGCCGGAGAACCTGACCGGTTGGTCGGTACAAGTGTGTCGCCCGACTGCTATTGTTGCTGATAGGCAGCAGCTGTAATCATCGCCTTGATCTTGGCGATAGTCAGGGTGGCCTAGAGATCAGGCCTGAGCTGGAGCGTGTCCAGTAGGGTTGCGGCGGCCACGACATTCTGTTGTGGCGTGACGAAGACGTCATGGTCACCAACTTTTGTCTAGAGGACCTATTGCTGAGCGGTTCGCCCAGCCTTGCTAGCCCATCGTTGCGAGCCTCGCGGGCGGCTTCCTCCTGTTGTCGTAGTCGGCATGCCTCCTCTTGTTGCTCCTCTTGTAGTTGGCGTACCTCTGGTGGAGGGGTCGAAGCCATGAAGATCTCGCGGGGGATAAGGAGACTTGCCAAACTAGAGTCCGAACTGGTGTTTGAACTGTTGTTCGACCTGAAATTGGAGTCCGAGTAGTTCATTGGAGTAAGAACGACTCCGACATCCCTAGATCCAATCTGAAACGGCGTTTGGCCGTGTACAAACTGAATTGCAGGAGATCGGGTCTGCCACGTAAGATGTAGAGCCGCGGCGTTGCCAAGCCTATGCGGGAAATTAACGATCTCTCCCCTTCCTAGCCCAACCTGGGCCGGCTCAAGGCCTAGCGTGAGTCGGACACCGAAGGAGAGAGTTGTCCCGAGGCTTGACGAAGTAGAAGATTGCTGCGTCAGATTGATGATGGTTGTTGCAGCGTCTTGTGGGCCGACTGGCGTGGAGTCGGCTGGTTCCTCGGCCGGTTGGATTGGATCTGCGTCGGCCAAGCTGAGATTGCCAATCTGTTTGGTAACGAAGTTGGGGCTTTCGAAAGTTATTGTGTCTCCGGGGGAGAATTTGTTGCCGTCGACTCCTGTTGTTGGATCCATCGAGGTTGTTGATGTAGATCTCGCCGAAAGCCCCGACCTGGCGCGCCAACTATCGATGTTTTACATCGGCAATATGAATATGGGGCTACTCAGTGGATTGCAAAGGAACAAGGAGAGGTTTATACTGGTTCAGGCCCTCGATGTGAGGTAACGCCCTATGTCTAGTTGTAGTGTTATTCCTTTGAGGATTTGTGTTTGCTTCTATGAGCTCGTGCCCTCAGGGTGCACCTTGCCTCCCCTTATATACTGGGGGACAAGGGTACAAGGTAGGAGTCCTAGCCGGATACGGCCAAGGGATCTCCTCTTAGAGGTACAATCTACCCGACTTGGACTGTATATTCCTTATTGTACAAGGCAAAGTCTGCCGGGTGCTACTATATCTCTTATTACAAGTCTCTGCCCATCCTCTATCCGAGTGGCCCATATGCTTGTGATGAGGTACCCGGGGCCCATGGCCTCCACAACAGGCTCGTATATTATTGAAAAAGCACATATAATACATGCAGCCCCTGACTCACTACCCGGTTGAAACAAGCGGCGTAGTAAGTCAAAGAAAAACTGTACACATGGAAAGTATAAAACTCAGGTATAAAAAGGACGTAGTTGTTCTATATTCCATGAGTTGCTGATGAGGGCACCGTCTTTGGTCTTCAGTGGGTAGATGCCGAGCCGTGTGACTTCGGCTATAATGAACGGCCCTTCCCATATTGGGGATAGTTTATGCTTGTCTTTGGTGGTTTGTATTTTTCTCAAGACGAGATCTCCAACCAAAAAGGCGCGGCCGCGGACATTGCGATTGTGGTAGCGATGCAAGGCTTGAAGATACCTTGCTGACTGGATTATTGCGATATCCCTTGCTTCTTCCAACTGATCTAGTTTGACCAATTGGGTATTGTTTGAGGTGTCTTCTGAGTAAGCCAAAACTCGCGGAGAGCCGAACTCTAACTCTGTTGGTAGCATAGTCTCGGCACCGTAGACCAGAAAGAAAGGAGATTGCCCTGTTGCCTAACTAACCATGGTTCTGAGAGACCAGAGAACCGATGGGAGCTCTTGTACCCACTGGCCCGCGTATGGTTGTAGTGTTAGTGATATGCCCTAGAGGCAACATGGAGATGTTATATATATCACATGCTATGTTTATAATGTATTGATTGGTTCCTTGAAATAGACATTATCATTATTGATCAATGAGTACGTGACTTATTCATGGGACTCTTAATGTCAAATGTTGCTATTTCTAAATGATCCCTGATCATATATCATATGAGGAACAAATATGATTCTAACATCAGCATAATGTATTGATTGATGATCATGTCTCATGGATCATGGTATGGAGATACCAAATCGATAATATGGACATATGTTAGTGAACATATGTTGGATAGACCTGATAGGTTATGCGGATGCTACGCTAGCCAGAAAACAAAATTTTCGACCCCATAAACCAGGAACTACTGCTAGTTATAGATCACGGGATTACCACTAGGCGCGCAGGTGCAGCGGAAGCGACTCGATGTAGTCGTACGCGTCGCAACAGTGCCGTGCAGTTGCGAGGTCGTCCGTCCGTCCCTCCCTCTCGTGCGGTTCGTCCTTGTGCTCCAGATGCAGCACCTCCGAGGTATCCACACGTACGGGGAGGAAGCGTCACGCCTCCGGACTGCTAGGTCCGCGAGGTGCAACAGGGCGCGGGCGTGGGAGCGGCGGCGGCTGCCAAATGGCGTGGATTCTCCTAGCCCCGTCGCCCACCCCTTGTATTTATAGGTGTCCTAATGAACTCCCGAGTTGGAGGCCCATTAGTGACCCTAAACCTTGTCTAATTCGGGTCCAACCCAAATTAGGTTTCCAGCCCCTTAAGCGTGCGACCCTATGGGTTCATGTACGCATAGGCATGGCCCGAGTACTCCTACTCGACCAATAGTTGACAGCGGCCTCTAGCAAGGCGTGTCAACTCCTATGCATACGCAAAGATCATATCAGACGAACCACCACAAACCACATACTTGTTATTCCCTTGCCTCACGATATTTGGATCAACTCTTAGGTTAACACTTAACCCAAGCACGGCCATGCATTTCTTGATCTAATCATTAGAGTGATCCAGTGATATCTCTCTCACATAGAGAGGAGCAAATTCCTTCTTGATTGTTTATGTCTCACAGCATGTTTCCCGACAAACCCGAAAACCACCTTTATAACTACCCTGTTACGGAGTAGCGTTTGATAGTCCCTAAATAGGTCGTTTCACATCTTGAATACATACAACAATCTCAGGTCTAAGGACATAACGTACATGATGTGAATAGAGATAATTACAATTTCTCATGTTGGGTCAGTCCAGCTCCATGTCACAGATGTGCCCACATTATTAGTTTGACATCTCCATGTCTATGACTTGTGAAACATAGTCATCAACTAATACATGTGCTGATCTAATATTCATGTGTGTCCTCACACAAACTCCGATCAGGGACAACTTTAAAATAACCATACAAGTAAAAGAGTTTCACGAACAATTCACATAATTGCCAATCGATACAAGTTGTCTTTAATGGATATTCAATGAACCCATAATATATCATGGATACAATCACAATATCATCATCTCTATGATTACCTCTAGGGCATATTCCCAACAAGACCCACCATGAGATACTGCAAAGATTTCATGTGTCATCAGTTAGTCTCAAGTAGTGTTTATGTAGAGTCCTTAGACTTGAGATCATCATAGTTCCCAACATACGTAGTAGCTTATTTTGGGACTACTAAACACTACTCCGTAACTGGGTAGTCATAAAAGTAGTCTTCGGGTTTGCTATGAAACATGTAGTGGGATAAGAATGATCAAGATAGAATTTGCCCCTCCTTATGGGAGAGATATCTCTGGGCCCCTCGATGTAATGGATTATGGAAGTGCATGGCCATGCTATGGTGATTGAGGTGTCAATCACAAGTTTGTAATCCATCACAGGATCGAGAGAGTGATTGAGCTATTAAGAGGATGACACAAGTCTCGCCTTGAGCTCAATCGATATCGTGAGGCAAAGGGATTTGTACATGAGGACATTACAGGTTCAGCCGATATGATCTTTACGTATATTTTGGGGTTAATATGCCTTGCTAGAGGCCGCTATTAACAGGGTGACCAGAAAGGCATTTCCGGGTCACAACAAAATATACGTGAACCTACAGGATCGCACGCTTAATGGGTTGGAACACTTATTCGAATGTGATTCGAATATAGGCTCGATTCGGATAGAGATCCGAGTAGACTCTTGCTGGGCCTCGGTCCATGAGGCCCAAGTGAGGAGGTCTATATATAGGGAGGCGAGGGGCCGAGGAGATTCACGTTTTTCTATTGACCTCGAGCTAAACCCTAGCCGTCACCTCCCGAGCCAAACCCTAGCCGCTCACGAGTGCTAGTACACTCGCAATCGGCGTTCCAGCCCCGGACATGTCGATACTAGTGGAGGCGCTGCTCGTTGCGGCGTTGATCGGCATCGACGCTGATTAGATCTATGGAGATCGACTACTTCCACTACTACCTCGACGCGCGTGTGGTTGGACCGGCTTCTCCAACCCTTCTTCCGCTACACTGCGCGTCTAGTGGTAACGATCCATGATCCCTCTCTCGCATGATGTCCTGGTGTGTGCGGTAGAAAAGTTTTGTTTTCTGCTATCGTAGCCTACGCGTACTCCTTCAGTGGTATCAGAACCATCTTGCGTAGTTTGCGATCTGGATCATCGCATATGTTGATATGCGGGAGTAGTAGATTAGATCTATTACAGTGTAGGTTAGTCGGTTCATGTGATGGATCGATGAAGGCACGGATCATAACACTATTAACACCCTGGAGATTGTCTCGGATCGGAATATGGTGGTTATGCCGAATGCTAGTAGGTTGTAGATCAATTCGTGAATAGGGGTTAGATGAGGCACGGATCATAACACTATTAGCGCCCTGGAGATTGTCTCAGATCGGCATAAGGTGGTTATGCTGAATGCTAGTAGGTTGTAGATCAATTCGTGAATAGGGGTTAGATGAGGCACGGATCATAACACTATTAGCGCCCTGGAGATTGTCTCGGATCGGCATAAGGTGGTTATGCAGAATGCTAGTAGGTTATGGATCTGATAGCCCTGGGCCAGTGGAAAACCTAGCGCCCTAGAGATTGTCTCGGATTGGCATAAGGTGGTTATGCCGAATTCTAGTGATAGCCCTAGGCCAGTGGAAAAACTAGAGTCCTGGAGATTGTCTCGGATCGGCATAAGGTGGTTACGCCGAATAGTTTTTCACAGCGATTTCATAGATTGGATATGTGAATTTCGTAGGGTGTTCAGGGCGCTGCCCGAAAACCCGTGGGTGGCAGGACCGCCGTGCGAACCCTGCGAACCCCCCTTGTATAGCGTCATAGATTCACATCGTTAGGTAGAATGCGATTCTACGTCTAACTTGTTTTTGCAGAGAATGATGTGAATTAGTATGGCCCAATAGCTTATTTGGAATGTATGAGATGTATATGATGCATGTAACATTCGTTCATGACCTACGTGTCATGATTTTTCAGCTTTTATTAGCTGTCTTAATTGTATTTAACGACCTGCGTGTCGACCTTAGTGCTTGAATCCATCCTTGTAATCTTCAATTGCTAGCTATTATAGGTAGTAGCCTAGAGTTGAGGTTACAAGTTTTCAAGCATGATGACCCAAAGCAGAGATGTGGAGGATGAAGATCATCTACACGTACATGGAGATGGGGATCACCATCCTTTTAGGCCATACTAATTCTATCTTACTCTTACGCCATTATATATGTGATATGTTGCTATGGTAGGATAGAGTCCCTCATGATAAAAATTAGGTGTTTATGCCCTTCCATATGTTGCACCAAAAGATAAGGATCACCATATTGTAGGCCTACCAAAGTAGGATGCAGTTGGTTATCATCATTATTTGGGGTAGATGTCGGACATCTACATGCGGAAGCATTTGGTTTACTTAACAAGGTCATTAGAACAGTTTTGGATCTTGGGGCACAGGTTGGGGCCGGGGCATAGTGATGCCACCCAACAAGCAAGAGTCACATAGAGATGTGATTAGCAAGGTGTTGCTTACGCATGTCACTAGTTTTCTAGTCGTGATACCAAAGCTCACTAGGAATTAGTGAAATGAGGATCTTGACCCACTATGTAACTTAGAGGGAGTTTTATTGCAAAACACATAGTGGGAGTCTTTTGTTAAATAGTTTAATAAAAGATGAATATAAACATAGTGCTAAACTTTGCATATTCTTATGTTGTAGATCATGCCAGCTAATGTAGCATCCAGTTCTTTTAATTTGCGATCTGTTCTTGAGAAAGAAAAACTCAATGGAACGAACTTTATGGATTGGTATCGCAACTTGAGAATTGGTCTCAAGCAAGAATGAAAGGAGTATGTCCTTGAGACTCCTTTTCCCGAGAACTTGCCTACAAATGCTTATGTGGCTGCACGGAGAGCTTATGAGAAGCACACGAATGATTCCCTTGATGTGAACTGTCTCATGCTTGCCACAACGTCCTCTGAGCTTCAGAAGCAATATGAGAACACAAATGCTTACAATATCATTGTGGGGTTGCGTGGTATGTTTGAGAACCAAGCAAGGGCTGAGAGGTTCAACACTCCAAAGTCCTTGTTTGCGTGAAGGCTTGCGGAAGGGAATCCCGTTAGCCCTCATGTGATTAAGATGATTGGCTACATTGAGAGTCTGGAAAAGCTTGGTTTTCCCCTTAGCCAAGAGTTGGCTACTGATGTGATTCTCCAGTCACTCCCTCCGAGTTTTGAGCCATTCATATTGAACTATCACATGAACAACATGGACAAGACCTTGCCTGAGTTGCATGGGATGCTTAAAACTATCGAGGAAACCATTAAGAAAAGCACCAGTCATGTGATGATGATGCAGAAAGACAAGGGCAAGCCTAATGTCAAGAAATGCACGGTCAAGAGAAAGTTAACTCCCGATGAGATCGCGAGCAGATCCAAGGCCAAGCAAGACAAGAAGGGCGCTGCTCCTAATGCAGTTTGCTTTTACTGCAAGGAATCAGGACATTGGAAGAGGAACTGCCCAAAGTATTTGGAGGATCTCAAGAAGAAGGGAAGTGCAACTTCCACTTCAGGTATAAATGTTATAGAGATCAATCTTACTACTTCATCTACTGATTTTTGGGTATTTGATACCGGATCAGTTGCTCACATATGCAAATTGTTGTAAGGGCTAACAAAAAGTAGAAGTTTGAGAAGGAGTGAAGTGGATCTTCGTGTTGGCAATGGAGCAAGAGTTGCTGCGGTGGCTGTTGGCACCATGCCATTGTCTTTACCTTCAGGATTAGTTTTGGAATTGAATAATTGTTATTGTGTTCCATCTCTTTCTAAGAACGTTATTTCTGCTTCATATTTGCAAGCAGAAGGTTATGACTTTAGATCTGTGGACAATGGTTGTTCTCTTTATTTTAAAGATATGTTCTATTGTCATACTCCTATTGTGAATAGGTTATACGTTCTAAATCTTGAAGGGGCATCGGTCTATAACATTAATACAAAGAGGCAACGTCCTAATGATTTGAATTCCACGTTTGTTTGACATTGTCGCTTGGGTCACATAAATGAGAAATGAATGGAGAGGCTCCATAGAGATGGTCTTCTACACTCATTTGATTTTGAATCATTTGAAACATGTGAATCTTGTTTACTTGGCAAGATGACAAGGGCACCTTTTACTGGTCAAGATGAAAGAGCAAGTGACTTATTGGCACTCATACATACTGATGTATGTGGACCAATGAGCTCAAGAGCCAGAGGTTGTTTTCAGTACTTCATAACTTTTACTGATGACTTCAGTAGATATGGGTATGTGTACCTAATGAAACATAAGTCTGAATCCTTTGAAAAGTTCAAGGAATTCCAAAATGAAGTACAAAATTATTTAGGTAAAACAATCAAGTTTCTACGATCTGATCGTGGAGGCGAGTATTTGAGCCACAAGTTTGGCAATCATCTAAAGGATTGTGGAATTGTTCCATAGTTGACTCCACCAGGAACACATCAATGGAATGGGGTATCTGAACGGAGAAATTGCACCTTATTAGATATGGTGTGATCCATGATGAGCCAAAGTGATCTTCCATTGTCCTTTTGGGGATACGCTCTTGAAACAGCCCCGTTCACACTAAACAGAGTTCCATCAAAGTCAGTAGAAAAGACACCATATGAGATGTGGACAGGACAACGTCCTAGCTTGTCTTTCCTTAAGATTTGGGGATGTGAGGCTTATGTATAATGTTTGCAATCTGATAAGCTCACTCCTACGTCTGACAAATGCTTCTTTGTTGGGTATCCTAAGGAAACAAAAGGATATTACTTCTATAATCAACATGAAGGCAAAGTGTTTGTCGCCCGACATGGTGTCTTCTTAGAGAAAGAGTTTCTCTCAAGAAGGGATAGTGGGAGAACGGTGCAACTCGAAGAAATTCGAGAAACACCTGAAAATGTTTCAGCTCCTACAGAACCACAGCAGGATGAACAAAGTGTTGAAGTACCTGTTGTAGACACACCGGCAGCACGTAGGTCAGAGAGGTCACATCGTGCACCTAAGAGGTGCATGTTCTTGACTACTCAACAAAGGGACATATTGTTGTTAGACAACAATGAGCCTAAGACCTATGTAGAAGCGATGGTGGGACCAGACTCTGAGAAATGGCTTGAAGCCATGAGATCCGAAATTGAATCCATGCATAGTAATCAAGTTTGGAACTTGGTTGATCCACCTGATGTTGCTAAAACCATTGAGTGAAAATGGGTTTTCAAGAAAAAGATAGACATGGATGGAAATGTTCACATCTATAAGGCACGATTGGTGGCCAAAGGTTTTAAACAAATTCAAGGTGTTGATTATGATGAAACTTTTTCGCCCGTCGCAATGCTAAAGTCTATTCGGATCATTCTAGCGATTGCTGCATTTTTTGACTATGAAATATGGCAAATGGATGTCAAAACAGCTTTCCTTAATGTAAATCTGAGTGAGGATGTGTACATGACACAGCCCACAGGTTTTGCCGATCCACAATCAGCTAGAAAGATATGCAAGCTGCAAAGATCCATTTATGGATTAAAGCAGGTGTCTCGGAGTTGGAATATTCGTTTTGATGAAGTGATCAAAGGGTTTGGTTTCATCTAGAATGAAGAAGAGCCTTGTGTTTATAAAAAGGCTAGTGGGAGCACACTTGTATTTCTAATCTTATATGTGGACGACATATTACTGATCGGAAATGACATTCCTATGCTCGAATCTGTTAAGTCTTCTTTGAAAAATAGTTTCTCTATGAAAGACTTAGGAGAGGCGGCATACATTCTGGGCATTAAGATCTATAGAAATAGATCAAGAAGGCTAATTATATTATGTCAAGATACATACATTGACAAGATGTTGAAAAGGTTCAACATGCAGGACTCTAAGAAAGGTTTCCTACCTATGTCACATGGTATAAATCTTAGCAAGAGTCAGTGTCCTAGTACACCTGATGAGCAGGATAAGATGAATGCGATCCCATATGCTTCGGCCATTGGGTCCATTATGTATGCCATGCTTTGTACACGTTCAGATGTCTCGTATGCTTTAAGTGCTACAAGTAGATACCAATCAGATCCAGGTGAAGGTCACTGGATTGCTGTAAAGAACATCTTGAAGTACTTGAGAAGAACTAAAGATGTGTTCCTTGTCTATGGAGGTGAAGAAGAGCTCGTTGTAAATGGTTACACTGATGCTAGCTTCCAAACTGACAAAGACGATTTTAGATCGCAATCTGGATTTGTGTTCTGCCCAAATGGCGGTGCGGTGAGCTGGAAGAGTTCCAAGCAGGAGACGGTTGCTGATTCTACAACGGAAGCTGAGTACATTGCAGCTTCTGAAGCTACTAAAGAAGCTATTTGGATCAAGAAATTTGTTTCCGAGCTTGGTGTGATGACTAGTGCCTTTAGTCCAATGGACCTCTACTATGATAATAGTGGGGCCATTGCACAAGCCAAGGAGCCTAGATCTCACCAGAAATCCAAGCACATTTTACGGCGTTTTCATCTCATCCGCGAGATAGTGGAGAGAGGTGATGTAAAGATATTCAAAGTACAAACGGATTTTAATATTGCAGATCCGTTGACAAAGCCGCTTCCCCAGCCAAAGCATGAGGCTCACATAAGGGCAATGGGTATTAGATACCTACATGGTTGACTCTAGTGCAAGTGGGAGACTGTTAGTGATATGCCCTAGAGGCAACATGGAGATGTTATATATATTACATGCTATGTTTATAATATATTGATTGGTTCCTTGAAATAGACATTATCATTATTGATCAATGAGTACGTGACTTATTCAAGAGACTCTTAATGTCAAATGTTGCTATTTCTAAATGATCCCTGATCGTACATCATATGAGGAACAAATACGATTCTAACATCAGCATAATGTATTGATTGATGATCATGTCTCATGGATCATGGTATGGAGATACCAAATTGATAATATGGACATATGTTAGTGAACATATGTCGGATAGACCCGCCATGAGATACTACAGAGATTTCATGTGTCATCAGTTAGTCTCAAGTAGTGTTTATGTAGAGTCCGTAGACTTGAGATCATCATGGTTCTCAACATACGTAGTAGCTTATTTTGGGAGTACTAAACACTACTCCGTAACTGGGTAGTCATAAAAGTAGTCTCCGGGTTTGCTATGAAACATGTAGTGGGATATGAATGATCAAGATAGAATTTGCCCCTCCTTATGGGAGAGATATCTCTGGGCCCCTCGATGTAATGGATTATGGAAGTGCATGGCCATGCTACGGTGATTGAGGTGTCAATCACAAGTTTGTACTCCATCATAGGATCGAGAGAGTGATTGAGCTATTAAGAGGATGACACAAGTCTCACCTTGAGCTCAATCGGTATTGTGAGGCAAAGGGATTTGTACATGAGGACATTACAGGTTCAGCCGATATGATCTTTACGTATATTTTGGGGTTCGTATGCCTTGCTAGAGGCTGCTATTAACAGGGTGACTCGAAAGGCATTTTCGGGTCACGACAAAATATACGTGAACCTACAGGGTCGCACGCTTAACGGGTTGGAACACTTATTCGAATGTGATTCGAATGTGGGCTCGATTCGGATAGAGATCCAAGTAGACTCTTACTGGGTCTCGGTCCACAAGGCCCGAGTGAGGAGGTCTATATATAGGGAGGCGAGGGGCCAAGGAGATTCACGTTTTTCTGTTGACCTCGAGCTAAACCCTAGCCGCCACCTCCCGAGCCAAACCCTAGCCGCTCACGAGTGCTAGTACACTCGCAATCGGCGTTCTTGCCCCGGACGTGTGGATACCGGTGGAGGCGCTACTCGTTGCAGTGTTGATCAACATCGACGCTGATTAGATCTATGGAGATCGACTACTTCCACTACTACCTCGACGCGCGCGTGGTTGGACCGACTTCTCCAACCCTTCTTCCGCTGCACTGTGCGTCTAGTGGTAACGATCCATGATCCCTCTCTCGCATGATGTCCTGGTGTGCGCGATAGAAAAGTTTTGTTTTCTGCTATCGTAGCCTACGCGTACTCCTTCACGTAGTCGGTCAGATATCCTGGCCTTGATACCTTGTAAGACGATACCATTGGCGTGTTCAACCTGCCCATTGCTCCACAGGTGTACCATAGACGCAAAGCAGATCTTGATGCCGAAGTCGTCACAAAAATCTTGAAACATGCCGCCCATGAACTGAGTACTGTTGTCCATGATGATGTGGTTAGGGTCCCCGAATCGGTATAATATACTCATAATGAAGTCCTTTGCTTGTGCCGCTGTTATGGTAGCAACGGGTTTTGCCTCGATCCACTTCGTGAATTTATCCACTGCGACAAACAAGTGTATTGGCGCTTTCTTGAAAGGCCCGACCATGTCAAGCCCCCATACTGCAAAAGGCCAAGAGATTGGGATTGTTTGGAGTTCTTGGGCTAGGAGATTGGTTTGTCTTACATAGAACTGGCAACCCTCGCATGTGCCAACAATGTCTTTGGCGTCTGTTACTGCTGTTGGTGATGAGGACATCACTAGCTTGGATATGACCATAGCTACCTTATGTATTCATCAACCAAAGGTGCATGCTTTCTACATAATATTTATGTGTTATATATTTGAACAGTCATTACTGTACCATGAGTTTTATGTGTTCTCGTTTGCAAAGATATTTGCTTGGGTGAAGGGAAAGAGACTAAGCGCAAGGAACATATGGATGATCAAAGAAGTTGATTGGGGACCAAACCAAGACCTAACCCAACTCTACTCCTACATCACCACGTCACTTTTGGTACATAGAAGGCAAGAGATGAAGTTCTACACGGTTTGGATTCAGATTCGGGCCTCCTGACAGCATCAACTTCAAACGGACCTAGCCACTGATCCAGAAGGACTTTTAGGGCCCATGAATACTTGTTGGAAAGGTCATGGAGTCTACTTTTAGATGGTTTTGGTCCCACATCAAAATTCCTCCTGAGCTGTCCGGAATCATCAAAACAAGACACATACCTCTTCCAGTCTGAGTCTGTTTTGGGTCTTGAGCCTTGTAATTGTGTCGTGGGCTAAGCCCAAGGGGTGTGCACTCTAGGGTTAACCCTAGGATGTCCCAACTCATATATAGTCAGTAGCCGTCATATTTTCGAGGCGAGTTTTGCTTAGATTATTCTGCCATTGCAGTTTCGCCGTCTAGATCGGTTTGTAGAACCCCAACTTCATGTGCTCAACATTCATCTGTAATTCAGATTGTGTTCATCCTTGTTCTTACAAATTTCTTCGATTGTTTGTAGGAGCAAAACCTTCGTGGTTAGGTCGACTGCATGAGAGCATGGCCAATAACAACAAGACGCGCGGGTGTAGCGAGTGCGAGGTGATGATCTGTGATGAGGACATCACTAGCTCGGATATGACCCTAGCAACCTTATGTATTCATCAGCCAAAGGTGCATGCTTTCTACAAAAGATTTATGTGTTATATATTTGAACAGCCATTTCTGCACGATGAGTTTTGTGTGTTCTCGTTTGCAGAGATACTTACTTGGGTGAAGGGAAAGAGACCGAGTGTAAGGAACACATGATGGTCAAAGAAGTTGATTGGGGACCAAACCAAGACCTTACCCAAGTCTACTCCTACATCACCACGTTAATTTTTGGTCCATAGAAGGCAAGAGATGAAGTTCTGCACGTTTTGGATTTGGATTCGGGCCTCCTGACAGCATCAACTTCAAACGGACCTAGCCGCTGATCCAGAAGGACTCTTAGGGCCCATGAGTACTTGTTGGAAAGCTTATGGAGTCTACTTTCAGATGGTTTTGGTCACACATCAAAATTCCTCCTAAGCTGTCCGAAATCATCGAAATAAGACATATACCTCTTCCAGTCTGAATCTGTTTTGGACCTTAGGCCTTGTATTTGTGTCGTGGGCTAAACCCATTAGGAGTGCACCCCTCACAGGGCAAATCCTAACCCTAGGACGTCCTAACTCATATATATTCAGTAGCCACCGCCGTTTAGGGTGGGTTTTGCTTAGATTAATCTGTCTTTGAACAGTTTCACCGTTTATCGGTTTGTTAGACCCCAACTTCGAGAGTATAATCATTCATCTGCAAGTGAGTTGCAATCTTTCTTGTTCTTGCTTGTGTTCTTCGATTCACATGCAGGGATTAGCCTTCGTGGCCAGGTCAACCGGGCATCGCACGGTTGATAACAAGAGGAGTCGTGGTACTGCGATTGCAGGGTTTGGGTCGTGGTGATCCGAAGCCGGATTGTGAGTGTCAATTCTCTGCCAAATCGAGAGTTATCCTTACCTAACTGAAGATCGGGCACCCCGTTGCCATCAAGTGGTATCAGAGCGAAGGTTGACCATTAGGTATTATCTTTTCTGTCCCATTTTCAATTTTTGTTTCCTATACCTAGAGTCCAGAAAAGCCACAAAAACAAAATTGGTAGTCGTAGGTTTTTTCCCTATCCTACAACCACGTTTAGCCTTTTGCATAATTCTGTTTCAGAGTCAATAGTGTTGAGTTTGTGTCCTAGGTTGAGTTCAGTTGCTGGCTTAGATTGTGTTTGAGTCCAGTTTGTGATCCATCCGCCGCACCCCGTAGACAGCACCACCTGATCCCGAATCAGCCTCCACCAAAACACTGATACGGAGGACCTTCCTTATAACAGCCATAACTTTCGCATATGAACTCGGAATCAGGCAAATAAGTAGTTTACAGACATCTACGAAAAATTTCCCATCCGCTACTACCCCACTTCATCGGGTTTGCCGAAATTAATTTTACAAAATTCAGGCCGGAAAATTGGGTATCTGCACTTCAAAGTTCTAGCACGCTATTTAAAGCACGCTTGTGTATTTCCACAGGCCACATCTTATATCAGACTTAGTTGCCACCTCCTGAGGTTGTTGTTCCTGTGCTCCTAGTTGAGAAAAAATATCAAAAAAATAAAAGAAAAATAAAAAAAGGTGTGAAAGAAAAAAAAAAGAAAAGGAGAGGAGCACATATGACACACCAGGGAGCCAGCTGTGTTGTTTTGTGCTGTGTTTTGCCTTGTCCTTATTTCCTTGCTGCTGTCCTTTCATACTTATTTGTCTCCCTTGTTTTATCACATCTGGTCTAGAACGCATTTAGGCCAGCAACTAGGACAAGTGCTTTGGACATTTATTTAGCATTACTATCTGTTATTGAATTGTGTGCCACTAACATTTTTGGGCCTCCCAAGCTCCACATATATACTTCTGGTCAGCACGGTCTCGACCCTTGCAATCGCTGGATCACGCCCTCAAGGTATCACGAACCAGCCACCGGTTGTACCATCCTTTGCTCGCTAGTCTCAGAATCTTGGAAGAGCTCAGTAAGGTGCTTCCATTTGCGAGTGTCTGCTATCCTTGCATAGTAGTATTTGATAGGGATAATTCCTTTGTGTTTTCTCTGTCTTCTTGCTAACAATGCCAGGGAGCGACAAAATGGCGGAGTGCGTTCTTCATGGCGAGATGCAAGGCTACATGGACCAGATGATGAAGGGGCTGAATGAAACCATTTTGAAGGGGGTCAACGTTGCTCTTGCCAAGCAGAACATAAACCACACACTTGAGAGTATTTTGGTACAACGAGTGCTAAGTTCTCAAATGGAGAAAGTGGAGCAAAATCAACGCCACAATTTGTTCCAACCAAGGTTCGTGGTTCTCAATAGAGCATGCCGTATTATCATTGATAGTGAGAGCTGTAGCAACTTGGCAAGTTCAGATATAGTCGAGAAGCATGGATTACCGATGCAACCGTATCCTCGGCCTTATTACATCCAGTGGTTCAATTCTTGCGGTAAGTTGAAGGTAAGTAAAATTGTAAAAGTGGAGTTTTCAATAGGCAATTATCATGATAGTGCCATATTCGATGTTGTTCCAATGCAAGCATGTTCTCTACTTTTGGGTAGACCTTGAGTATATGATAGAGATGTGGTGCACCGTAGTAGAACCAACACGTATACTTTCACATATAATGACAAGAAATTTAAGTTGCTACCTATGTCCCCTGCTGAAATCTTGAAAGATGATCTTGAGAGGGAAAAGATTAAAAACCATGAGGTTTTGAGAAATAAATGTAATAATACTAATGTTTTGATGCCTTCACCTAAACGTAAGTTATTGCAAAAGGAATGTATTGCTTTGGGCACTGACATTTTGCAGGCATCTGAGAAGAGCCATGGTAATGAGGAAAAGAAGAAAGACATACAGAAAGCAGATCCACCTGTTGTTCCATGCATGATTCAAGATGGTTTAATTAAGAGTGCACCTATAGCTTTTGAAAATGAGAACAAAGGTAATAGAAATGGTGCTACATTCACTCAAGGTATAGACAATTCAGATGTGCTATCTATGTCCACTAATCATGCTAGTTTAAAGCAATCACCAGTGGAATCGTGTGTTATATTACCTTTGTCACATGATGATTTGGTTACTATTTCTTATGATAAAGAAGAGTTGTGCAATGCTTCACTTATATCTATGCCACAACTAGTGAATGAACATGTTAGTAATGTTGTTGAACCACCATGTGCTGATTTTAGACGTGTTCTTCACATTGCTAGCGAGAATGAAGAGTTTAGATTGCTATCTTCTTTAAATACTTGGGGCTATATTCAGTTTGATGATCTTTGTCCACTCAATTGTTTAGAGAAGAAATTATTTGCTAGATCTGATTTGCCATGTCCTTCTCATGTGATTTTTCATGTTATTGGCAATTATGATAATAAAGGAGAATATAATGTGCATAGAGTATACATTTGTTCGAATTTTAATATACCTCCTTTTCATAATGATATATCTTGTCTAGAGGACCACATGAGTATAAATAATTCTCTATCAAATTCCTCTAGTTGTTTAAATGAGTTGCAGGTTGGTTTGCAAGAAGGGGAGTGTTGTGAGCTGCACGATGCTACAAAGTGTTCTCCGTATTTAAAAATTTCAGAATCCAACCATATGCAAACAGTACATCACCCTATGTTGTGAAAGATAAAGATATGTTCATCAGGCTTAATAACAAGGTGAAACCACGGATGGTTTCCAATCAAGAAGGGGAGGATGATGAGGACATCACTAGCTCGGATATGACCCTAGCAACCTTATGTATTCATCAACCAAAGGTGCATGCTTTCTACATAAGATTTATGTGTTATATATTTGAACAGCCGTTACTGCACGATGAGTTTTGTGTGTTCTCGTTTGCAGAGATACTTACTTGGGTGAAGGGAAAGAGACCGAACGCAAGGACGCATGAATGATCAAAGAAGTTGATTGGGGACCAAACCAAGACCTTACCCAAGTCTACTCCTACATCACCACGTCACTTTTTGGTCCATAGAAGGCAAGAGATGAAGTTCTGCACGTTTTGGATTCAGATTCGGGCCTCCTGACAGCATCAACTTCAAATAGACCTAGCTACTGATCCAGAAGGACTCTCAGGGCCCATGAGTACTTGTTGGAAAGCTTATGGAGTCTACTTTAAGATGGTTTTGGTCCCACATTAAAATTCCTCCTGAGCTGTCAGAAATCATTGAAATAAGACACATACCTCTTCTAGTCCGAGTCTGTTTTGGACCTTGGGACTTGTATTTGTCTCGTGGGCTAAACCCATGAGGAGTGCACCCCTCATAGGGCAAATCCTAACCCTAGGACATCCTAACTCATATATATTCAGTAGCCACCGCCGTTTAGGATGGGTTTTGCTTAGATTAATCTGTCTTTGAACAGTTTCGTCGTTTATCGATTTGTGAGACCCCAACTTCGAGACTATAATCATTCATCTACAAGTGAGTTGCAATCTTTCTTGTTCTTGCTTGTGTTCTTCGATTCGCATGCAGGGATTAGCCTTCATGGCGAGGTCAACCGGGCAGTGCACGGTTGATAACAAGAGGAGTCGTGGTACTGCGATTGCAGGGTTCGGGTCGTGGTGATCCGAAGCCGGATTGTGAGTGTCAATTCTCTGCCAAATCGAGAGTTATCCTTACCTAACGGAAGATCGGGCACCCCGTTGCCATCAATCTGCTGATCGGAAGCCTCAAAACGTGAATGTCCACAGGTCACCAAATCGAACCTATCGGAAGATCGGGCACCTACGCACGCATCAAGTGGTATCAGAGCACAGGTTGCCTGATAGGTATTATCTGTTCCCATCTATCCAGCTTTGTTTCTTTTACCTAGAGTCCAGAAAAACAAAAAAGAGCATCGTATTTCATCGTAGTGTTAGGTTTATTCCCTGTCCAAACCCCTTCGTGCCTTTGCAAAATATGTTTTAGTTTCGCTTTGTTGAGTTTGAGTCCTAGATCGAGTCTGGTCGCTGATTTAGAGTCACGTTCATGGTATATAGTTCGAGTAGTTGCTTTGCACGAGAGCCTACCTTGAGAGATCGGGTTCTACTCGGTTTCGTTTTGCAGCCGCCTTATGCTAATAACTTGCTTCGCAAGCCGTGTAGATAGGTTGCAAGCCGCCTTGTGTCAATTGCCCTGCATCGCTAGCCTCCTTGTCAGCTATGCCTAACCTTTTTTTTTTCAAATTTTGCCCTAGCCGAATATACGAGTTGTGTGGCAGAGACTTGTTTTGTGTCCCATTTTGTAAAATGGCCATAACTTTTGCATACAGACTCGAAATCTAGCAAATTTTATATCTGCGGACATCTACAAAAAATTCTACATCCACTTCTCCCCCACTTTGTCGGGTTCAGCCGATCTAAGATCATGAAATTTGGCCTGCAATATAGAGTTTTTGAGCCCCAAAGTTTCTGCACGCTTTTCAGAGCGTCTCTGCGTGTTTTCCAGGGTCACTCCATGCATTATATCGAGCTGCCAATTTTTGTGGTTGGTTCTTGGGTACTAGGTGTACTCCTAGAAGAGAAAAAAAGAAAAAAAGAGAAGAGAAAAAAAAAGAGAAAAAAAGAGAAAATGATAGACAACTGTTTTTAGTGAGCAGTCTTGCTGAGCTGATCTATCAAGATATTCAAGAGACTTGGTGAGAGAGAGTTGTCCTAAATCCTTTGTTTCTTACTCTCGCTTGCTTATGCTAGCCCTAGGGACGTGTCTCGGCCAACGATTGTGACAAGTATTTAGGCTTCTTATTCAGCTTTGCTATTATATTTTTGAATTTTGCTAATCCTTGCTACAATACACTGCCTTCCAAGATCCACACACTTCTGGTCAGTATAGGTTGATCCTCGCAATCGCACCCCTACCGTCATCAAACATCCCACCTCTCCGAGTCGTACCGCCTGCTTCAATTGGTAAGATTTTTGTAAGAGCAAGGTAAGACACTCGAGAGTGTGTTCTAGTGCCTAGTAGTTGATAGGGATCATACTTTTGTGCTATTTGTTTCCTATTTTCTACTAACCATGGCAGGTGAGGTGAATGATTTCGCTGATTGTGCTTCAAAAGAGGAGATCAATAAGCTAGATCAGAAGATTGAGGAAAATGTAGCTGCCGTGAATGCTATGCGGGAAGACCTCTAGGCTATAGTGGGGAGCATTACCACCCTCACTAATAGCATCGAGCAGCTGGTAGCAAACCGTCACCCAACACCACCACTTGTTGATGATGACGGAGGTAATGAAGAGGAGGAAGCCGACAATAGTGATGCACCTGCTGAACTTCGTGACGAGCGCCTACGACAACGGCTGCGATTCAACAAGCAAGGTATGGGAAATAACCGCCACCAAGGGCAAGGTAATGATGATCCTTTTGCTAAAGTTAAATTTACCTTGCCTTCCTTTTCTGGAAAATATGACCCTGAGGCTTATTTAGATTGGGAGATGACTGTAGAGTAGAAATTTAATTCCCATCTAGTTCCTGAAATTCATAGGGTTAGGCAAGCTAGAAGTGAGTTCAAGGATTTTGCTAAAATCTGGTGGCAAGAATTAGGTAATCTCAACTTACAACCTGATACATGGGATAGGTTAAAACAAGCCATGCGAAATAGATTTGTTCCTCTTTCCTATCAACGTGACTTGCGTAAGAAACTGCAACGTTTAGAACAAGGTACTATGTCTGTTCTGGAGTATTACGCTGAGCTTCAGAAGAACATGATTCATTGTGGGGTAGTAGAGGATACAGAGGATAAAATCTATCGTTTTTATGGTGGTTTGAGGCGTGAAATTCAGGATATTATTTATTATAAGGAATATAGTACTGTCAATCATTTGTTCCAGCTTGCTATGCTTGCAGAGAAAGAATTGCAGGGACGTCAACAGAGGAACTTTGGCGTTTCCTTCACACCATGAACAATGACAACCGCAGGATCGACTAAGCCGTTCCCTTCTTCGTGTAATCGTATAGCGCCACCAGTAGCGAGCACGCATTCTTCCCCTGCCGCTGCTGCTGCAGCAGCGCCGTTACCATCGCTAGCCTCAGGTAAAACTTCTATGCAGATATCTGAGAAGAGCCAAGGTAATGAGGAAAAGAAGAAAGACATAGAAAAAGAAGATCCACCTATTGTTCTATGCATGATTCAAGATGGTTTAATTAAGAATGCACCTACAGTTTTTGAAAATGAGAACAAAGGTAACAGAAATGGTGCTACATTCACTCAAGGTATGGACAATTCTGATGTGCTATCTATCTCCACTAATCATGTTAGTTTAGAGCAATCACCAGTGAAATCGTATGTTAAGTTACCTTTGTCACACGATTATTTGGTTCCTATTTCTTGTGATAAAGAAAAGTTGCTTCACTTATATCCATGCCACAACTAGTGAACGAATATGTTAGTAATGTTGTTGAACCACCATGTGCTGATTTTAGACATGTTGTTCACATTGCTAGCGAGAATGAAGAGCTTAGATTGCTATCTTCTTTATATACCTGGGGCTATATTCAATTTGATGATCTTTATCCACTCAATTATTTAGAGAAGAAATTATTTGCTAGATCTGATTTGCCATGTCCTTCTCATGTGATTTTTCATGTTATTGGCAATTATGATAATAAAGGAGAATATAATGTGCATAGAGTATATATTTGTTCAAATTTTAATATACCTCCTTTTCATAATGACATGTCTTGTCTAGAGGACCGCATGAGTATAAATAATTCTCTATCTAGTTTCTCTAATTGTTTAAATGAGTTACAGGTTGGTTTGAAAAAAGGGGAGTGTTGTGAGCTGCACGACACTACAAAGTATTCTCTGTGTTTAAAAATTTCAGAATCCAACCATATGCACAACACTACCTCAACCTATGTTGTGAAAGATAAAGATATGTTCATTAGGATTAATGACAAGGTGAAACCGCGGACGGTTTTCAATCAAGAATGGGAGGATGATGAGGATATCACTAGCTCGGATATGACCATAGCTACCTTATGTATTCATCAACCAAAGGTGCATGCTTTGTACGTCAGATTTATGTGCTATATATTTGAACAGCCATTACTGTACCATGAGTTTTGTGTGTTCTTGTTTGCAGAGATACTTGCTTGGGTGAAGGGAAAGAGACCGAGCACAAGGAACGTATGGATGATCAAAGAAGTTGATTGGTGACCAAACCAAGACCTTACCCAAGTCTACTCCTATATCACCACGTCACTTTTGGTACATAGAAGACAAGAGATGAAGTTCTACACTTTTGGATTCGGATTCGGGCTTCCTGACAGCATCAACTTCAAACGGACCTAGCCGCTGATCCAAAAGGACTTTCGGGGCCCATGAGTACTTGTTGGAAAGCTCATGGAGTCTACTTTTAGATGGTTTTGGTCCCACATCAAAATTCCTCCTGAGCTGTCTAGAATCATCGAAAAAAGACACATACCTCTTTCAGTCCAAGTCTGTTTTGGGCCTTGAGCATTGTAGTTGTGTCGTGGGCTAAGCCCAAGGGGTGTGCACTATACGGTTAACCCTAGGACGTCACAACTCATATATATTCAGTAGTCGTCATTGTTTAGAGGTGGGTTTTGCTTAGATTATTCTGCCATTGCAGTTTCGCCGTCTAGATCAGTTTGTAGAACCCCAAGTTCGTGTGCTAAACATTCATCTGTAATTCATATTGTGTTCTTCCTTGTTCTTGCAAATTTCTTCGATTGCTTGCAGGAGAAAAATCTTTGTGGTTAGGTCGACTGTGTGAGAGCATGGCCGATTACGACAAGACACGCGGGTGTAGCGAGCGCGAGGTGATGATCTGCTGATCGGAAGCCTCAAAACGTGAACGTCCACACGTCGCCATGATGAGGACATCACTAGCTCGGATATGACCATACCTACCTGATGTATTCATCAACCAAAGGTGTATGTTTTCTACGTAAAATTTATGTGTTATATATTTGAACAGCCATTACTATACCATAAGTTTTGTGTGTTCTCGTTTGCAAAGATACTTGCTTGGGTAAAGGGAAAGAGACCGAGCTCAAGGAACGTATGGATGATCAAAGAAGTTGAATGGGGACCAAACCAAGACCTTAACCAAGTCTACTCCTAGATCACCACGTCACTTTTGGTATATAGAAGGCAAGAGATGAAGTTCTGCATGTTTTGGATTCGGATTCGGGCCTCCTAATAGCATCAACTTCAAACAAACCTAGCTGCTGATCCAGAAGGACTTTCGGGGCCAATGAGTACTTGTTGGAAAGCTCATGGAGTCTACTTTCAGTTGATTTTGGTCCCACATCAAAATTCCTCCTGAGCTGTCCAAAATCATCGAAAGAAGACACATACCTCTTCCAGTCCGAGTCTGTTTTGGGCCTTGAGCCTTGTAATTGTGTCATGGGCTAAGCCCAAGGGGTGTGCGCTCTAGGGTTAACCCTAGGATGTCCCAACTCATATATATTCAATAGCTGTCATTGTTTAGAGGCTAGTTTTGCTTAGATTATTCTGCCATTGCAATTTCGCCGTCCAGATTGGTTTGTAGAACCCCAACTTCGTGTGCTCAACATTCATCTGCAATTCAGATTGTGTTCTTCTTGTTCTTGCAAATTTGTTTGATTGTTTGCAGGGATAAAACCTTCGTGGTGAGGTCGACTATGTGAGAGTGTGGTTGATAACAACTAGACGTGTGGGTGTAGCGGTTGCGAGGTGACGATCGCTGATCGGAAGCCTCAAAATGTGAACATCTTCATGTCGCCAAATCGAAACTATCGGAAGATCGGGCACCTACGCACGCATCAGTTGGCCAGAAAAATCCCTGCCGGTAAGCCTTTTCGACTAACGTCCTAGATGCGGCATGGTTGCCACATATGCCCGAGTGGATCGATTGCAGAATCTGCGTGTCCTCCTCAGTTGTGACGCAGTGCATGAGGACACCGGGTGCACTTCTTCGGTACAGGTCCTCTCCGACGGCTAGGAAACTCTTGCTTCGACGTTTAATTTGTTCGGCTTGACTGCGATCTTCTGGGAGTTCATCGTCCAGGAGGAATTTGAGAATAGGAGTCCGCCAGTCTTGACATATGTTTAGTACTTCGTCTGTTGCCAAGGTAGGTTCGCCTCCCGACTGCTCTGGCACTGGTTTCTTCTTGACTAATGGCTCCATAAGTTGCTCGACAAAGATCCCTATTGGGACCGCTTCTCGCTTGGATCCCATGTTTGATAATTCGTCTGTAGCATCATTGTATTATCGAAGGACATGTGTTATCTCCAGCCCGTCGAACTTGTTTTCCAGCTTTCGGACCTCCTGACAGTACGCCGCCATGGTATCGTCAAGACATGTCCAGTCCTTCATGGCTTGGTTCACCACGAGCTAAGAATCTCCTCGCACAACCAGTCGGCGGATGCCGAGTGATATACCAATGCGAGCCCGTGGATAAGTGCCTCGTACTCGGCGACGTTGTGGAAAGCTGGGAAGTAGATCTGGAGAACGTACTTGAGTTTTTCGCCGGTAGGGGACGTCAGTACAATGCCAGCCCCGGCGCCGCCGATCCATAGAGAACCGTCGAAGTACATTGTCCAGTACTCTAACTTCACTGTTGATGTAGGCATTTGAACTTCTGTCCACTCAGCCATGAAGTCGGCTAGAACTTGTGATTTGATAGCTGTCCGTGGCTGAAAGGTGATGTCAAACGCCATCAACTCGAGTGCCTATTTAGCGATTAGGCCGGTGGCCTCGCGATTATGCAGGATGTCCCCGAGTGGATACGATGTGACCACCGTGACTTGATGTACTTGTGAGATGCCCGTGGGGCTAGTGCCTTGTGATGAGCGATTGACAACACGTGTGCGTGTGACGTGTCTCTTGGCAGGCTGTGGTTGCAGGTGACAGGTGGAGACTAATCATGCGACAATCTGTGAAGAACGGGGATAGGATGCCATGCTGATGAACCGCGGGGCGGTGAAGGGTGGTTCGACGCTCGCGTTCGAGGGACGGAGATTGTGCGGTGTACGTCTACTGTATCTGGCTACACGGCGGGAGGACGTCGGTGGACGGTTTCTTGGTTGAGCCATAAAACCAAGGACGTACCGGGACGCTCGTGCGGCGGGCGTGGCCGAAGATGGAAATTTCCGGCGATCGCGATATGATTTCGGATGGTCGTGCGGCGACATCGCGAGGATCACATCGTGGAGATGGAGGGATCGCGAACATCGCGGAATTTGACATGGAGGACGTGATTGATTGGATATGATTATCATGCCATTACGTGCCATTTACGTCGCGTAATGACAGTTTTGTAATTTAGGTGGGCCACCTTTTTGGAGATATAAATATGTGGCACCTAGGGTTGAGAGAGGTGGGGGTTTTTGGGATTTTTGGGGCGAGCTACTGTTCACGTGAACAGTAGCCGTGCCTAGGGTTCCAGGGAACACACCTTCTCTCTCGATCTAGCCTAGGTCTTCAAGTCTAGAGAGAGATTTTTATTGATCTCTCCAATCAAGAGAGGGAGGACGATCGGGCGGAGGCTAGATGCAATTTTGTAGAACAATTACTGGAGTTAATCATTCATCTTGGTGAATTGTTCCTTTTTTGTTTGCATCTACTTTTCCTACTGTCTGCCGCCAGGAACCTCACGCGCGCTGTCGCGGAGTCCAGTTTCTGCCGTCTGCTGGGTGTAGTTGCCGTTCCCTGCTGCTGCTGGTCGAGCACGCCAGGACGGGAGTTCAGCACCTGCTATTTGCCGGCCACCAGCAAGCTGCTGTCAGGGTCAAGCCATTGGCAACAGATCTTGGCTTCCGGTTAAATCCATACGTTTGCCTATTTACGTGTTTTATTTTTCTGCTGATTGCTTGCAGGTTGTCGCTACGTATGTGTGATCTGGACATGATTATATACGATGACTAGTTGTGTTTTCCGTTGCTCTGAATCAGAGAATTGCTTGCTATTTGTTCAGTGCACGCAAGGTGTCTGAGGAATTCTTTACAGGGCAGTTTTGAGCAGTCTTTATTATTTTTGCTTCTGTCGGCTTGGAGAACTTGTTTAATCGTTCCTAAGATTATTACACCACTAGTTGGGGTAAGTAATCTTGACGATTGATTGAGAGGGGCGTTGGGTTGAAATTTGGGACATAGGCTGAGTTTCTTATTGAAGAAATTTTTATCGGATCCCATTCACCCCCCCTCTGGTCGCCTGTTTCGGTCCTTCAACTTGGAAATAGTGCACCAGCTTCCGGACAGTGATGAGTAGGCCATAGAGCAGCTTCTAGACCTGCGGATATCTCATCTTCGAGTTGGCAAGGACCTCTATAACAAAGTAGACTGGCCATTGAATCTTCTGTATGTGACCTTGTTCGGATCGCTCGACCACCAGCACCGTGTTGACTACCTGAGTGGTTGCCGCCAAATACAACATTAATGGTTCTTGGGGCATTGGTGACGCCAACACGGGTGGTGATGTGAGAAATTTCTTGAAGTCTTCGAAGGCTTGCTAGGCTTCGGGAGTCCATTGGAAATTGTCTGCTTTCTTCAATAGCTTGAAAAAGGGCATGCCCCGTTTGCCTAGTCAGGAGTTAAACCGGCTGAGTGCTACCATGCAGGCTGTTAGCTTCTGGACATCCTTCTGGCTAGTTGGGGGTGCCATGTTCATGATTGTGTTGACTTTCTCTGGGTTGGCCTTGATGCCGTGATGCGAGACGATGAAGCCGAGTAGCTTTCCAGATGGCACACCGAAGGCGCACTTTTTTGGGTTCAACTTCATCTTGAATCTTCAAAGGTTCTGGAAGGTTTCTTCTAGGTTAGCGATGAGGTCTTCTTTGGACTTAGTCTTGATCACCACGTCGTTGACGTAGGCTTCCACGTTGCGCCTGATCTAAGTGTGTAGACACCGCTGAATTGCCTGTTGATACGTTGCTCCAGCGCTTTTCAAACCGAACGGCATAGTGATGTAGCAGTATGCTCCAAATGGCGTGATGAAAGATGTTTTTAAGCAGTCCTCCTTCAGGCTGATTTGGTGGTATCCCGAGTAGCAGTCGAGAAAAATGAGAAGGTCGCACCTTGTAGTTGAATCTACCACCTTGGTCTATTCTCGGTAAACCAAATGGGTCCTTGGGGCATGCCTTGTTGAGATCGGTGTAGTCGATGCACATGCACTATTTACCTTTTTCTTTTGGACCAGAACTGGGTTTGCCAGCCAATCCGGGTGATAGACCTCTTTGATGAACCCGACTGCGAGAAGCTTGGTTATCTCCTCCCGAATAGCATCTTTACGATCTTGAGCGAAGCACCGCAGCTGTTGCTTGACTGGCTTGGCGTCTGTCTTCACATTGAGGGTGTGCTTGATCACCTCCTTTGGTACGCCCAGCATGTCGGACGATTTCCATGCGAAGATATCCTTGTTAGGTTGGAGGAAGGTGACGAGCGTGTCTTCCTATTTGGGGTCGAGTCCGGTCCCGACTAGAGCAGTCTTGGAGGGGTCTAAGGGTCCAAGGGGATCTTCGTCATGTCAGAGTCTGTTGAAATTCCTGACTTTGTTGCTTTTTTGGCCAGAACTGGGTCTTCCTCAACTTCTGTTGTGACGGCTTGCCGAATGCTGTCGCGCCCGACTGCTGCCTCTTGTGATTGAGCCAATTTGCAACTCTCCTTGTCGCAGGTGAAGGCTTGCTTGACATCGCTGCGGAGGGAGAGGACTCCTACTGGCCCTGGCATCTTGAGCACCATATATGTATAGTGTGGTATCGCCATGAACTTGGCGAGCGCCGGTCGTCCGAGTATCGCGTGGTACACAGTCTTGAAGTCGACGACCTCGAAGCAAATGTTTTCTGTGCGGAAGTTATCCCGCGTGCTGAAGGTGACTAGCAAGGTAATTTACCTGAGTGGTGTTGAAGACAAGCTAGGAATTATCCCGTGGAAGGGTGCCGTACTTGGCCACAGATCTGAACGAGGAATCTTCATCTCATCCAGAGTCTTGGCGAATAGGATGTTGAGCGCTGTTGACACAGAAAATCACCGATCAGTGCTGAAGACAAGTTGATGATCTGGTTCGGTGCACTAGACACACGAAGGCCTAGGAGATCTGCTTAGCTCCAGTGCAGGTCCTAAATTTGAGGTTCGTGGGCATGCCAGTCAATTTGACACAGCAATTGACAAGGAGAGAAAAAAGTTAGATCATTGATCCAATCGGCCAACAAGCCGATACAGACTCCTTCCAACCGATTGCCGATGGCACTTGTACATCAGCTAGAGAACTGATAATATAAAAAGATAGAAAACCAGCCGACTTCCCTCGAGCCGACTGCCTGACTACCGACAGCACTTGTGTATCAGCTAGGAAATCGATAGCGATATACATAAATAAATCAGCTGACTACCAATAGAACATGTGCATCGGCTGGGAAGCCGATGATAGTGTAGATAATCAAAATAATAATCAAAACAATGCAGTTGGCTTTATCTAGTAAAAGATAACTTATCGGCTAGGCACTCCGATAAGACGCTTGCATAAAATCTATCAACCTAGAAGGAATAACTTATCACAGGCAGTTTAATAGGTCGGACCTAACCGATGCAGCACAAACTAATGATAAATTATCCCCAGTAAGCCGATAAAATCTATGCACGCGTGATGTGATATATCCACTCGGCCTAAGAGATCAAACTTAACTGATGCAGCCGTAGACAGAATAGATACACCGTGGTAAGCTGACTACCATAGATCAGCTAGAATGTCGAACCTAACCGAGGAAGTCCTAGCCGAAAAGGTAGTCGGGGTAACGAGACTTACCCTCCTGCAGGAGTTCGGACCTAACCGATGCAACCCGGCTCGAGAAGCAAGAACCCGTCGAAAAGGGTGGCGATGCACCGAATTTGTATTGATCTGAGAGATAGCTTACATGGTCCCCGGGCATACGTATTTATACCCCGAGTTGATACAGTCCTGATTGGATACGAAACATGAGTTTTGTGGAGGCCATGGGGCCCGGGTACCTCATTACTAGTACATGGGCCACTCGGATAGAGGATGGGCCGAACCATGTAATTAGAGATAAAATAGCACCCGGCAGGCTGTGCCTTGTATAATAAGAAAGCATAGTCTTAGTCGGATAGGACTCTATCTCTAAGAAGGAAATCCCTTGGCCGTATCCGGCTGGGATCCTTATCATGTACCCCTGTCCCCTAGTATATAAAGGGAGGCAGGGCACCCTTTAGGGCAAGGACAACAAGATCACCGATCATCGAACACCTCAGAGGAATAACACATCAACTAGACGTAGGGTATTACCTCACATCGAGTGCCTGAACCAGTATAAACCTTCTGTGTTCCTCTGCAATCCACTGAATTCACCCTCGCCGAGTAGCCCCATAGTTTCATTGCCGGTGCAAAGCATCGACAGTTGGCGTGCCAGGTAGGGGCTCCGGCGAATTCCTCATCAGAAGATTCGATGGATTCAATCAACAAAGTCAACAGCAACAAGTTCACCCCCAGAGATGCAATTACCTTCGGGAGCTTAGACTTCATTGCCGACCAACTCGGCAATCTCACCTTGGCTGAGGCAGATCCAATCTTGCTAGCCGAGGAACTAGCCGACATTGCACCAGTCGGCTCACAAGACGTCGCGATCTCCTTCCCTGACTTACTGCGGCAGTCCTTCACATCGCCAAGCATCGAGACAACCCTCTCCTTCGGTGTCCGACTTGCGCTAGGCCTTGAGCCAGCCCAGGTTGGGCCGAGAAGGGGAGAGGTCGTCAATCTCCCTCACAGCTCCGGCAACGCTGCGCATCTAAATCCCGCGCAGCAGACCCGATCTCTAGCAATTCAGTTTGGACACGGCCAAGCGCCGTTTCAGATTGGATCTAGAGAGGTCGGAGTCGTTCTCACTCCGATAAACTATTCGGAGTCTGACACTAAGTCGGATAGCCGTCCGAGCGCCAGTTCGGACTCTAATTCGGCAAGCTTCCTACTCTCCCGCGAGATCTTCATGGCTTCAGCGCCACCTTCCGAGGTACGCCGACTACAAGAGGAGCAACAGGAGGAGGCGTGCCGACTATGACAAGAGGAGGCCAACCGCGAGGCCCGCAATGACGAGCTACACCAAGCTGGGCGAGTCGCCCAGCAACAGATCCTCCAAACCAAAATTGGCGACCACGACGTCTTCGTCACCCCACAACAGAACGTTGTGGCTGCAGCAACTCTACTGGACACACTCCAGCTCGGGTCCGATCACCAGGCCACCCCGACTATCGCTAAGATCAAGGCGATGATCACAGCTGCTGCCTGTCAGCAGCAACAGCAGTCGGCCGACACAGTTATACCGACCAACCGTTCGGGTTCTCCGGCGGCAGACTCATTTGCATCAACGCGTCGCTGGGCGGCCGGCTCCAGTCGGCAACACGAAGAGTCCCGACAAACCACGCTCGGCAACACCAACAATAACAACCGGTGGCATCGCCAGTACGATCGCCGACCCAATCAAGACCTCCGAGTGCAACTGCATCGCGACCTTCGCCACACCTTAAACGCTCGACGTGAAGAATGCGAAGAAGATGAACGCCGCGGACTAGAGGACGAAAACGAGCGCTTCGGTCTCCACCACGAGCGGCTGCACCGCCAAGATCGGAGTCGGAGCCCTCACGAAGACGAAGGCATCCCAGCCTTCACTCGGGAGCTACAGGACGTCTTTTGGCCGACTGGCTTTAAGCCCACCGGGATTGAAAAGTACGACGGCAAGACAAACCCCGAGTCCTGGCTCACCGTTTACACCCTAGCAGTTCGAGCTGCTGGGGGTGACAGCAGAGTCATGGCTAACTACCTCCCAGTCGCGCTAGCCGACTCGGCGAGGACATGGCTGACAAGCCTCCTGAGGTGGTCGATCGGTTCCTGGGGACAACTTGGGGAGCGGTTCATCGCTAATTTCCAGGGGACCTACGACAGACCCGCTTCAGAGCATGATCTTTATCAACTGCACCAGAAGAAAAACGAGTCTTTGCGCGAATTCATCAAAAGGTTTTCCGAGAAGCGCAACCAAATTCCAACCGTCAAAGAGGAGGCCGTCATCGCCGCCTTTTGCAAGGGCGTAAAAGACGCTCCGCTTATCGCAAAATTCCCTCGGAAGCCACCATCCACGGTCCGAGCGCTCTTCGACATGGCCAACAAATACGCCGACTCGGCCAAGGCGGTCGCTGAGGCCCTCGATGAGAAGAAGGAGCCCCGACGGAAGGACCAGAAGGCGAAAGCCGATAACGAGCCGTCTCAAAATATGTCTGGCAGCCGCAAGCGGAAGTCGGACAATGAGGTGGCCAACATGGAGCGCAATCGGTCACGGCCCTAGCGCAACAACGACTACCAGAAAGTCATGAGCAGGCCATGCCCCTTTCACCCCAAGGGCAAGCACGTGGCCAAAGACTGCTACATGCTCAAGAAGTTTGCCTCCGAGCAGGCTTCATCGTCTGGCGCCGACAAGGACAAAGACAAGCTAGACTCGGGTCCGGCTGATGATTCCCAAGACCCTCAAGCCGAGCTCAACCATATCTTCAGGGGGCCACTCGCGTACAAGTCCAAACGCAAACAGAAGCTTTCAGCACGTGACATCAACACGGTCTCCATGATGGACACCCCCCAATACCTGCGCTGGTCAGAGAAGGCCATCACCTTTAATTGCGCAGATCACCCAGATCGGCTTTCCCACCTGGGACGCTATCCACTCTTCCTGGACCCGGTCGTCAGAAACATCAGGCTAAAGAAAACCCTCATCGACGGAGGTAGCGCGCTCAATATTCTGTTCGCCAAGACTTTGGACGAGATGAAGATTCCTCATTTAGAACTACGGCCGAGCACTGCGCCCTTCCACGGGATAATTCCCGGCCTGTCATCAACTCCACTCGGGCAGATAACCTTGCCGGTAACCTTCGGCACAGAAAACGTCTGCTTCGAGGTCGCCGACTTTGAGACCATGTACCACGCGATACTCGGACGACCGGCACTCGCCAAATTTATGGCGATACCGCACTATACATACATGGTGCTGAAGATGCCTGGGCCAGCGGGAGTCCTCTCCCTCCGTAGCGACATCAAGCAAGCCTTCACCTATGATAAGGAGAGCTGCGAACTGGCTCAATCACAAGAGGCGGCAGTCGGGCGCGATAGCATTCGGCAAGCCGTCACAACAGAAGTCGAGCAAGATCAAGTTTCGGCGAAAAAAAGCAGCGAAGTCGGGAATTTCAGCGGACTCTGACACGAAGAAGATCCCCTTGGACCCTTTCGACCCCTCCAAGACTGCTCTAGTCGGGACCGGACTCGACCCCAAATAGGAAGACGCGCTCGTCACCTTCCTCCAAGCCAACAAGGATATCTTCGCGTGGAAACCGTCCGACATGCCGGGCATACCAAGGGAGGTGATCGAGCACGCCCTAAACGTGAAGACAGACGCCAAGCCAGTCAAGCAACAGCTGCGGCGCTTCGCTCAAGACCACAAAGATGCTATTCGGGAGGAAATTACCAAGCTCCTCGCAGCCGGATTCAGGAGGTCTACCACCCGGACTGGCTGGCAAACCCAGTTCTGGTCCGGAAGAAAAATGGTAAATGGCGCATGTGCGTCGACTACACCGACCTCAACAAAGCATGCCCCAAGGACCCATTTGGTCTTCCCTGGATAGATCAGGTGGTTGATTCCACGGCAGGGTGCAACCTACTCAGCTTTCTCGATTGCTACTAGGGATACCATCAAATCAGCCTGAGGGAGGAAGACTGCTTGAAGACATCTTTCATCACGCCGTTTGGAGCGTATTGCTATATCACAATGCCGTTTGGTCTGAAGAACGCGGGCGCAACCTATCAACGGGCTATTCAGCGGTGTCTGCACACTCAGATCGGGCGCAACGTGGAAGCCTACGTCGACGACGTGGTGATCAAGACCAAGTCCAAAGAAGACCTCATCGCTGACTTGGAAGAAACCTTCCAAAACCTTCAAAGATTCAAGATGAAGTTGAACCCGGAAAAATGCGCCTTCGGTGTGCCATTCGAAAAGTTACTCGGCTTCATCGTCTCGCATCGTGGCATCGAGGCTAACCCAGAGAAAGTCAACGCCATCAGGAACATGGCACCCCCGACCAACCTCAAAGACGTCCAAAAGCTGACAGGCTGCATGGCGGCACTCAGCCGGTTTATCTCCCGACTGGGCGAACGGGGCATGCCCTTCTTCAAGCTACTCAAAAAGGCCGACAATTTCCAATGGACTCTAGAAGCCCAACAAGCCTGGGAAGACTTCAAACAATTCTTCACATCACCCCCCGTGTTGGTGTCACCTCTGCCCCAAGAACCGCTAATGCTATATCTGGCGGCAACAACACAGGTAGTCAGCACGGTGTTGGTGGTTGAGCGATCCGAACAGGATCATTTTCAAAAAATACAACGGCCAGTCTACTTCGTCAGCGAGGTCCTTGCCGACTCCAAGACAAGATATCCGTAGGTCCAGAAGCTGTTGTACGGCCTACTCATCACAGTCCGGAAGTTGGCGCATTATTTCCAAGCACACCAAGTCACGGTGGTCACAACATTTCCACTCGGGGATGTCCTTCATAATCGCGAGGCCACCGGCCGAATCGCTAAATGGGCACTCGAGTTGATGGTGTTCGACATCACCTTTCAGCCACGGACAGCAATTAAATCTCAAGCTCTAGCTGACTTCGTGGCCGAGTGGACAAAAGTTCAACTGCCAACACCAACAGCAAAGCTACAGTACTAGACAATGTACTTCGACGGTTCTCTACGGATTGGCGGCGTCGGGGCTGGAGTCATATTGACCTCCCCCCCGGTGAAAAACTGAAGTACGTTCTACAAATCCACTTCCTGGCTTCCCACAACGTCGCCAAGTACGAGGCCCTTGTTCACGGGCTCCGCATCGCTATATCACTCGGCATACGTTGACTGGTTATGCGCGGGGACTCTCAACTCGTGGTAAACCAAGTCATGAAAGAATGGACCTGTCTCGACGATACCATGGCGGCATACTGTCAGGAGGTCCGCAAGCTGGAAAACAAGTTCGACGGGCTGGAAATCACACATGTCCTGCGTCAATACAACGACGTGGCAGACGAGCTGGCAAACATGGGATCCAAGCGATAAGTAGTTCCGACTGGAATCTTTGTCGAGCAACTTATGGAGCCATCAGTCAAGAAGAAACCGGCACCGGAGCAGTCGGGAGGCGAGCCTACCTTGGCCACAGACGAGGTGCTGCACATATGTCAAGACTGGAGGACTCCTGTTGTCAAATTTCTCCTGGACGACCAACTCCCAGAAGATCGCAGTCAAGCCGAGCAGATAAAGTGTCGAAGCAAAAGCTTCCTACTAGTCGGAGAAGACCTGTACCGAAGAAGTGCATCCGGTGTCCTCATGTGCTGCGTCACCACCGAGGAGGGGAAGCAGATTCTGCATTCGATTCACTCGGGCATATCTGGCAACCACGCCGCATCCAGGATGTTAGTCGGAAAGGCATACCGGCAGGGATTTTTCTAGCCCACAGCAGTAACAGACGCCAAAGACATCGTTCACAAGTGCGAGGGTTGCCAATTCTACGCAAGACAAACAAATCTCCCAGCCCAGGAACTCCAAACTATCCCCATCTCCTAGCCATTTGCAGTATGGGGGCTCGACATGGTCAGGCCTTTCAAGAAAGCGCCAGGAGGGTTCACACATTTATTCGTCGCGGTGGATAAATTCACCAAGTGGATTGAGGCTAAACCCGTTGCAACAATTACAGCGGCACGAGCAAAGGACTTCATCACGAGTATACTATACCGGTTCGGGGTCCCTAACCGCATCATCACCGACAACGGTACTCAGTTCGCGGCCGGCGTATTCCAAGACTTCTGCGACGATTTCGGCATCAAGATCTGCTACACATCTGTGGCACACCCATGGAGCAACGGGCAGGTCGAACGAGCCAACGGTATGGTCTTACAATGCATCAAGGCCAGGATATTCGACCGACTACAACCATATGCGGGCCGGTGGGTACAAGAACTCCCATCCGTTCTCTGGTCTCTCAGAACCACGGTTAGTCGGGCAACAGGGCAATCCCCTTTCTTTCTGGTCTACGGTGCCGAGGCTATGCTACCTATAGAGTTACAGTTCGGCTCTCCGCGAGTCCGGGCTTACTCAGAAGATGACTCCAACCATACCCGATTGGTCGAACTAGATCAGCTGGAAGAAGCAAGAGACACCGCAACAATCCAGTCGGCAAGGTATCTTCAAGGCCTACATCGCTACCACAATCGCAATGTCCGTGGCCGCGTCTTTTTGGTCGGGGATCTCGTTCTGAGGAAAATACAAACCACCAAAGACAGGCATAAATTATCCCCAATCTGGGAAGGGCCGCTCATTATAGCCGAGGTCACGCGGCCAGGCGCCTACCGACTGAAGACCGAAAACGGCGTTCTCATCAGCAACTCATGGAACATAGAACAGCTACGTCCTTTCTATACCTGAGTTCTATAATTTTCATGTGTACAGTTCTTCTGACTCACTACACCGCTTGTATCAACCGAGTAGTGAGTCGGGGGCTGCATGTATATATGTGTCCTGTTAATAACATACGAGCTTATCTTACTTCGGTTATGAAGCGTTACTACGACTGTCATGTTTGCCCGAGTACAGCTTCTTACTTTGAACGTTTTTATTAAGTTCTGACAGACTAACTCGGTGCATACTACACGGTCGAGTAAAGCTAATGACGACCGAGTAATGAGCTTGGCAGCACTGCACACATATTTACACATGCTTGTTTAACAAAAGTTTATATACACCGACTACATAACATGTTGCCCTTACAGACCCAGGTCTCGGGTAATCATTTCAGCAGTCGGCTTCGCCCGGGCAATCAGCTCCAGCGCCTTCTCGTGCGTCGTCTCTTCGGCAAACCCCTCCCCGATGGCCTCAATATCCGCCCTTGGGTAGATGGACTTGGTCATCGCCAGGGTCTGGACCACGCCGGCGACAACATGCTCATCCAAGTACTTTTTCAAGGCAGTCGGTGCATCCTCGAGACGCGCCTCTATCTGGGGGATTCTGCTGCAACTGGTCCCCATAGGGCGGGGATCTATGAGGTCAAGGAGCCCTTTCACGGACCCGACGATGGCCTCCCGTGACTCCCGGATCACTCTTATCTCCTCTGTGTAGAACCGATACTGGGCCCGGACATTGGCTCTCATGTCTTCCCAGGTCCGCCGGCAAGTAAACTTGTTAGATTCGAATACAGACGGAACGACTAATGGATTGGCTAAGATCGCTGTCGGGTTGAGGACTTACTTTCGTAGTCGGCCTCCCACCTGGCCATGGTCTTCTCCAGTTCAGCTTTTTCCTTACCGAGCTTGGCGACGGTCTCCTCCAACTCGGCCTTCTCCCGGTCAAGCTCGGTGTTGGCCTTTGTTAGGTTGCCTTGACCTTCTCAAGCTCGGCCCTGGCTTCTTCGGCTTCCTTCAGCTGTGATTCCCTCTCTGTTCGGGTCTTCAACTCCGCTTCGAGGGCTGCACCACAGATTAGCCAAGAGCACAACCGTGCAGTCATGACATAACTGGGCAGTCGGGAACAACGCAGCTGGATGAATGCATCAACGGTTCGGTCGGGAAGATATATTCAGGGATCTTACCTCTGATCTTTCCGGCTAGGGCCCATGTCTCCACCCTGAGCTGATCGGCGCCACTCTTCAGCCAGGCCTCCCTCCCCGCATGACGCTCCTCCATCTCGGCCTTCAATGCCCAGAGCTGCTCCAGTTCTGCGAGGTGGGGAGCCACCTCGACCAAGATTTCCGTCATCGCCTCATTGCGGTCGACAAGCTTCTGCTCAGGATAAGAGACAAACCAAGGACGTTGTTTGACGTCAAAACAAGAAGATTGCCAAGGCTCTACCACAAGAATCATACCGCGACTCCCTTGGACCCACTGATGGTGGCGTGAAGCAAGCTTTCGTGCTCTCCCCTCGCGACGACTTCATCAAGCCTAAAGCTCTTCGCTGTCCCATCAGGAGCCGTCCATGTAAATGTCTGGGGCATCACACGTGGAGGAGCTTCGATCTGGGGCAGATGCGGGATCTCCAGCGGCGGCGACGACGACGACGACGACCACAATGGCGATGGGGTCCTGGCCTCAGCGCCGCCGTCCCCTACGACCTCAGGGACCGGCTTAGGGGCTCCGGCCGTGGCCTCCGCAACGGGTGACGCTTCAGGAGCTAGGGCCTCAGCCTCAACGGCCGCCTCCTGGTCGGGTGGTGGCAGCAACCCTGCAATCGGGACCACCTCGGTCTCCGTGACCGGGCTGGCCACCGGCTCAGCAGGTGTGTTCGTGGCCACCGGCTCATCAAGGGGAACGGTCGGATTGATATCCTTGAGATCGATATCGGCCCGCTTCCTGCACGATGAAACAATACATCACGACACTGCTTCAACACACAAGGATTTCAGAAGACCCGGAGCAGCGAACCTCTTGGAGAACTTCAGCTTCTTGCCGGGCGACCCGGTCCCTGGCGGAGCGCTAGCTCCGGCAGTCGGCCCAGACGGCGTCACAGTCGGTAGTGGCACATCAACCCGAGTCGGCCCCAATTCCGGTGTGGACGGCTTGGGCGCCTCCGCCCCTAGCGGCGTTTGCTCTAGCCGGCCCCTCGGTGGCGCCGCGGCCGGGCTCGACAATGTCGGGCTCAAACCCGCAGGTCTCAACCTGGGACTTGATCGCATGGGCGTCGCAGTGACGGCGTCCTTTCTCTTCAGGCTTCTGGCCACGGCGTGCGCCGTCATGGCCCCCTCGCCCCGATATAATATCGGCTTCTTCCCTACTCTCTTGGAGTCGGGTTGGGCAGCAGAGGGACTTCTCGGCCTCTTCTTCGACACGACGGCCGACAACGGGCAGGAGTCCTCATCAAACTCCACGCACCACTACAAGAAATTCAACAAGATACATCATATACTGCCGGGGACTTAGACATCCGAGTCCACGGGCATGCGCTACGAAGGGAAGACGGATGTTACCTCGGACCGGGGCCAGCTGCGCCTGTAAGACGCAATGCGTCTCTTCTTGTCCTCGGTCTCAATTACCCCGCTGGAGAAGTATCCGAACAAGGTCTCCATCACCTTCCGCTCATCAGCCGATTCCCGGCTGACTCGGTCAAGGTCATGTTTTCCCTAGTAATCCCAGCCAAACGCGCTCCTCAGCTTCAGGGGCTGGAAGCGCCGAGTCAGGAACCGCCTGGCCACCCAAGGACCAGTCAGGCCGGCCTTCTTGAAATTATCCAGCTTCGTCAGCAGTTGGTGCACTTGACCCATCCCTTCATAGGTCGGGTCCGCCGACCAATTCGGCAAAACTACCAGCGGCGAGCCGGTGAATGGCCGCAAGGAGGGAGCCAGATCTATGCAATAGAACCACTCCTTGTGCCAGCCCTTCAAGGAGGATTTCAAGGGAAGATCAAGATATGACTTTTTTCTATCACTCCTCAACTAAAGACCAGCCCCCCAATCACGCTGATGCTATTCTTGGAGGGCTGAGGTTTAATGTGGAACAAATGCCTAAAGAAATTGAAATAAGGCTCCACACCCAAATAGCACTCACACAGAGTGACAAAGATAGAGATCTGAAGAATCGAGTTGGGATTCAAATGCACCAACTCTAGCTTATAGAAGTCAAGGATGCGGCGGAAGAAATCAGAAGACGGAAGGCACAAGCCTTGATCGAAAAAAGAGGCGAAAACTACCGTTTCACCAGGTCGGGGATTTGGGCTCGACTCATCCCTAGCCGACCACCAGCGAATCACCTCCTGACTGGGCAACTTCAGTTCGCTCTCCAGCCGCCTTAGCTACACTGAGCCGCAATCCGAAATCGGCCAAGAACTCCCTGGCGCCCCCGCAAGATCCGAGGCTTTCGGCATGACTGGAGGCAGTGAGATTTGGGGAAAAGCAAATCGGGGGCTTGGATCAAACGAAGAGGATTGGAATCGCCCGAGTTCGGGTGGGGAATGGCAGCAGCTAACCCTAGCCGGGTGGGAGGCAAAAAGTTGGGCGCGAAGGTGGAAGACGAAGCGGTTGGCTGATTTGGGGAAGATGAAAAAATCTTTTTCTCTCTCCCTACTTTTATAAAGCCAATGCCGACTAAGATGGGCTTGGGCCTACACAGTCAGCACTGGGCCACCAAGATATGAGTTCCTACAGTAGCATGCTCCATGTGGGCCGCCCGCAGGCTGAGTTGAAATTATAGTGCTGGTGCTACTAACAGGAGCCGATGAGGTAAACAGATATGCTTCATGAGAGCCTTATTGCTAAAACATATATGTTTGGGTATCTGTTTTATCCACCAGGTCTCGAGGGGAGGAAAATCAATATATCGCTTATGTAGCTTATCCATTAGACCTATTTGAAGTTGCACAATACCAGGAGTTAAAAACGGAAAACTTACACCGTTAAAAAAAAACATACTCCATACCTAGTTTACCTATTATAAGGCCTTGTGGGAATATGGTCAAAGTCCACTCATACCTGTAATATGACTCCTCAATCCTTATGCATGCGTAGGCTTCACTTATTATTTGTCACAAGCTGGTTTTCATTAAAATTGGGGATGCAGATATCTCTCAAGTACACCTGACCACATAATGGATTAAATTTCATAAAGTGGTACTCGACTTACTTGCTTAGCCAACATTTGCCATGAGCAAATATTCTTCCAGCCAACATGACACTGTAGAGTCTAACTTCCGAGTAGTACACTACTCGGGAAAGACTATAAATATTTTTTCCAGCCGACATGAAGCTGAGGAGTCTAACTTCCGAGTGGGACGCTACTTGGGAAAGACTATAAACACCTTTTCCAGCTAACATGAAGCTAAAGAGTCTCATATACGAGTGGCATGCTACTCAGCAAAGACTATAAGTTATTTCCGATTGACATGATACTGAAGAGTCTCATATACCAGTAGTATACTACTCAGAAAAGACTACAAGGTTAAAGATCTTTGACTTTATGTTTAATTGTTTTCACACTTAAGCACAAAGTCGGGGCTGCACCTAATAGGTACGCCTATTCAGCGCACACTATTTACACTTCTACATGGAGCCCTTCATAGCCTCGCTGCCAACTGACATGAAGCAAGACTCAGGAAGAAGAAGCACTCGGACAAAGAGTACTCGGGAGCAATGCACTAGGGCAATCTTCACTGTGGAGGATGAGCACTTGGCATCAGCTATGACTCAACTATGAAAGTCTCAGGGGCTGCTATGGAGGCCATGGGCCCCGGGTACCTCATGACAAGCATATGGACCACTCGGACAAAGCATGGACCTAGCCTTGTAATTAGAGATATGATAGAGCCTGGCAGACTTTGCCTTGTACAATAAGGAATATATAGTCCTAGTCGGGTACGTTATATCTCTAAGGAGATCCCTTGGCCGTAGTCCGGTTGGGACTCCTACCTTGTACCCCTGTCCTCCAGTATATAAGGAGAGGTAGGGCGCCCCCTAAGGGCACACGCATACAAAGAGGTTCATCAGAATCTCCACAACTACAATTCCTCAAAGGAATACACCACAACTGGACATAGGGTATTACCTCACATCGAGGACCTGAACCAGTATAAACTCCCCGTGTTCCTTTGCAATCCACCGAGTTTCGATCCGACGAGTAGCCCTATATTCATATTGCCAGTGTAAAACATCGACATATGGTGTCAAATCACTCCCATATGCCCAAAAGTACCTTTAGAGCACTTTGGAGCATCTAGTTAACATGCCATACAACTCGCAAAAAATATATGTTCAGATCATATGATGTTAAATCACTGCAATATGCACAAAAGTACCTTTAGAGGAGTTTGGAGCTTTTCTTAACATGCAATACAACACGCAAAAAATACAAGTTTGCAACAAATGGTGTCAAATCACTCCCATATGCACAAAAGTATCTTTAGAGGAGTTAGGACCATTTAGTTAACATGCCACACAACTCACAAAAATACAAGTTCGCAACAAATGGTGTCAAGTCACTCACATATGCCCAAAAGTATCTTTAGAGGAGTTAGCACAGTTAAGTTAACATGCTATACAAGTCACGAAAAATATAAGTTCATGCATGAGGTAATGATTTGACACCATTTGTTGCGAAATTATGTTTTTCACAAGTGTTATGGCATGTTAAGAAAACGCACCAAATGCCACTAAGGTTAGTTTTGTGCATGTGGGGGTGATTTGACGCCATTAGTTGCAAACTTATATTTTTCGCGAGTTGTATGGCACGTTAAGAAAACACCTCTAATGCCACAAAGGTTAGTTTGTGCATGTGCGAGTGATTTGACACCATTAGTTGCAAACTTATATTTTTCGTGAGTTCTATGCCACGATAAGACAACGCCCCAAATGCCACTAAGGTTAGTTTTGTGCATGTGCGAGTGATTTAACTCCTTTTGTTGTGAACTTATATTTTTCGCGAGTTGTATGGCATGTAAAGAAAATGTCCCAAACGCCACTACAGAGTTTTGTGCATAAGGGAGTGATTTGATACCATTGGTTGTGAACTTATTGTTGGTGCCATGGGCCCGGGGTACCTTATGAGATGCTATTGGGCCACTCAGACAGAGGATGGGCCTAACCTTGTAATTAGGGATACAATAGAACTCGGTAGACTTAACCTTGTACGACAGGGAAAATACAGTCCTAGTCGGGCACATTGTATTCCTAGAAGGAGATCCCTTAGTCATAGTCCGACTGGGACTCCTACTTTGTAACCCTGTCCCGCAGTATATAAGGGGAGGCAGGGCGCCCCTTGAGGGCAGAAGGAAGAAATCTCACCAGAAAATCCTCAAAGAAAATACACCACAACTGGACGTAGAGTATTACCTTATCTCGAGGGCCTGAACCAATATAAACCTTTTGTGTTCCTTTGCAGTCCATCAAGTTTCGGTCCGGCGAGTAGCCCTTTATATTTATTGCTGGCGTAAAACATCGACACTTATATTTTTTGCGAGTTGTATGGCATGTTAAGAAAAAGGCCAAAATACCACTAAGGATAGTTTTGTGGATGTGGGAGTGATTTGACACCATTCATTGTGAACTTATATTTTGTTCGAGTCCTATGGCATGTTAATAAATCGCCCCAAATGCCACTAAGGTTAGTTTTGTGCATGTGCAAGCGGTTTGACACCTTTTGCTGGAAACTTATATTTTTCGCGAGTTGTCTGGCATGTCAAAAAAATACAACAAATTCCACAAAGGTTATTTTTGCGTATGAGGGACTGATTTGACACTATTGGTTACGAACTTATATTTTTCGCGAGTTGTATGGCATGTTAAGAAAACACCCAAATACCACTAAGGATAGTTTTGTGTATTTGAGAGTGATTTGACACCATTCGTTGCGAACTAATATTTTACTAGAGCTATATGGCATGTTAATAAAACACTCCAAATGCTACTAAGCTTATTTTTTTGCATGAGGGAGCGATTTGGCACCATTTGTTGCGAACTTATGTCTCTTGCGAGTTGTATCGCATGTTAAGAAAATGCCCCAAATGCCACAACGGTTAGTTTTTTTCTTGAGGGAGTGATTTGACACTATTTGTTGCGAACTTATATTTTGCTCAAGTTGTATGGCATGTTAATAAAATGCCCCAAATTCCTCCAAGGTTAGTTTTTTGCATGTGTGAGTGATTTGACACCTTTTGTTGCGAACTTATATTTTTTGTGTGTTGTATTGCATGTTAAAAAAATTCCCCAAATGCCACAATGGTTATTTTTGTGCATGAGGGAGTGATTTGACATCATTTGTTGCGAAATTATGTTTTTCACAAGTGTTATGGCAAGTTAAAAAAATGCCCCACATGCCACTAAGGTTAGTTTTGTGCATGTGGAAATGATTTGACACCATTTGTTACGAACTTATATTTTGTGCGAGTTCTATGGCATGTTAAGAAAACACCTCTAATGCCACTAAGGTTAGTTTCTGCATGTGCGATTGATTTGACACCATTAGTTGCAAACTTATATTTTTCGTGAGTTTTATGCCACGATAAGAAAACGCCTCAAATGCCACTACGGTTACTTTTGTGCATGAGGGAGTGATTTGACACCATTGGTTGCAAACTTATATTTTTCACGAGTTGTATGGCATGTTAAGAAAATGTCACAAATACCACTAAGGATAGTTTTGTGGATGTGGAAGTGATTTGAGACCATTAGTTGCGAACTTATATTTTGCTCGAGTTGTATGGAATGTTAATAAAACACCCCAAATGCCACTAAGCTTATTTTTTTGCATGAGAGAATGATTTGACATTATTTGTTGCGAACTTATATTTTTCGTGAGTTGTATCGCATGTTAAGAAAATGCCCCAAATGCCACAATGGTAAGTTTTTTTCATGTGCGAGTGATTTGACACCTTTTGTTCCAAACTTATATTTTTCCCAAGTTCTATGGCGTGTCAAAAAAAATGCGCCAAATGCCACAAAGGTTCTTTTTGTGCATGAGGGACTGATTTGACACCATTGATTATGAACTTATATTTTTCGTGAGTTGTATGGCATGTTAAGAAGGCGTCCCAAATACCACTAAGGATAGTTTTCTGCATGTGGGAGTGATTTGACACCATTCGTTGCGAACTTATATTTTACTAGAGTCATATGGCATGTTAATAAAACACCCCAAATGCCACTAAGCTTATTTTTTTGAATGAGGGAGCGATTTGACACCATTTGTTGCAAACTTATGTCTCTTGCGAGTTGTATCGCATGTTAAGAAAATGCCCCAAATGCCACAACGGTTAGTTTTTTTCATGAGGGAGTGATTTGACACCATTCATTGCGAACTTATATTTTGCTCGAGTTGTATGGCATGTTAATAAAATGCCCCAAATTCCTCCAAGGTTAGTTTTTTGCATGTGCGAGTGATTTGACACCTTTTGTTGCGAACTTATATTTTTTGTGTGTTGTATTGCATGTCAAAAAAAATTCCCCAAATGCCACTACGGTTATTTTTGTGCATGAGGGAGTGATTTGACACCATTTGTTGCGAAATTATGTTTTTCACAAGTGTTATGGCAAGTTAAAAAAATGCCCCACATGCCACTAAGGTTAGTTTTGTGCATGTGGAAATGATTTGATACCATTTGTTACGAACTTATATTTTGTGCGAGTTCTATGGCATGTTAAGAAAACACCTCTAATGCCACTAAGGTTAGTTTCTACATGTGCGATTGATTTGACACCATTAGTTGCAAACTTATATTTTTCGTGTGTTTTATGCCACGATAAGAAAACGCCTCAAATGCCACTACGGTTACTTTTGTGCATGAGGGAGTGATTTGACACCATTGGTTGCGAACTTATATTTTTCACGAGTTGTATGGCATGTTAAGAAAATGTCACAAATACCACTAAGGATAGTTTTGTGGATGTGGAAGTGATTTGAGACCATTAGTTGCGAACTTATATTTTGCTCGAGTTGTATGAAATGTTAATAAAACACGCCAAATGCCACTAAGCTTATTTTTTTGCGTGAGAGAATGATTTGACATTATTTGTTGTGAACTTATATTTTTCGCGAGTTGTATCGCATGTTAAGAAAATGCCCCAAATGCCACAATGGTATGTTTTTTTCATGTGCGAGTGATTTGACACCTTTTGTTCCAAACTTATATTTTTCCCAAGTTCTATGGCGTGTCAAAAAAAAATGCGCCAAATGCCACAAAGGTTCTTTTTGTGCATGAGGGACTGATTTGACACCATTGATTATGAACTTATATTTTTCGCGAGTTGTATGGCATGTTAAGAAGGCATCCCAAATACCACTAAGGATAGTTTTCTGCATGTGGGAGTGATTTGACACCATTCGTTGCGAACTTATATTTTACTAGAGTCGTATGGCATGTTAATATAACACCCCAAATGCCACTAAGCTTATTTTTTTGAATGAGGGAGCGATTTGACACCATTTGTTGCAAACTTATGTCTCTTGCGAGTTGTATCGCATGTTAAGAAAATGCCCCAAATGCCACAACGGTTAGTTTTTTTCATGAGGGAGTGATTTGACACCATTCATTGCGAACTTATATTTTGCTCGAGTTGTATGGCATGTTAATAAAATGCCCCAAATTCCTCCAAGGTTAGTTTTTTGCATGTGCGAGTGATTTGACACCTTTTGTTGCGAACTTATATTTTTTGTGTGTTGTATTGCATGTCAAAAAAATTCCCCAAATGCCACTACGGTTAGTTTTGTGCATGAGGGAGTGATTTGACACCATTTGTTGTGAAATTATGTTTTTCGCAAGTGTTATGGCAAGTTAAAAAAACACCCCAAATGCCACTAAGGTTAGTTTTGTGCATGTAGAAATGATTTGACACCATTCATTGCGAACTTATATTTTTTGCGAGTTGTATCACATGTTAAGAAAATGCCACAAATGCCACAACGGTTATTTTTTTCATGTGCGAGTGATTTGACACCTTTTGTTGGAAACTTACATTTTTTTCCCAAGTTGTATGGCGTGTCAAAAAAAATGCGCCAAATGCCACAAAGATTATTTTTGTGCATAAGGGACTGATATGACACCATTGGTTACGAACTTATATTTTTCGCGAGTTGTATGGCATGTTAAGAAAGCATCCCAAATACCACTAAGGATAGTTTTATGCGTGTGGGAGTGATTCGATACCATTCGTTGCGAACTTATGTTTTGCTCGAGTTGTATGGCATATTAATAAAACACCCCAAATGCCACTAAGCTTATTTTTTTGCATGAGAGAAGTGATTTGACAACATTTGTTGCGAACTTATGTTTTTTGCTAGTTGTATCGCATGTTAAGAAAATGCCCCAAATGCCACAACGGTTATTTTTTTCATGAGGGAGTGATTTGACACCATTCGTTGCGAATGTATATTTTGCTCGAGTTATATGGCATGTTAATAAAACACCCCAAATGCCAGTAAGGTTAGTTTTGTGCATGTGTGAGTGATTTACACCTTTTGTTGGAAACATATATTTTTTGCAAGTTGTATGGCATGTCAAAAAAATGCACCAAAGGCCACTAAGGTTATTTTTATGCATGTGGGAGTGATTTGACACCATTTGCTACGAACTTATATTTTTTGCAAGTTGTATGGCATGTTAAGAAAACACCTCTAATGCCACTAAGGTTAGTTTTGTGCATGTGCGAGTGATTTTACACTATTTGTTACGAACTTTTCTTTTTCACGAGTTTATGTCATGTTAAGAAAACGCTCCAAGTGCCACTAAGGATAGTTTTGTGCATGTGGGAGTGATTTAATACCTTTTATTGCGAACTTATATTTTTTGTGAGTTGCATGGCATGTTAAGAAAACGCCCGAAATGCCACTACGGTTACCTTTGTGCATGAGGGAGTGATTTGACACCATTGGTTATCAAGTTATATTTTTCACAAGTTGTATGGCTTGTTAAGAAAACACTCCAAATACCACTAAGGTTAGTTTTATGCATGTGCGAGTGATTTGATACCTTTTGTTGGAAACTTATATTTTTTGCAAGTTATATGGCAAGTAAAAAAATTCACCAAATGCCACTAAGGTTATTTTTGTGCATGAGAGAGTCATTTGACAACATTTGTTGAGAACTTTTATTTTTCATGAGTTGTATGGCATGTCAAAAAATGCCCTAAAATTCAAGCCACTACGGATTAATATTTTTGCATGAGGGAGTGATTTGACACATTTGCTACAACTTTTGTTTTTTGAGAGTTGTATGCATGTTAAGAAAATTCCCCCAAATGCCACTATGGGGTAGTCTTTTGCATGAGGCACAAGTGATTTGATACCATACCGTTGTGAACTTATATTTTGCTCCGAGTTGTATGGCATGGTAATAAACGCCCAAATGCCAGTAAGGATAGTTTTGTGCATGTGCGAGTGGATTTGCACCTTTTGTTGGAAACTTATTTTTTTTTTTGCAAGTTGTAATGGCATGTCAAAAAAATGCACCAATGCCACTAAGGTTATTTTGTGTATGTTGGGAGTGATTTGACACCATTTGTTGTGAACTTATATTTTTTTGCGAGTTGTATGGCATGTTAGAAAACACACTCTAATGCCATAAGGTTAGTTTTTGTGCATTGTGAGTGATTTAACACCTTTTGTCGTGAACTTGTATTTTTTCTTGAGTTTGCATGGCTTTAAGAAACGCCCCATTTGCCACTACGGTTACCTTTGTGCATGAGGGGTGATTTGACACCATTGGTTGCCGAAGTTATATTTTTCGCAAGTTGTATGGCTTGTTAAGAAAACGCACCAAATACCACTAAGGTTAGTTTTGTGCATGTGCGAGTGATTTGATACCTTTTGTTGGAAACTTATATTTTTTGCCAGTTATATGGCATGTAAAAAAAATGCACCAAATGCCACTAAGGTTATTTTTGTGCATAAGGGAGTAATTTGATAACATTTGTTGCGAACTTTTATTTTTCACGAGTTGTATGGCATGTCAAAAAAATGCCCTAATGCCACTATGGTTATTTTTTTGCATGAGGGAGTAATTTGACACCATTTGTTAGGAACTTTTGTTTTTTGCGAGTTGTATGGCATGTTAAGAAAATGCCCCAAATGCCACTACAGGTAGTCTTTTGGATGAGGGAGTGATTTGACACCATTCATTGCGAACATATAATTTGCTTGAGTTGTATGGCATGTTATTAAAATGCCCAAATGCACAAAGGTTACTTTTGTGCATGTGCAAGTGATTTGACACCTGCTGTTGGAAACTTATATTTTTCGCGAGTTGTATGCCATGTAAAAAAAATGCATCAAATGCCACTAAGGTTATTTTTGTGCATGAGGTAGTGATTTGACACCATTGGTTGCGAACATATATTTTTTGCGAGTTTTATGGCATGTTAAGAAAATGCCCCAAATACCACTAAGGACAGTTTTGTGCAAGTGGGAGTAATTTGACACCATTTGTTGCGACTTATATTTTGCTCGAGTCGTATGGCATGTTAATAAAACGCCCAAATGCCACTACGGTTAGTTTTGTGCTTGTGCAATTGATCTGACACCTTTTGTTGCAAACTTATATTTTCGTGAGTTGTATGCATTTAAAAAATGCACCAAATGCCACTAAGGTTATTTTTGTGCATGAGGGAGTGATTTGACACCATTTGTTGCGTACTTTTATTTTTCGCAAGTTGTATGTCACGTCAAAAAAATACCCTAAATGCCACTACGGTTATTTTTTTTGCATGAGAGAGTAATTTAACACCATTTGTTGCGAACTTATGTTTTTTGCGAGTTGTATGGCATGTTAAGAGAATGCCCCAATTGCCACTACGGTTAGCCTTTTGCATAAGGGAGTGATTTGACACCATTCATTGCAAACTTAAATTTTCCTTGAGTTGTATGGCATGTTAATAAATCGCCTCAAATGCCACCAAGGATAGTTTTGTGCATGTGCGAGTGGGGTTTGACACTTTTGTTGTGAATTTATATTTTTGTGATTAAAAAAAAATGGCACCAGGATGTTAAAAAAATGCCCAAATGCCACAACGGTTATTTTTTGTGCTTGAGGGAGTGATCTAATACCATTTGTTGCGAAATTATGTTTTTCGCAAGTTGTATGGTAGGTTAAAAAAGCCCCAAATGCCACTAAGTTTAGTTTCGTGCATGTGGGAGTGATTAGGAACCATTTGTTGCGTACTTTTAATTTTTTACAAGTTGTCTGGCATGTTAGAAAGCACCTCTAATGCCACTAAGGTTAGTTTGTGCATGTCCGAGTGATTTGATACCATTTTTGTTTTTTGCAACACTTAATTTTTTGCGAGTTGTATGCCACGATAAGAAACGCACCAATGCACTATGGTTTAGTTTTGTGCATGAGAAGAAGTGATTTGACATATTGGTTGCAAACTTATATTTTTCGCGAGTTGTATGGCATTAAGAAAACCACCAAATACTACTAGATAGTTTTGTGATGTGGAGTGATTGACACCATTCCGTTGCGAACTTATATTTTCTCGAGTTGTATGGCATGTTAATAAACGCCCGAAATGCCACAAAGGTTTACGTTTGTGTTGGATTTGGTGAGTGATTTGACACCTTTTGTTGGAAATTTCATATATTTTTCACTAGTTGCTTGCATGTAAAAAAATGCACCAAGCCACAATGGTTATTTTTATGGCATGAGGGATTGGATTTGGCACAATTGGTTACAAACTTATATTTTTCGGAGTTGGTATGACACTGTTAATAAACGCCAAATACATAGGAACACTTTTGTGCATGTGAGATGATTGACACATTCGTTGTGAACTATATTTTTCGACGTCGATGGCATGGTTAATAAACCAATGCCACCCCAAATGCTAATTTTTTGCATAAGGGGAGAGTGATTTTGACACCCATTTGTTGCGAACTTATGTTTATGTTGAGTTGTATGCACGTTAAGAAATGCCCCCAAAGACAGGTTATTTTTTCATGAGCGGCTGATTTGCACATCGCTGCGACACTTATATTTTACTCGAGTTGTATGGCCATGTTAATAAAATGGCAAAGCCACTAAGGTTAATTTTCTGCATGTGCGAATAATGACTTGTTATTCGAACTGTTGCTATATTTTTCGCGAGTTGTAGGTAAAAAAATACACCAAATGCCTTAAGGTTTCGTTGTAATGAGGGAGTATTTAACAACCATTTGTTGCGATTTATTTCTCGCATGTTTGTATGATGTCAAATGACTATAGTGCATATGGTTACGTATTTGCATCGAGGGAGTGATTTGACACCATTTGTTGGATTATGTTTTTTGGTGTATGGAATTAATGCCCAAATGCACTAGGTAGTCTTTTGCATAAGGGGTGATTTGACACTGATTCGTTGCGACTTGTATATTTCTTGAGTTGGTATGGGCATGAAAAACGCCAAACAGAAGAATAGTTTGTGCATCTGCGAAGATATTGACCCCATTTTGTGAATTTATATTTTGCAAGTTGATATGATGTAAAAATATCTCAGAATGCAACTACCAGTTTATTTTGTGCTTGAGGGAGTGCTCTGGACACCTGTTGTGTGCGAAATTATATTTTTGTTCGCAAGTTGTATGGATTGATAAAACACCCAATAAATTCAAGTTTAGTTTGGTGCATGTGGATGATTTACACATTGTTGTTACAAACTTATATTTTTGCGAGGGTGTATAGTAGTTAATGAAACAACACCGTCTAACGCGTCATAAGTTAAGTTTGTGCATGTGCGGAATGATTGTCAACAATTTTTGCGAACTTATATTTTTCGCGAGTGTTGTATGCTGGCATTCAAAACATGCTAATGCACACGGTTTTTTTTTTTTGCATGAGGAGTGATTTGACCCACTATTTGTTGCAAACTTATGTTTTTTGCGAGTTGCTATGGCATTTAAGAAAATGCCCCAATGCACTCGGTTATTCTTTTGCTGAGGGATGAGTATTGACATCATTCATTGCGAACTTATTTATTTTGCTTGATTTGTTTGGCCATATTTAAAACGTCTCAAATGCCACCAAGATAGTTTTGTGGATGTGCGAGTGATTTGACACCTTTGTGTGAATTTATATTTTTTGTGAGTTTTATGCATGTTAAAAATGCCCAACTGCACTGTAACGGGGTTATGTGCTTGAGGGAGTGATTTGACACTATTTGTTTCGAAATTATGTTTTTCGCAAGTTGTATGGTATGTTAAAAACGCCCCAAATACCACTATAGGTTGTTTTGTGCAGTGGATTGATTTGGCACCATTTGTTAGAACTTATATTTTTTGCGAGTTGTAAATGGGCATGTTAAGAAACATCTCTAATACCACTAAGGTTAGTTTGTGCATGTGCAAGTGATTTGACACTTTTTATTGTAAACTTATATTTTCGGTCTCGGTTGTATACCATGATAGGAAAACACCCCAAATACAACTAAGGTTAGTTTTGTGTATGTGCGAGTGATTTGACACCTTTTCTTGTGAACTTATATTTTTCTGAGTTGTATGGCATCCTAAGAAAAACGCTTCCAAATGCCAACGGTTGTAGTTTGTGCATGTGCGAGTATTTGTCATCATTGCTTTGTGCGAACTTCTATTTTTCGAGTTGTTGATGTTAAGAACAAAACGCAAAATACCACTAAGGATAGTTTTGTGCATGTTGGAGGTGATTTGACACCATTTTCGTGCGAACTATATTTTGCTCGAGTTGTTATGGCATGTTAATAAAACACCCAATGCCACTACGGTTAGTTTTGTGCATGTGTGAGTATTTGACACACTTTTGTTGGAAACTTATATTTTTCGCAGAGTTGCATGGATTAAAAAATTCACCAAATGCACTAAGGTGGTATTTTTTGTGCTGAGAGAGTGATTTACACATTCGTTGTGCAAACTTTATTTGCTCAAGTTTGTATGCATGTTAATAAAACGCCGGCGGTCAAATGCACTATGGTTAGTTTTGTGCATGTGCGAGTGATTTGACACCTTTTCTTGTAAACTTGTATTTTTCTCGAGTTGTGTGGCATGTCAAAAAAAAGCACCAGAATTCCACTAAAGTTTTGTTTTTGTGATGAGAGAGAATTTGATACCATCCGTTGCGACGCGTTATTTTTTTTTCTTAGTGAATAGGATGGCATGTTATGAAAAACACCAAATGCAGCAAGGTTAGGTTAGTTTTGTGCATGAGGGAGTGATTTGACACCATTTGTTGCAAACTTTTATTTTGCTCGACTTGTATGGCATGTTAATAGCCAAATATGCCAGCAAAGGTTTGTTTTGTCTGTGCGAGTGATTTGACACCTGTTTGTTGGAAACTTATATTTTTCACTAGTTATATGGCATGTTATGAAAACACCCCAAATGCAGCTAAGGTTAGTTTTGTGCATGAGGGAGTGATTTGACACCATTTGTTGCCAACTTTTATTTTGCTCGACTTGTATATCATGTTAATAAGGCCCAAAATGCCAGAAGGTTTTTTTGTGCATCGTGCGAGTGATTGGGACCTTTTTGTTGAAAAAATGCTTTTATATTTTCACGATTATATGGATGGTTAAGGTCGGTGAAAATGGAGACCAAATCCCACTAACTTATTTGGCATGAGTGGTGATTTGACACCATCAGTCGTTGGGAACTTATATTTGCTCTAGTATATATGCATGTTAAGAAGACGCCCCAAATGCGCTATGGTTAGTTTTGTGCATGAGGGGAGTGATTTGACACTTTTGTTGGACTTTTATTTTGCTCGAGTGTATGCATATTAATAAAACGCCCCAAATTTGCCAAAAGGTAATTTTTGTGCATGTGCAATTGATTTGTCACCATTTGTTGCAAACTTATGTTTTTTTGCGAGTTCTATCGCATGTTAAGAAAACTTTCCAAATGCACTACGGTTAGTTTGTGCTTTGGGAGTGATTTGATACACACTTGCGAACTTTTCTTTTTATTGCTAGTTGTACGGCATGTTAAGAAAACTCCCCCAAATGCACTAAAGGCGGTTAGTTTTGTGCATGGGGAGTGATTTGACACCATTTGTTGTGAATTTATATTTTTTGCGAGTTGTATGGTATGTTAAAAAATAACCAAAATACCACTACGGTTATTTTTTGTGCATGAGGGAGTGATTTGACACCGTTTGTTGCAAACTTATGTTTTTTGCGAGTTGTATGGAATGTTAAGGAAACGCCAGAAATGCCACTATGGTTAGTTTTCTGCATGAGTGAGTGATTTTATACCATTTGTTGCAAACTTATATTTTTTGCTAGTTGTATGGCATGTTAAGAGAACGCCCCAAATGCAGCTACAGTTAGTTTTGTGCATGTGGATGTGATTTGACACCTTTTGTTACGAACTTACATTTTTCATGAGTTGTATGGCATGTTAAGAAAACGCCCCAAATGCCACTACTGTTAGTTTTGTGCATGTCGGAGTGATTTGACACCCTTTTGTTGCAAACTTATATTTTGCTCGAGTTGTATGGCATGTTAATAAAATGCCCCAAATGCCACTAAAGTTAGTTTTGTGCATGTGCGAGTGATTTGATACATTTTGTTGCGAACTTATATTTTCCATGAGTATATGGCATGTCAAAAAAATGCCCCAAATGCCACGAAGGTTATTTTTGTGCATGCCAGAGTGATTTGTCACCATTTATTGCGAACTTATGTTTTTCGCGAGTTGTATCGTATGTTAAGAAAATGCCCCAAATGCCACTATGGTTAGTTTCGTGCATGTGGGAGTGATTTCACACTATTTGTTGTGAACTTATATTTTTCGTGAGTTGTATGGCATATTAAGAAATGGCCCAAATGCCACTACGATTAGTTCTGTGCATGAGGGATTGATTTGACACCATCTGTTGCAAACTTATATATTTTCTAGTTGTATGAATTGTTAAGAGAACACCCCAAATGTGGAAGGTTAGTTTTGTGCATGTGCGAGTGATTTGACACCTTCTATTACGAACTTATATTTTTCGCGAGTTGTATGGCATGTCCAAAAAATGCCCCAAATGCCACTAAGGTTATTTTTGTGCATGAGGGAGCGATTTGACACCATCTGTTGCAAACATATATTTTTTCTCCAAGTTGTACAACATGTTAAGAAAACTCCCCAAATGCAGCTAAGGTTAGTTTTGTGCATGTGCGAGTGATTTGACACCTTCCGTTACGAACTTATATTTTTCGCGAGTTGTATGGTCTATTATGGAAACGCCCCAAATGCCATTATGGTTAGTTTTGTGCATGTGAGAGTAATTTGACACCATTTGTTGCGAACTTATATTTTTCGCGAGTTGTATGGCATGTTAGGAAAAAGCCCGAATGCCACTAAGGATAGTTTTGTGCATGTGCGAGTAATTTGACACTTTTTGTTATGAATTTGTATTTTTTACGAGTTGTATGGCTTGTTAAAAAAGCCTCAAATGCCACTATGGTTAGTTTGTGCATGAGGGAGTGATTGGACACCATTGGTTGTGAACTGATATTTTTCGCGAGTTGTATGGCATGTTAAGAAAAAGTCCCAAATACTACTAAGGATAGTTTTTTGCATGTGGGACTGATTTGACACCATTCGTTGCGAACTTACATTTTTCTCGAGTTGTATGGCATGTTAATAAAACACACCTAATTCCTCTAAGGTTAGTTTTGTGCATGTGTGAGTGATTTGACACTTTTGTTGCAAATTTATATTTTTCGCGAGTTGTATGGCATGTTAAAAAAAGGTCCTAAATGCCACTACAGTTAGTTTTGTGCATGAGGGAGTGATTTAACACTATTGGTTGCGAACTTATATTTTTCGCGAGTTGTATGGTATGTTAAGAAAAAGTCTCAAATACCACTAAGGATAGTTTTTTTGCATATGGGAGTGATTTGACACCATTCGTTGCGAACTTATATTTTGCTCTTGTTCTATGGCATGTTAATAAAACGCCCCAAATTCCTCTAAGGTTAGTTTTGTGCATGTGTGAGTGATTTGATATCTTTTGTTTCAAACTTATATTTTTCGCGAGTTATATAGCATATTAAGAAAACATCCCAAATGCAGCTAAGGTTAGTTTTGTGCATAAGGGAGTGATTTGACACCATTTATTGAAACTTTTATGTGCTCGAGTTGTATGGCATGTTAATAAAATACCAAATGCACTAAGGTTAGTTGTGCATGTGCGAGTGATTTTGATGCTAAACTAAGGAGCTCGGATCTGAGGAAGTTTTGCCTCGAACGGCGTGAAAACCCTAGCTTTTGGGAGGCGAGAAGAAATGAAGTTTGGGCACGGATTTGGAGCTAAAGCGGTTTGGCGGATTGGGGAAGAAAGAGGAATCTTTTCTCTCTTCTTGATACTTAAAGCACTGCACTGGGTGGTTGGTTTGGGCCAGCCTGCTCTACAGTGGGCCGTAAGATATGAGTTCCTAAATTGTATGTCCCATTGGGCCAATAGCCAGTTATGTTAAAATCATATTTTGGGTGTTGTTTTACTAGAGCCGATTAAAATAATTAGATATGCTTCATACTTAACTTATAGCTGGACATATATGTTCAGATATCTGAATTATTTAACAGGTATTGAGGAAATATTCTTAGAAGGATCAATAGCTGGTCTGCATTGAAATTGAGGATGCACGTATTACTCAAGTACACATCATCACATATTGGACTTACTCCATAGTGATACATGGCTTACATGCTTAGCCAAAATTATCTTAAGCAAGAGTTTCAGCTAATTTAATGCTGAAGAGTCCAATTTCTAAGAAAGGTATAGTTACTCGAAAAAAAACTTAAATATTAAAGATCTTTACTTTATGTTTAATTATTCTCAATTTAACACAAAGTTAGGAGCTACACCTAATAGGTGCGCCTATTCAGCGCAAACTATTCATATTTTTTCATGATACCCTTCATAACCTCGTTGACGGCAGGACTTGGAGAAGAAGTATTCAGATAAAGGGTACTTCAAGAGTAATGCACTAAGAAATTTTTACCGTTAGAGGATGAGTACTGGTGTCAGCTGTGACTCAACTAATGAATGTCTTAGGGCTACTGTGGAGACAATGGGCCTAGGTACCTCAAGGAAGGTAATTGCCAAAGGGTGGGCCAGTTAATGTAATTAGGGATAAGTAGAACTTGGCTTTATTAACTTTGTATAATAAGGAAGGGATATAGTCCTAGCCGGTTACTCTATGTTCTGAGAAGGAAATCTCTTGATCGAGTCTGACTGGGATTGCTACCTTGTAACCTTACCTCCTCTGTATATAAGAAGAGGCAAGGAGCCCCCTGGGATAGATCAATCTTTACCGTGAAAGCAATACACCATAACTGGAAGTAGGGTATTATCTCACCCCAAGGGTCTAAACTAGTATAAATCGTCTTATCTTTCGAAGTCCATCGAGTTTCAATCCGACGAGTAGCCCTACCATCAATATTGCCGATACACAGCATCGACACAGTTGGTCAATAATGTTTACTTAGTTCTTACAAGCAAATGTAAATCTCAAAAAAAATCAAGCAAATAACGTAATAATTACTTACCATGTAGAAGGTGAACTACCGATGTTGGTATCTATGTACCTCCAACTAATTTTAAAGACAATTATACCCTTTTACACCATCTAGTAAAATAATTTTTACCTTTTCTACCTAAGTACCTATATTAATACTTAAATATCTTTTACATGGTACTTTTTTTGAGAAGCGTTAGAATTTTACCATTTTTAGTCCCTATCTACGTCTATTTTTAATAGAAATTGAATTGGATCTCCGGTGGTGCGCAAAAGGAATGACACTGCAGGGTACAGCACTAATTAAGAATGTCTTGGAAAGATCCGAGATTCAGACAAAAACATTAAATAGTTTAGTCTGTTATATGCATGCACATCATAATAAAAACCTTTCGTTGCTTGAAACTATTGATTCTATTGGTTTCACAATCAATTGTATAATTAATCAATTAGTTATGACTGACATACATGTAGCTAGTTAATGAGTTATGCAATGTGTTCGTGTTTAAACACACTAGTAATCATCATTACATAACACAAACACACTGGCAGTCACGGTCTTTTACAAGATTTTTTTTCTGATAGTTCATACAAATACAACAGTAGTGAAAGTCAAACAGAACCAAAAGAAACACATTACATCATCCACATTCTGAGACATTTAAGAAATGATTTGACCCTTTTCGCTAGCTGTCTTTCGGTTGCATACACCTGCAGACAAGAAGAAACCAAATTATAGCAGACAATAAATCTCTATTTGTGATAAACACACTCCACACAAGGTTTCACAAATTATTGTCTACTCCCTCCGGTTAAAGGAAAATGTTGCTTTTGAATCTACACAATTAACATAAGCTAACTTTGACCACAGTTATTATTTGAAATTTATGTTTTCTCAATATGAAAATGATATAGCCAAGTTTGTTATAACCAAAGCATCATAATGTCAAACTTGTGTAACTATTTTTAAAGTTATGTAAAAGATAAATGGTCAAAGTTATGTTTTGTTGATTTTGAAAAGTCTAAAACACTATTCTTTTGTGTCAGGAGAGAGTACCAGTTTATTCAAAGTTGAAAATGTTGGAGAAATTTAAAATTACAGTGTTGAATAAAATTGATTCACTGAGTTTAATCCCCTTAGGAATTCAATCACCTATGCGGAAAAATTAATTCTAATCACTGACCCTGCTTGTGAAGCCATCTTGAATTCGATTTCTTCTTCTCTGTTTCCTCTTCTTCTTCTATTGCTCTTCTTCTCTGTGTATGCCGATGGATGGATTGATGAAGGCCTCACGAACCCCTTCTAGTACGTTTGTGGATCGGGCACAATTAAGGTTTTAGTCGGAGACAGAGCGAACGGCGTCCCGTTCTTCTCCAATTTCTCTTTTATATGTGCACTAGTGGGGCTCGGGGGTTTCCTTCGGTTTAGGAGATTCGGTTGAATCCACCGATCACAATTCTATTTCTTATCTTATCTCTAAGCCGATAAAACAACCAACATTCTCCCCTTGATTTAGAGGCTTAATTAATTCTAAGTCTATTAAATAAAACAGCTCCCCAAGGCAATGTGTCTTAACAACTTTAAACGTCATTAAGACTACAAGACCTATAGTTCACTATAATACTTAAATAAACTCACATCTTAACTTAGCGGGTGTTGATTGAAAAACAATCCCCTTTATTTCCAGGATCTTAGTCAAAGGCAATCACTTAATCCCATGCCAGCCACATGTTCTTTAAATAAGTTGGGAAGTAAGCCTTTGGTTAGCGGATCCGCAAGCATAAATGTTGTATTTATGTACTCAATCTTAATCGTTTGATCCTGGACTCTATCTTTCACAACATGATATTTAATGTCAATGTGTTTGGCAGCTTCACTTGACTTGTTGACTCGTATAGAATACTGCAGCTTTCATTATCGGCAGTATATAACAAGTGGTCTCTTAATGGTTGTCAACCACTTTTAATCTTGGGATGAAATTCTTAAGCCATACGGCCTGCCCGTCGCATGGTAACATGCTACAAATTTCTGCTTGCATTGTCGACGATGCAGTAAGCGTTTGTTTAGAGCTTTTCCATGAAATAACTCCTCCTGCAAGGGTGAAAATATATCCTGAAGTGGATTTCTTGTGTCTTACGCACGCCGCAAAAATCAGCGTCTGAATAGCCTAGGACTTCAAGCTTATCAGACTTTCTGTATGTAGCATGTAATGTTTAGTTCCTTGTAAATAACGCAGAACTTCTTTACTGCCTTCCAGTGGTCCATTCTGGTTAGACAGAAATCTGCCAAAGCATCCCTTGTGACGAATGCTAAGTCTGGTCGCGTACAGACTTGTGCATACATCAAGCTTCCGACAGCTGAAGATAAGGTACCTTGTCCATTTCTTTAGATTCTAACTCATTTCTGGAACTTGGAATAGTCCGAATTTATCGCCCCTTCATTATTGGAGCAGGTGAAGAGGCGCATTTACTCATGTTATATCTTTCTAAGATTCTTGAGATGTAAGCTTTCTGAGATCAGTCCTAGCACTCCTTTGGACCTGTCTCGGTGAATTCAATGCCAAAACATAAGATGCTTCACCAAGATCTTTCATATCAAATTTTGATGACAAGAATTCTTTAGTTTCTCATAGCAGGTTCTTATCGCTGCTTGCTAACAAAACGCCATCAACATAGAGTACTAGGATGATAAATTTACCACCTTTATATTTAACATAAATACAGTTGTCCACCTCATTCTCCTTAAATCCGAACTGTCTGATGATCTGATCGAATTTAAGGTTCCATTGCCTGGACGCCTGTTTAAGTCCATAGATGGATTTATTAAGTTTGCATGCTAAATGGTCTTTTCCTTTCATAACAAAACCTTCCGGTGTGTCATGTAAACATCTCTTTTAGTCACCATTTAGAAATGTCAGTCTTTACATCATCTGATGGAGTTCTAAGTCAAAGGAGCCACTAGTGCATGACAATTCTGAATGAGTCTTTCTTAGAGACAGGAGAAAAGGTTTCATTATAGTCAATTCTTTCTCTTGTGAAAAACCCTGGCAACTAGCGCTTGCTTTGAATCGTTCGATGTTCCCTCTAGAGTCAAGCTTAGTTTTGTAGACCCACTTACAACCTACTGTTTTGACTCCTTAGGAATTCTACTAATCCATACTTTATTATGGCTCATTGATTTTAGTTCATCTTTCCATAGCCTGAAGCACTTAGATGAATCCTTGCTGTTTATTGCTTCTTTAAAATGAGGTGGATCGTCTACCTCCCATATCTTCTTCATTCATGTATACTTCATAATATCAGGGATGGCAGATCTCCTCACCTGCTTGACCTTCTTAATTCTTTGAGTTTCATTGTTTGTCACTTGAGTTTGAGGATCTTCATGTGGAGGTTCTTCTTCATTATTGTCACTTCAATCTGTTGAGGCTCATCATCATTATTACTCTCAACAATTTCCTCAACAGAAGATGATAGCCAAACGGTCCAGATTACCCGTTGGCGGTGCTACATCGCGTGGCACATTAGTTATGGGGATGTTCTGAATAATTGGAATATCAGTCTCTCGGAATCCGGGGTTTGAATATTAGCCCGAATTTCCTCAAGATCGATTTTCCTTTTCTATGAGCTCCCCCATTTTTACTGTCTCAATGAAGACAGCATGTCTAGCTCCACAAATTTAGTAACCCGGTCTGAGCAATAAAACGGTATCCTTTTGGATCTCTCGCGGATAACGATAAAAATGACAGCTCACAGTTTAGGATAATTTCTTTAAATTGTGGATTAAATATTCTGGCTTCCACACGACAGCCCCACACACGTAAATAATATTGAGTGTCGGGTTTTCTTCCGGCCACAATCATAAGGGGTCTTAGCACTGATTTACTAGGCACTCTGTTGATTATGTGTGCAGCTGTTTTAAGTACTTCAATCCACAGCTTAGGTGACAGAGTAGAGTGATTTCAGCATTACTACGCACCATATCCATGCAGTGTGCGGTTGCGTCGTTCTGCTACTTCCGTTCTGCTGAGTTCTCCAGGCATGGAATATTTTTGGGCAATAATCCCATGTTGCTGGAGAGATACAGGCAAATGGACTAGGAATTTGCCCAAATGAGCGTGGTTTCCCATAGTGATTCACCAACCATGGTCCGATCTCACAACTTTAATTTTAGCATTATGCTGATTCTCCACTTCAACTTTAAAATATCTTAAATTTCTCAAGAGATTCGAACGGTCACTTATGGGTAAATGTAACCATAACGGGAAATAATCATCTGTGAATGTTATAAATGAATCAAATCCATCCACAGATGTCACCGGGAACGGTCCCAAACAAATATCAGTGGTGAATTATTAACATTCACAGAAGTATTTCTAGTGGACTTGAGCTCCTAGTGGCTCCTTTCTTTATTGTTAGTGAATTTTCCCTTAATGCAAAAGTCTATGCAATGATCCGCGTCAGAAAAGTCTAAGGGAAGAGTTATCTCTTCTTTTATGAGACGTTCAATTCTCCCCCAAGAAATATGGCCTAAGTGACAGTGCCATAATTTCGACGACGTCTCATTTATCACATTCATTACTTTATCATTGCAGGCATTATTAACATTTAGGACCATGTCATCCAAAGAGAGCAAGAATAGCTTATCTCAACCGAAGGCGAAGCCAATCACTTTATTATCTAATTCGAATATAAACATGTTCTCTTTGAAAAATGACAGTTTCATAACCAGTTTCTGTCAACACTCGAACAAAAATGAGGTTTCTCTTAATTGAGGGAGCAAATAAAACATTATTCAGAATTAAATTGTAGCCACTAGGAGTCTAAATGCTAGGTCTCCAACGGCCTTCACTTCGATCTCCGCTCCATCAGCTACTCTTAGGATTCGTTCCCCCTTTGCTTACCGCCTGGACAGTAGTCAACCCTGTAATGAGTTACAGAACATGCACAGTGGCACCTGAGTCAACCCACCAGGTAATTAATGGAGAATTCAGAGTAAAATAACTCATAACATTAGATATTTCATCAATCTCATTTATACCTTTCTTAGCTAGCCACTCTCCGAAAGCGTGGACAATCCCTCTGCCAATGTCCATCTTTACTGGCAAAACTTGCAATATGACTTGTAGTGGTGGAGGCAGCTAAAGCTTGAGACTGAGGATGCGGCTTTGCTTGAGCAATGTTACTCCCTCCAGACTTATGAGGGTGATATGGCTTCTTTCTGCCACTACCCGAGCTTTGACCTTGATTTGTCTTCCTCTTGCCTTTAGTATGGATGAGGTTGAGCTGATCTTTAAGTTTCTGCTTATCAGCCTTTTGTCGCTCTTCCTCTTCCACTGAGTGGGAGATCAATTCTGCTATGGTCCACTTCTCTTTCTGAGTATTATAATTAATTTTGAAGGGACTATAGTCAGGACCAAGAGAGTTCAATATGGAAATGCAATAAGAAACCTTCAAACCAATCCATGTCCATGTCTTAGTGTATGTGCCATATGAGTCATCTCAAGATTCTGTTCTTACACCACCTTGCCCACCATACTGGCTGGTGATCAGCTTACTTATTAAGGTACTGCATTGCTCTTAGATGAAGTCTTAAAATTCTTTCAATGTTGTGCCAAGTACGTCTTAACATCGTTTGAGTTCGTAATCCCTCCAATAATTTCTGGAGCGATAGTACTCTTGATGTACATGAGAACATTCTGTTGGACTTTTCCCAAGAGGCCACTTTTCTTCGTAGCTCCACTTTGGTATTATCATAAAACTTCCTGACTCATTTCGTCAGTGACTTGGGCTCCTCAGGGAGTCCTCTCTTAGTGCTAAGTCATAGTCCAACTGCCAAGATTCAGTAGCACATCGTTCTTCCACTCAGCGAAATTTGTCCATCAAGGGTCTTTTGTTAACAATTTTAAGCTGCCCCAATGCTGAAAATAACCAATGGAAAAATATTAGTAAAATATTGCATATGATTAATTTGCGTTGGCTCAATTAATCACATGCGATGATAGGCTCCTTTTCTAAATTTAATCACCGTTGGGCGAAAAAATATATGAAGTGACAAAAAATAATCCTTAATTACATCACCGTTGGGCAGAAATAATTAAGGAAATAATATTATTAATTTATTTGACATGAAATTATAATTAACGTTGGTCAAAAAATAATTTCACATCATAAATACTTTCCAGCAAAACTTCCCGTTGGTTCCATTTAGCTAGAAATAATTTTCTGAGTCATCAAAATAATTTTCCATAATTTTTCAGCATTTTTAATGGCCAAGAAAGCATATAAATGAATTTCTGTAAATAACAAATGAATAAATCGGTGGAAATTGATTTAACTCAATTTGGGCCCAATTTGGCCCAGCACTGTGCTGTGGCGCGCACGGCCTAGAAGGCCCATCGGTGCAGCAGCAGTGCAGCGCAAACATCGGCCACTCGATCCAGATCGAACGGCACATGATGACCCCGCGTCCAATTTCGCCACCGCCGTCCGATGAGCATCTGACGGCTAGGATCAGTTGTCGCCGGATTAAAAAAAATTGACGGTGACAGCCGAAACCCTAACCCTAGCCCCGGCCGATCCCCTTTTCTCCTCGTCTTCTTCCCGACGCGTTCGACGGGCAAGCGGCGGCGGTGACGGTGACGGCGATGGCAACGACGCGCTGATGCCCACCTTTCCTCTTCCCCCTCCCACCCCAGTTCTCCTCCCAGTGCGCAACAGCAACACCGAGGCGAGCCTCGGTCTCGCGCGGCCGAGCGACGGCGCGAGACCGGTCTGGGGCAGCAGGGTGGCTTAGCGGCGGCGACGATGGCGGCCGGCGGTGTGGCGGGGAGGGAGTTCCCGAGGCATGCACGCGGCGGAGAACACACCACGCGCGGCAACGGCAGCTACCCGACGGCGACGCACGGATGCGAGCACATCGGCAGCGAAGACGACGAACCGGGTAAGATAATCCCGATTTCATTGAATTCGCGTTGATTTTGGGTCTTATTCAAATTAGAGTTCTTTGGATTTGGGGATTTTGGGGATTTAGGGTTTCTAGCTTAGGGATTTGGGGATTTAGGGTTTTGTCGAGTTAATTGATGATGACTTCACTAAGGGATGAAGATTTTGGGATTAATTTCTAAGGGGCTAGGCTCTGATACCACAATGTTGGAGAAATTTAAAATTACAGTGTTGAATAAAATTGATTCACTAAGTTTAATCCCCTTAGGAATTCAATCACCTATGCGGAAAAATTAATTCTAATCACTGACCTGCTTGTGAAGCCATCTTGAATTCGATTTCTTCTTCTCTGTTTCCTCTTCTTCTTCTATTGCTCTTCTTCTCTGTGTATGCCGATGGATGGATTGATGAAGGCCTCACGAACCCCTTCTAGTGTGTTTGTGGATCGGGCACAATTAGGGTTTTAGTCGGAGACAGAGCGAACGGCGTCCCATTCTTCTCCAATTTTTCTTTTATATGTGCACTAGTGGGGCTCGAGGGTTTCCTTCGGTTTAGGAGATTCGGTTGAATCCACCGATCACAGATTCTATTTCTTATCTTATCTCTAAGCCGATAAAACAACCAACAGAAAAGACTAAAAAGAATGAGGAGTACTGCAAAATTTGCCATGCTGTAAACATGCATTGCACCTTGCAGTTCAATTCAAGCAAATAGGTCGAGATACGAGGAAGAAAAAGTCATGTGGCAGCTTTAACTTGATCCTTAACAATGTTAGATGGAGCGAAGAATGTCATTAAGCTGAATTGCCTGCAAGCAGCGCCAAGGAAGATCTTACGACAGAAGAGATGGGCTCATTGTGCTAGCCGACACCAGAACCACAGTAGAATAGCTCAAAGCTCTCAAGCTCTGTTGTTGTCTCTGCCACTTCTTTCAGCGTCTGGTCCATTTCGTGCCTCATGAATACTCCAATGTAGTCTTTGTCATTTTGTATCAGCCTGTTCATCTGATTGATTGGTACTCTCCTTATAGCATCTCCAATAGCTAACCCATTTTTAACTACCCAAATCTCTATTTGGGTAGCTAGAAAAAAATGGGTAGTCAAATTTGTATCAGAATGGTCATCTAATCTCTAAATTCCAATGGCTAGTTCAATCTACAAAATTCTCTAGAATAATGCGAGAAGCCGTCTTCCCCGAGATCCATGGATCGACAGTGAGGATTAGGCAACAGAGATCGCGTCCGTTGGTAGCTGCCGGCCGGTATTTACAAGCAGGGAAGAGATGACATACCTATGGATCCGGCGGAGAAGAGAACAGGGAAGCTGACAAAGAGGAATTGATGGATGGCAACGGTGTTCGATGCGGTGTAGAAGAGGCAGTGGAGATGGATACGGTGGAGAAGAGGCGCCGGCGATGGATGTGGCGGAGAAGTGGTGGCAGCGGCGATGGATGGCGACGGCATTTGATGCGGCACAGAAGAGGCGGCGGCGATAGATGGCGGCAGCGATGGATGCAGCAAAGAAGAGGCGCCGGTGATGGATGCGCCGGCAACGGATGCAGCAGGGAAGAGGCGGCGGCAATGGATGGCACCGTCGATGGATGCGGCGGCGATTCGGCGGCAGCGTATGCGAGTGTTGCGGGTGGCCGCAGAGAGAGAGAGACGTGCGATAGAGAAGCCAGCGACTAACCATAGGGGAAAATCGCCTAGAAATACGTGGGTCTCAACTTTTGGCCATTAGGTTTGGATGGCTATATTTGGCTATCCCGTGGGATGGTTTGGCCCGCCAAATGACTTGGTCATTTAGATGGGTAATCTGTTGGATAATGTTTTTTTTAAATAACTAAATTTTAGCTTGGCCATCTAGATAGGTTAGCTATTGGAGATGGTCTTTTCCTTGGGAAATTGGTGGTAGGGGATTTGCACACGCTTAGCATCATCTTGAGCATTTGCGTGTATGTATCCACTGCAAGGTTGGCACTCTTTAAAGGTTTATCAAAATCATTGGCTTGCAAGGAGCGGCAAATGTGTAAGCTGAGGCCAACAAAGCTCTCTAGTAGTTTGCCTTTTTCAGCTTTCAGTTCTTTCAGGCCCTAGTAGAGTAGTTGTACATAGGAACGTTTTTAAGTGAGTTACTCAAGAAAACTGAGTTTATCTGTTTTAAATATGCGAAGCAGTATGGAATAAATTATATCAGGGAATTCGGGATCATCGAACTTCTGAACAGCATCTTTGCTTGCTTCCAATACCTGAAATGACATTAATTGGTAACATAAATTACTTTCTTCAAACTAAATCTTCTATTTCAATACAGGTTTACATGGAATACATATGCTGTGCCTTTTCACAGAGGTAGAATTGGAATGTGTAATAGAAGAGACAATCAATAGATACTAGTTACTACCAAAACTTACAGCATGTGAATGATCTGTTATGCATGATAATATCTTCAGAAAAGTAAGAAAATAATTGCATTAATTGACAACATATTTCAGCTATTCTTCTAGTATTATGGTGATGCAGAAAATTTAGCACCGCATTCCAATTGTAGGCAAAAACTCAACTATGACAGAATTTACGTTTGGCAGGGAGCTGTCGACTACTTTCTTCAGCTGATTCGCATAACGTGGGCCTGAATACATCTGCAAATATTTAAGCAGATGTGCTATCATACTTCTTTGCTCCATGGAAACATCAGAGACCATGCTGACAAGCTCTTCCAACTTAATTTCTTCCAGGATGGTTGCCTTGTTGTTTTCACTCCCTGCACTGAGCAGAACTAATGCCAGTGTGGCTCCGTCAGCAATCTTGGTTCCATAGTTGCAACCTTGAACAATATCCATGGGCCTTGGAAGAACTGAAACAAGCTTCCTGATGATCTGGCATGTGTGAAATCATTGTGTCTTGATTTGCTTTATATTTTGTGATGAACAATAGACGGTGATTATTTTTGGCTGGTGCTCGGTAGGACCGGATTTTGTATGCCGGTTAGACCGGTGTGTGTAAGTCGGTCGGACTGAAGGAGGTTAACCGGTCAGACCACAGGTCTTCAGGCGGTCAGACCGGCTAAGTCCTGTTGGCTTTCAGTTTCAAAGTGATTTTGTGTTTCATGAAGGATAATTAATGTTTATGATTTCAAATCAGTTCATATGCGTATCATATACTGTTTGTTTGCTAATGTGAGTCAAGTTGGGAAGAATATGTGCTTGGATATGGTTTTTTGTTTTTGCATGTGTATGTGAGTCTTAAGGCCTTGGGAGTATTGCCGGTGATGGATCGGGAGTCGACTTGGGAGAAGTTAATGTTCGGACGATCAAGATATCGCGTGGAATACTAAAGGGTAGAGATCAATGCATGTGGAGGTGAAGATTCCATATGACATACAAAAGAAATTATGTGCATATGGAAAGAGGAATCTATTTTGGATAGGAGTCCAAGATTGGAAAATTTAAGTCCGAATTTGTAAAGGGATGACATGTATATCTGTAGCAGAAGTTTCCTAAGGGAATAGGAGTTCTAAATCTAGTTGGATTCGTGACTTTTGAGCAGCCACCCATGGGTATAAATAGAAGAAGGGTCGAGGCTCTAGAGAGACAAGTTTTTTAGAAGAGAAAAATTAGGGTTTAGTATAGAGCCACGGCTTGTGTAAGAAAGTTGAGAGAGGAGTGTTGTAGTTGCACTTGGTAAATATATTTTGATGCAATAACGTTCATCTACTTTGAAGAGCATCTTTGGCGTGTATCTTTCTGTCCCAACAGTCAAACTGACAAGGGCGCGGTGGTCAAACCGGCGGGTGGCGGTCAGACCGGCGGCACAGCGGCGGTCCAACCAGCGAGAATACGATGGTCACACCAACATGGCAGATGCGGTTTGACTGGTGTACTCCATCCAGGTTTGAGAGTTTCTTTTATTCCGTAAAAGCTTTTGGTTTTTGGTGTTCCTACCATTCACCCCCTCTGGTAGGTTTGGTTCTTGTGTTTAATCCTACAAGTGGTATCAGAGCCTTGTTTTCTCTCTTTTGATCTTAACCGATATTAAGATTTAGCTATGGCTGACCGATTTTCAACCAAGCCACATGTTTTTGATGGAGTTGATTTTTAATTTTGGTGAAAAAAGATGCAATCTTATATTATGTCTCAGGGATACGATATTTGGCAAAAAGTTTCTCATCCTTATGGAATCCCTTATGCTATTACTGCTGATAATAAAGTTGAGTTTGAAAATAATTATAAAACGCACAACATGATTTTTGTGTGGAGTTTCTCGTTCAGATTTTAATCGGATTCTTATCTTGAAATTGTGCATAAGATGTGGAAGACTCTACGAGATTTTCACGAAGGATCTTCTAACATCAAGAAAATTCGTAGGGATGTTTTCAAAATGGACTATATGAAATTTGATATGAAACCTAGAGAAGCTCTTGATGATTATTTTGGTCGCTTAACAAAGTTTTAAGTAATCTTAGATCTATTGATGATTGTTTTGATGTTAGCTATCCTCAATCTGAAATCACAAGATATCTTTTAATTGGATTATATATGAAAGTTTGGGAAATGAAAGTTACATCGATTCAAGAATCTGTTAATATGACAACTCTAACTTTGAATTCTCTTTATACAAAGCTAAAAACCCATAAGTTGAGTGTTCTTTCTCGCAAGTCGGATTCAAAAACTACTGCCTTAGTTTCTTCATCTGATTCTTCTTTTGATGGCTCTTCATCGAATTCTTTTAATGCCTTAAATATCATCTTCGATGACCAACTCGAGCAATTCTCCGAGGAGGACTTGGCATTACTAACTAACAAGTTTTCTCAAGCCTTGAATAATGTTAAAACCAGAAAAAGAGGAGGTCCAATTTTGTGTTACGGGTGTGGCGAGTTAAACCACATTCGATCTCAATGTCTGAAGCTTGGGAGATCTACGAAGGAAGATGATGAGGAGAAGTCCAAAAACGTCAAGAAGAAGCAAGTGTCCAAAGGAAAGCAAAGCATGGAAGATTTCAAGAAGTTCTTTAATCAAGTCTATACTGCCATCAAACAAACTGGGGCAAGCGATATTGACTACAAGAGTGAAGATGGAGGTGATCACAAAGGCAAGAACATCTCAGGGGTTTGCCTCATGGCTCGTGGATGATCAAGTTCAGAGGAGTACAATTCTGAGTGACACAATGATGAGGTAACTACCTTTACTCCTTCCATTGAAACTTGTCAAGAGATGGTAGCTGCTCTTAGTCTTAAAATTCAGAGTTATGAGAAGAAAATTAAGAAACATGATTTTATTGTTGAAAATCTAAATTCTGAAATTTCTAGATTAACGTCTTTGATCTCAAGTTTTGTGAAGTTTTATTCTCTGACATTTCTGCTTTAAAAGATGTAAATGATGCTATATGATGCTCTTACTAAAAATAAGGAATTAGAATCTTGTTTTGCTCTTGGAATTGTGTTACACACTAGAGTTTTGGACGAGTTATATTTGACTAAGAAGTTTTTGAGAAAAATATAAAGTTGCTTTTGGTGCAAGTTCCATGTTTAATATTTTGGAGTACTAGAAATCTAAAACAACAAAAAGATGTTTCCGTATCTAAAACTTGCTCAATATGTTCTTTGAATGAGATAAAAGTAAAAGGTGCTTTAGGTCGTGTTGAGTACATGGAGGATATTGTGAAAAAATCATGAGATGCTTTGTTTCTCAAAGGGTTGCAAACAAAAAGGTATTTTGCTTGTCGCGAAAATTGTGCTAATTTGAGAAAAGAGGTTTCTTATTTGAAAAGTTATTTGCAAAGATTTTTTGACGGAAATAAGAAACTAAATATGATTTTGAATCAATCAAAAGTGAGCACACACAACAGAGGTATTGGTTTTGATGCACATGCCTATTTTAATTCTCATCAACCTAATGTTTTGAGTATCACTAAAAAGGGTGAGATTTTGACAAAATCTGAACCTAAACAAACTGCTTTTAAATCTGTTGGGATTATGTCTTCTCTTTCGTCAACATGCAAAAAGAAACCAAGTCTTTGAATTCAAATCCTTTGGTTGCAAATTTATCCTCTCGTGAAAAGCATACTTGTTCCTTTTGTCGAAAATGTGGACATTTAGTTGGTTTTTGTGGGAAATCTAAATGGCAAAAAATTGGTTTTGGGCTGAGGCCGGTGACCAGACAGACCGTAGGCACAGAAGCGGTCAGACCGGCCTCAGATAAATTTTTCTAAACAGGATAAAACTATGTTTGCTCATGGTTATATGCCTATTGGTACTTTTGGTCGTGTGTCTCAGTACTGGATTCCTAAATTTCTTTTGTCTAACTCTAGTACTGTGACATCGACACCTACTTGTGTGTAGGTTTTGGCAGCAAGGAAGGAGAATGTGTGGATAATGGACTCTGGTTGTTTGTGGCACATGACTGGTGATAAAAGTTGGTTCTCCTCCCTTGAATCGGCATCTAAGACTGAATCAATTATCTTTGGAGATGCTTCTACTAATGTCGTTCTTGCTACTGGATCTATTAAGGTAAGTGACAAGTTTGTTTTAAATAAGGTAGCTTTGGTAGAAAGTTGGAAGTACAATTTGCTTTCAGTTTCTCAAATTATTGATGAAAATTTTGAGGTTAGATTTAAGAAATCTGGGAGTAAAATTCATGATTCTTCTAAAGATTTTGTTGTGGGGATTTCTCATTTTGGAAGAGATTTTAAAGCTGATTTTGAAAGTGGTGTTTCATCTGAGATCTTATGTCTAGTTGCTAAATTTATAAAGGACTTAATATTTTGGCATTGTAGACTTGGGCATATTGGTTTTGATCATCTTACTAGAATTAGTGGTTTGGATTTTGTTCGTGGTTTGCCCAAACTTAGGAACCATCTTAATTTGGTTTGTTCACTATGTCATCATCATAAGATGGTTGCTTTTTCACAAAATCCAATTATTTCTATAATGATGAATGCACCGGGATAACTTTTACATATGGACACTGTTGGTCTAACTAGAGTGCAATCTGTTAGAGGAAAGTGGAATGTGTTGGTTATTGTAGATGATTTTTTGAGATATTCTTGAGTTTTCTTTGTGGCAACTAAAGATGAAGCTTTTGAATACTTTTGGAGTTTGTATCTTCGTTTGGCTTTTGAACTTCCTGGATCTTTGAGAATTATTTGAAGTGATAATGTTGGTGAATTTAAAAATGGTTCTTTTGAACAATTTTGCAATGAAAAGGGTCTTGAACATCAGTTTTCATCTCCTTGGGTTCCTCAACAAAACGGTGTTGTTAAAAGAAAGAATGGTTCTTTGGTTGAGATGGCTAGGACAATGGTTGATGACTATCAGACACCTAGGAAATTTTGGGCAGAAGCTATTGACATTGCTTGTTATATTTCCAAATGTAGTTTCTTGAGATCTAAACATGGAAAAACTTCTTATAAGCTTTGGTTTGGACATCAACCCAAAGTTTTTCATTTGCATGTTTTTAGGTATAAGTGTTTTATTCTTAAATATGGAAATTTAGATAAATTTGAAGCATGTTCTACCGATGGAATGTTTCTTGGTTACCCTGCTCATTCTCGAGGATGTGTACTTGTTTTAGAGACTAACAAAATTGTTGAGACTTGTGAAGTCACTTTTGTTGAGGCTAGTCCAGGTACTAGACCCAAAATTGTAGGTACATTGTCACAAATTCAGGGGGATAATAGCATTTTTTGTGGAGGATAACGATGACGAGAACAAGGCTAAGGTGGCCGATCAGACTGGATCACAGGCTGGTCGGATCGCCGGAACATCGCCGGTCAGACCGGCCGAGGAGCTACAGTCAGACCGGCCTGGGGGATCTAGTTCTATTTCAGCTCATGCTGATTCCGGTGGTCCTTCAAAACCTACAACTTCTACTGTTCAAGGTTCAGAATGTGAAACAACTTCTATAGTCTCCGCTCCTTTGCATATTCAACGATGACATCCTCCAGAACAAATAATAGGTAATATTGGTGAGCGCATTACAAGGTCTAAGGTAACTCATTATCATGTGAATTCTGCTTTTGTTACTTCTTTTGAACCCAAAGATGTTACTCATGTACTAACTGATGAATCGTGGATTAATGCCATGCATGAAGAACTTAAGAATTTTGAAAGAAACTAAGTTTGGATTTTAGTTGAACCACCTCTTGGTCATAATATTATTAGAACTAAATGGGTTTTTAAAAATAACCAAAATGAGGATGGTTTAATTGTGAGGAACAAGGTTAGGCTTGTTGCTCAAGATTTTACTCAGGTGGAAGGGTTGGATTTTGATGAAACATTTGCTCCTGTTGCTAGAATCAAATCAATCAAACTTTTGTTGGCTTTTGCTGCTTCAAAAGGTTTTAAATTGTATTAAATAGATGTTAAAAATGTTTTCTTAATGGTTTTATATAAGAGGAAGTTTATGTAAAACAACCACCGGGTTTTGAAAATCCTAAATTTCCCAATCATGTTTTTAGATTGTGAAAAGCTTTGTATGGTTTGAAACAAGCTCCTAAGGCATGGTATGATAGACTTAAAAACTTTTTTTCTTGCAAAAGGTTTTCAAATGGGAAAGTGGATAAAACTCTCTTTGTTCTTAAGCATGGTGATAGTCAACTTTTTGTTTAGATCTATGTGGATGATATCATCTTTGGTTGTTCATCTCACGCTTTGGTTGTGGAGTTTTCTGAGACAATGCACGGAGAATTTGAGATGAGTATGATAGAAGAATTGACGTACTTTTTGGGACTAAAAAAATTAAACAGACACCACAAGGTACATTTATACATTAAACAAAGTATACCAAATATCTTCTACGACGATTCGAGATGGAGAATTGCAAACTTATCTCTACACCTATGAGGTCTACTGCATTTTGGATCCGAATGAAGCTGGTGACGCTGTTGATCAAAAATAATACTGAAGTATAATTGGTTCTTTACTTTATCTTACTGCTTGAAGGCTGGACATACAGTTTTTTGTGTGTTTGTGCGCCCGATTTTAGGCTTCTCCACGTGTTTCGCATCGTCAAGCCATCAAGCGAATTTTGAGGTATTTAAACACACTCTTGAATTTAGTATTTGGTATTCTACATCATAATCTATATGCTTAAGTGGTTATTCGGATGCGGATTTTGGTGGTTGTAGAATTGATAGAAAAAGTACTAGTGCAACATGTCATTTTCAGGTACTTTTTGATTACATGGTCTTCAAGGAAACAATCAGGCGTTGCTCAATCAACTACTGAATCTAAATATGTTGCTGCTGCTAGTTGTTGTTCTCAGATTCTTTCGCTTATTTCAACTTTGAAATATTATGATCTTACTTTTGAGAAAGCTCCTCTCTTTTGTGATAATACAAATGTTACTAAGAATCTAGTACAACATTCACGCACTAAGTACATTGATATTCGTTTTCACTTTTGAAGGGATCATGTTGAGAAGGGAGATGCTAAATTAAAGTTTCTTGATACTAAATTACAATTAGAAGATATTTTTACTAAACCTTTGGATTCTTCTCGCTTTGTGCTTCAGGGAGAATTGGGCATTATTTGTCCTTTTGGCATGATTTATGGGGGAGTTTTTGTGTTTTTTATTGCCTTAAATTTTCATAAAAAACAGGAAAAAAATAAAGATGATAAAAGAAGAGTTTGACTTTTACCTTTAGTATATTCTTGTGCTTGCTAGCAATATGAGTAAGGTCTTTTGATCGCTAGTTTAGCTTGTATGCATTCTAATTTTTATATGAGCCTTTGATATTGCTTTCGAGGGAGATGATGCATGACACTTAAATCTTGTTACTTGAATTAAGTAAATAAGCAATATTGACACTAGTGCTCGTTTAAATGACCTATTCTCATATGTATGCTTGCTGAAATTTTCATTCCTCAAATGCTCTAGATTTCTCAAGTAAAACAAATGCTTATATGAGAGAAAAAATGGATACCGAATCCTTGCAAACAGTATTCACGACAAGGACGTATCCGAAGTGAGGAAAATAATGGGTGTTGAATCCTTGGAAACAGTATTCACGACAAGTATGTACCCGAAATAATTGAGAGATTTTCTTTTGTGCTATTACAAGTTAATTTGAGCACAATTTCAGAAATTAAACTTGATGAAAATTCTCTTGTAAAGGGCAAGTTAATTTGAGAAAGAGTGTTTAGTTCAGCTTGTTTATATGTGGGGGTTTTTATTTCAACCTATGTGCTAGAGATTATGTTGCATTATAAATTATTTGAATACATGAATTTTTAGTGCTGATTTGAACTTATTTGTAATATCTTTGGTTCATGTTTATATTCTAATTCATGCTTGTTAGCTAGTTGATTACTTTATCTCCCTTGTCTTGCAACACATGTCCTTGAATTGCTCTAGGTACACTTTAAAGCTCTTAAAAAAAAGAATATAAACTTCTTGATGAAATCATTGTCAAAAGGGAGACAACGATACAAAATGAGATAAATTTTTCATGAAAAGGGGATTTCTTTCTTTTAAAAAGGGGAAGAAGTTTTCTTTTTCAATTTTGAGCCTTGAGTGCTTTTTACCAATTCCTTTGGTTTTTATTTTCAAACACTAAATCACATTTTGAAGGGTTTGCTAATATGTTCATCAAGGGGGAGATTGTAAAATCACTGTGTCTTGATTTGCTTTATATTTTGTAATGAACAATTAGCGGTGACTATTTTTGACTAGTGCCTCGGTCAGACTGGATTTGTATGCTGGTAGAAGCCAGTGTGTGTAAGTTGGTTAGACAGAAGGAGGTTAAACAAGTCAGACCACAGGTTTCGGGAGGTCAAACCAGCGGTCCTGACAGTCAAACCGGCTGAGTCCTGTTCGCTTTCAGTTTCAAAGTGATTTTGTCTTTCACGAAGGATAATTAATGTTTATGATTTCAAATCAGTTTATATGTGTATCATATACTGTTTGTTTGCTAATGTGAGTCAAGTTGAAAAGAACTTGTGCTCGGATATGGTTTCTTTGTTTTTGCATGTATAGGTGAGTCTTAAGGCCTCTGGAGTATTGCCAGTGATAGGTCAGGAGTCGACTTGGGAGAAGTTGATGTCTGGACGATTGAGATACCGCGCGGAATACTAATGGCTAGGGATCAATACATGTGGAGGTAAATATTATATACGGCATACAAGCCGGAATTATGTGCGGCTATGAAAAAGGAGTCTGTTTTGGATAGGAGTTCAAGATTGGAAAGTTTGAGTCTGAATTTGTAAAGGGATATATGTATTATCTGTAGCAGAGGTTTTCTATGGGAGCATAGGAGTCCTAAATCTAGTTGGATTCGTGGCTTTTTAAGCAGTCATCGTGGGTATAAATAGAAGATGGGTCGAGGCTCTAGAGAGACAAGTTTTGAATAAGAAAAAAAATTAGGGTTTAGGCATCTAGAGCCACAGCTTGTGTACGACAAGTTGAGATTTTCCACTGGGAGTGGCTATAGTTGCCTTTATAAAACGACTTGAATGCAATTCAAAGAGCTTGATCTACTTTAAAGCAGCATCTTCGGTGTATATTCTTTTTGGGTTCCTAACCTCACACGGTCCTCACACTGACAAGGGTGCGGCATCCGTCAGCACCGGCGGGTGAGGCCCCGAATTGACGTACAGGTCCTTCTCAGAAACTGCCCCGCAGGCACCGACAGAAAATATAATATCCTCATAGCGGCGGTGCCAAACGGTGAGAATACGGTGGTCAGATCAGCACAATAGAGAGTTGGTTTGAGGACCAGTTCCTTCTCCATCCAGGGTTTGTCCAGGGGTTTATTTTTATACTAAATAGATTTTATTCTACCCAAAAGATTTTGGTTTTTCGTTGGGAGTAAATTCCTAATATTCACTGGATTCCCCTGCTGTTAGGCTTGATTGCTTATATATGTTTAATCCCACCTAAGCATGAACTTCCACATATTTCTCTAGAAGAAGTCTCATGGCATTGGGAGGAGCTAAGCAAGAAAGGGATTCCCCCTACAGACTCAACGAATAAACTATTGTTCTCACTCATGCTCTAGGATTTTTCCATCATAGAATATCTATTTTCACAGAAATGCCAAACATTATTCCTTAGAAATGTCAGCTTCTAGAGATGCCTCGGCATTCTTCACCGCGGTACTAGCTTACGTTTGAGCCACTACACCTTCATGAGGCCCTTGTCCTAGTCTTCTGTCCTACCAGTTTCGACGTCATAATCTGAGAGGCACCGATATCAATCTTGTGTTCCTTTACAATCAACTCCATCACCTGAATCTCTTAATAGCCTAGCATCCTCCGAACAAACGGACATTCCGCATCTGCAACAGCGTACCATATTAAGGCATTGCTCCTACTTTTTCAATGGCTACTCTTGCATATCCTGTATTATTTTGCGTGCGGGTATAAAAGCCCTACTATAGGTTCAGGCAATAATGCCCCAACTTCGGAACAGGTAGGGGAGCAGCAAAGCTTAGATCACATCATTAACGCCCCTCTATATCTTACAATCGCTACTGAGCATTACTCTGTCCCATTTAACGCGACTCAAAGACTGTCAGGCACTACTGTCCCTATGCCATAGTGGAATACAGAACGAACTTAGCGCGAAGCAACACTCCGACTCTGCTAGGTTACTACTTATGTATGGGGTCTATAAAGAGACACAGGTCTCTTCGAAGCTCACTGATTGTTCTCGGGGTATCTCCTATGCTTCTCTCAGATGTAACAAGAAATCCCAACTCCTTCTACGGGATGGTCATCAATGAAATCAATCCAGTCATTGGCAAAGACATCAATTGTCTCGGACGGAGCTCTAACTTTGAACTATGGTGTTATAGACGCTAATGAATGCCCTCATAATTTTTCAAAATTATATCGCTGTGATAAGCTAATAAAAAGGTCATTCGACATGC